>LR812534.1:2460044-2657544 GCA_903798195.1 Danio kyathit | reverse complement strand
TACAATAAGCTCCTATTATTTACACACATAATGTAACAAAAATCCACATTTTAATATAATTATAATAATATAACAGTGATTATATGCATTACATAATAAATAATCAGTGCATGCAGCATTCGATTAGATAGGAATGGCACTACATGCATGAAACTCTTATAGCTACCTTTTAATAGGTCCATGTATATGCAGATGACATGATTTGGTCCCATTGTGCTACACATTTAACATATCCGGTGCATGCATTAAATGGCAGAGCTGTTCAGCAAGGATCTGCATGCATCACTGTTTTAGGCAGGCATGGCACTACATGCATGAAACTCTAATAGTTAACATTTAATAAGCCCATATACACTCGCCGGCCACTTTATTAGGTACACCTGTCCAACTGCTCGTTAAAGCAAAGCATGTGGACATGATCAAGACGACCTGCTGCGGGTCAAAGCGAGCATCAGAATGGGGAAGAAAAGGGATTTCGGTGACTTTGCATGGTTGTTGGTGCCAGACGGGCTGGTCTGAGTATTTCAGAAACTGCTGATCTACTGGGATTTTCACGCACAACCACAGAGAATGGTCTGAAAAAAAGGAAATATCCAGTGAGCGGCTTACAGTATGTATAACATTTATACTGCAGTGTGTATTAAAAAACAGGACTTTAATCTGTTGAAAGGTTTCATTGTTTACTGCACACACCTCCAGTTTTCTGCTGTAGAGCAACCCTGTGAAATCTCCCATCTGTGATGCTATCCGCAACACGTTTTATGCGGTCAGAGCCACACATTTCTGCTCCATTCCAGGTCTGTGTTAAAGGCTTGGTGTGAAAGGGGCCTGCATAATTAAAATTAGAAGCGAAACAATAATCATGAATGTAGGGCTCCTGCAGTATAACAAGAACTGGTGGAAAAACATACAAGCATTCACACTCTGTGACATTTGCTACCAAAAACATATTTATGATATGACTAACAAGAAGAAGAAGAATATAAAAGCTCAGTATAAGGTACACTCATTTGCTAATTGTTCAAACATCTTATTTAAAGTACACCTGAAATCAAAAACTAACCATGTTGACTTTGTTAGCTCTAGTTTTGTGCTCAACAATTCATCTGTGCATGTCATTAAGAAAAAAATAATAAATGTTTGCCCTTGTAATCTTTAATTGAAATCTGAAAAATGCACTTCCTGTTTGAGGAAAATTCTGAGATATGGGCTGTTTCTCAATTCCAAGAACGCAGAGAACAGAATTGTGTTCTTGTGCAACACAATCTCACGGCAATTCGTAACTTTTTGATTTAGTGGCTAATTCGTATGATCTAATTTGTACCATCTAGTACCATTTGCTCATCACCCAATGACGGTTGGGTTTAGGGGTGGGGTTAGGTGCCACGCCTCCTTTTTAAAATCGTACAATTTAGTACGACTCAACTCGTACGAATTTGTACGATTTAGCCACTAAACTGACAAAACGTAAAATACTTACGTTTCCTCGTGAGATCAGGCTGTCTTGTGAAGACCGGTCTTGCCAGGTCACCTCAGAAGACCGCGAGAACAGAGAACGCGTCCTGTGAGAAATGAGATGCTGCGTTCTTCCTGATGGTCACGTGACCTTCATGCGTTTTTGATGGAAAATTATTTAAACATTACAGCATTCATACAACGATTTATTGTTTTTCCCCTTTTCAAAAATGAAAGAAAAGAGAATACAATTCAATACCCTAACTATATATATATATATATATATATATATATATATATATATATATATATATATATATATATATATATATATATATATATATATATACACACACTATTTACAAAACAGGTAGCCGTATTTAAAGGACATTCCAAAAATCCTAGTCAGGAGGCAAAAAGGTCTAACAAGCCAGTGGAACAAAGAATAAACAAAACAAACAAAAACAGTACTCACAAATCTCTAGTCACAACTTTAACATTCAAAAACTCTGCACTATACCGCAAACAGCCGTGTCAACAAACACAAAGCAAGTGACCAAAACAAGATGGCTGCCAAGGAAGTTGTGTCATGGCTTTAAAACACTGTAGGCCAATCAGGAACAAGAAATTGGTTGGAAGTGGCCAATCAGAAGTGTTCTAGTCAAAGCAGAGAAACAGTTGAGACAAGAGAATCATAGGGTTGTAACAAAGGATTTTTGTCAGAGTGGCTTTTTGGTTTCTTTTCTTGTGCATCCCAGCCACTAGCACCCCATCTGAAAGAGTTTTTATAGCATAGGGGGTAATGTAGTCATTCAACTACACAATTTGTAATGTTGCAGCATGTATTTGAATAATGATGGCTAGTTCCTTCACTTAAAAGCTCAGATGTAACTATCATAATTTGTTTTGTTTACTGTATCAATATTATTGACACCTTACAGATGTTGATCTACCTTTACCATTGCACACACTTTGTAACCTTCATTTATTTATCCAGTTTAAGAGTCTCTTTAACACTTATGTTTATCAAGAGATTATCAAGAGATCAGATATTTTGTTTAAATTTTTAAAATTGTTTAATGTTTAAAATAAAGTGGTTAAGTAACAAAAAATCCCAACCCAGGCTCATTCTGAAAACGCAGTCCCGTGGACGTTTCTGGAGACCGCGAATTATGTGGCAGGAGGTACGTATGGCTGCGTTTAATTTTTTAAGCGAACGCTACGGGGCGGTATGACGCCGTTCCTTTTGCCGCTTACCGGCTGACCGCTTACCTCCCTATGGAGGCCTTTCCCGCTGCAACCAGTTTGTCCCATTAGCTCGTCGTGTACGGACTTGAGACCCAAAGAGGAGTTGACCATGACGAGGACGACCGGATTCAGACAAAAACTGAATCCAAAAAAATAAAATGAACGAGTGGACAACAGGCTGAGAATGCTGTAAAATCCGAAAACGTGGTAAAAATCAGGCGAGGGCTTTTCTTTTTCTGGACGGCTTTTGTAAAGGGTTTAGTCAGTCGATTGGACGGTCGCCCAGTCAATCATTCGGTCATTCAGTCAGACAGACAGATGGACGATCGACAGCGGCCTCTGGTGGGTTTACACGAGAACTGCGCGGGAGCAAAAGGCACTCGCGAGATACCAAAAAGAGCACGCAGCGGCCTCTCGCGGATTCGCGAAAACAAAAGCTGCAAAAATACGTAGCTCCCGGGACGTATTCCGCGGTCTCCAGAAATGTCCACGAGACTACGTTTTCACCATGAGCCTGGGTTGAAAAATCCTAATATACTTAAATGTATTGTCAAAAAATACTCGATAATTATCGATATTGAATTAAACGAAACATGACATCGGGATATTTTTGTTTTTAAATATCGCCCTGCCCTACACTTTTCCCTATCTTTTTGAATGAAACACCTACTTTACTACATCCAATCAGCTCGCAGTAGAAAAAAAGCAAGCCACGCCCACTGTTTTCTCATTCAATATTCCGTTTGTCTAGGAACTGCGTCACAAATACAAAAAAAAAAAGGGTCGCAGCTTCTGATCTATGTGGACTTTGAAATAAACAGTTTTTTGGGGCACAACTTAATTGTTTTACGTTCAATCCACGTCAATTTGTAAAAACTATTAAGCTAACTTAACTCCTTCATGTTGTCCCAGCATTTTTACAGTGTATATCATATCATCCGTCTTCTATTTGACCCGGTGTATAAAGGACAAAACTGACAGTAAAGAAGAAACACTAAAACAAGACATGGTTGACATAAAACGTCGACATAAAAACTGCAAAATGTAACTATTAAACTATTATCGTGCAGCATTCGGACACGTTGAACATCTGCTCTCCAAAAGCTTTATAGCAGCTCTTAAAATGAGTTGTCAGACTGCCTGCATGTGGATGCAGTTATCAGTGTCTGTTTATTCCTGCTCTACACGGCCGTGCACAGACATTTTGAGCTCAAAATGAGAGGAAAAAAAGATGTAATGTTATGGTGGGATGATCATCACGCTCGCTTTAAACATGTTATGTTTGCTGTTTGTTCAAACTTCTTATTTAAAATGAGCTGAATCAACACAATTCTTGATTTTTTTGGTGACAACTTAATTATTTTATGTTCAATCCACTTAAATTTGTAAAAACACTAGTAAGTTAACTTAATTATTTTATGTTGTTTCAACACAAATCGATCGTGTGTAACCCAGCATTTTTTAAAGCGCTGCATCATTATACAGTACTTTTGCACTAGAGATAGTGGAGAGTCTATTTTAGATTTTATAATGGAAACAACTCGCTTAAAATTACTATAAAACCAAAATTGTTTAAAAGGGAACACTTTACACTTTAAGGTTGTATTAGTTAATGTTAGTTAATGCATTTACTAACATAAACAAACAATGAGTAATACATTTATTGCTGTATTTGTTCATGTTAGTTCATGAAAATAATGTCGTTCATTGTTAGTTCATGTTAACTCACAGTAGATTATTGTTAACAAGAATGAACTTGGATGTTAATAATGCATTAGTAAATGTTGAACTATAAACGATATTGTCATGAAGCTGTTGTAAATATGTTATGAGTATTATAACAGTATTATATTGTCTTTTACATGTCATTAAATATTAATGACGCCCCTAAAAAATCGTAATTTGTAATTAGACATGTTAATGACAAATACAGTTTGTTTCACTTAAAATAGATCAGAAAAAACATTCATGACTCAATTTTAGCTTTTAGAAAGTATCCTGCTGTGTGAACATTTTTAGCGCAGTTGTATTTCAAACGTACCCAATCTTATCATCTCACATATATTCAGTGGGGGAGTGTCTTTTGTATCTCCAGGGGTGAATTATTCCATTGTCATTCCCATGTGCTGACCCAAACACTGACTTTACAAAATGTAAACCATTGTAATGTTTTCTTTAAATGAGAAAACATAATTGTGTAGTACATATTCTAGCCTACAAGACTGGTTGCTCAAAAGTCTTGTTCAGGCACATTCAGTGTGTTTTTTGGACCTTATTTCAGCTACATTTTTTCTCCAAAACCTACTAGCCATGTATAATTTATTTTTTCTAAAAAAAAACGCAAGCATGCACATCAATATTTCTCACATACTATTGTAGCACAGCTGATGCATTTACATGTAATTTGTGGATGTGTGTAAACGTAACATTCTGTAGTGCATTTAGTTATTGCCCAGCAGGCACACAACGTCACAAGACATTAATGTTAGGTTAGATTTAGGTTGTGACTTCGGGTGACCAAAATTGAATGTCTAGCCATCAGTCATTTGTGCTGAATACAAAAGAAATACATGTTGGCCAATACGATGTAATGAGTAGCTGAAATAAGCACAAATGTCAGGGCATGTCAAAAAATCTCAGGGGCCCAAAAATCACCTCAGACCCCTGAGGGTTAACATTTACACAATATAATCATCTGAGATATATTCAAGTACACAGATATATGTTAAACAAAATGTCCATGACTTTTCCAAAACATTTAGCATTTATTTGGTTTTTCCAAAAGTTTTCCAGCCCTGGAAAATGCCTTGTCAAATACCATTACGATTTTCCAGGACCGTATAAACCCTGCGACTATTGAAACCTTATTATAAAGTGTGACCAATATTTTTGTAAGTCGAGATTTTATTCTCTGTGGCATGTTATTTATTCTAATTGAATAAATATTGGGTTGAATTGAATCAAATTGGGGGTGACACAGTGACTCAGTGGGTAGCACCGTCACCTCACAGCAAGAAGGTCGCTGTTTCGAGTCCCGGCTGGGTCAGCTGGCATTTCTGTGAGGAGTTTGCATGTTCTCTCCGTGTCAGCGTGGGTTTTCTTTGGGTGCTATGGTTTCCCCCACAGTCCAAACACATGCGCTATAGGTGAATTGATCAACTAAATTGGCTGTAATTTAGAAGTGTGTGTGTGTGAAGGAGTGTGTATAAGTGTTTCCCAGTACTGGGATGCAGCGTTAACTTATTCTGGAATAGTTGGCGGTTCATTCCGCTGTGGTGACCCCTGATAAATAAGGACTAAGCCGAAGGAAAATGAATTAAATTGGGTTTGAATCTGACAAATCAAATACTATTGAACTATTTGACTACTATAATTCCATTACCATAATTATCACCCCAGTTTTATTATTATTATTATTATTATTATTATTATTATTATTATTATTATTATTATTATTACCAGTGGCTTAGACTATGGCTAATGTCTATAATCTGAAAATAATAAAAAACTAAATCAAAGACTTGGCCTTGTTTGACACAACACACTGAAGTGTCTGCCGGATCGGTGATTATTTGAAGTGTACACGCTGCAGGTACGAGAATTCTCCCAACTAAACCTTTCCCGCTTGTTTTGCCGTCCTCCTCCTCAACCTTCCTAAGTAATGTGAAATTAAAGGCTTCTTCACAGTTTATAATTAGTCGACCCTGACACTAATTAGAAATGCTCTGTATGGTGCCACTTCATATTAAACTGAATGGGATATTCTCTTTCATTTTCTGCTTCTGAACATTAGACCATATCGTAGGCAGAGAGAGAGAGAGAGAGAGAAACACCACGCATAAACCTCCGCAAGAAGAATAAAATAATAAAATAAAATACCTTTAGATACCTGACCAAACAGCATGAGGCCAGATACACACTGAGGGTGCAGATGAATATTTGGAGTTGCAGCATCGCAGTGAATATGAATCTTTTTATGAATCACAGATCTAGAGTATAAACCCTGGATATATTATTCTCCACAGCACTGGAAAAAAAAAGGTTGATTGCAAAGTGCAAACAATTTATATAAGCTGAATTTAATCAAACAAATTAAGTTGAACATTACTAAATTTAACTTGTTTGAATTCAGCCAAAGAACGTCGCTGGGTCGCAGGTTCGAACCTCGGCTGGGCTGGGTCAGTTGGCGTTTCTGTGTGGAGTTTGCATGTTCTCCCTGCGTTCGCGTGGGTTTCCTCCGGGTGCTCCGGTTTCCCCCACAGTCCAAAGACATGCAGTACAGGTGAATTGGGTAAGCTAAAATTGTCCGTAGTGTATGAGTGTGAATGTGTGTGTGGATGTTCCCAGAGATGGGTTGCGGCTGGAAGGGCATCCGCTGCGTAAAATCGTGCTGGATAAGTTGGCGGTTCATTCCGCTGTGGCGACCCCGCAAGGGACAAAGCCGACAAGAAAATGAATGAATGAATGAATTCAGCCAGTGGTGTAAAGTAACAAATTACAAATTACTGTAATCCACTGTGATTACTCCACTACTTTCCTTCAACCTGCAGTCACTACTTTATTTTTCTTGTCTATGGGGATTAGAAAAATCCGTCCTCTGATTCCTGTCCAATCAAATCACACATACAGTTGCAATCAGAATTATTCAACCCCCTGATTTATTAGCCCCCCAGTTTATTTTCTGTTTAACGGAGAGAAAAAATTTTCACATTTCTAATCATAATAGTTTTAATAACTCATCTCTAATAACTGATTTATTTTATCTTTGCCATGATGACAGTAAATAATATTTGACTAGATATTTTTCAAGACACTTCTATACAGCTTAAAGTGACATTTAAAGGCTTAACTAGGTTAATTAGGTTAACTAGGCAGGTTAGGGTAATTAGGCAAGTTATTGTATAATGATGGTTTGTTCTGTAGACTGTTGAAAAAATATATAGCTTAAAGGGGCTAATAATATTGACCTTAAAATGGGTTTTAAAAAATTAAAAACTGCTTTTATTCTAGCTGAAATAAAACAAATAAGACTTTCTCCAGAAGAAAAAATATTATCAGACATACTGTGAAAATTTCCTTGCTCTGTTAAACATCATTTGGGAAATATTTAAAAAAGAAAAAAAATTCAAAGGGGGTTCAATAATTCTGACTGCAACTGTACACTGTAAAAAAAAAAAAAAAAATCCGTAATTTTACGGTTTATTTCAATCAGCTGGGCTGCCAGTAAAATAACGGCCATTAAATAACAGAGATTGAATTACAGAAATTTACTAGAAATTTAAATTTAAGGAGATTTCTGTAATTTAATGTCTGTTATTTTACAGTTAGTTTCTGTAATTTAACGGCCATAATTTTACGTTTTATTTCCGGCACCCCAGCTGCCAGAAATAAACCAAAAAATTGATATACAGTTGAAGCCAGAATTCCTGTATACTTTTTTAATTTCTGCTTAACGGAGAGAAGATTTTTTCAACACATTTTTAAACATAATAGTTTTAATAACTCATCTCTAATAACTGATTTCTTTTATCTTTGTCATGATGACAGTAAATAATATTTTACTAGATATTCTTCAAGACACTTCTATACAGCTTAAAGTGACATTTAAAGGCTTAACTAGGTTAATTAGGTTAACTAGGCAGGTTAGGGTAATTAGGCAAGTTATTGTATAACGATGGTTTGTTCTGTAGACAATCGAAAAAAATATATAGCTTAAAGGGGCTAATAATATTGACCTTAAAATGGGTTTTAAAAAATTAAAAACTGCTTTTATTCTAGCCGAAATAAAACAAATAAGACTTTCTCCAGAAGAAAAAATATTATCAGACATACTGTGAAAATTTCCTTGCTCTGTTAAACATCATTTGGGAAATATATAAAAAAGAAAAAAAATTCAAAGGGGGTTCAACAGTTCTGATTGCAACTGTAGAAGGTAAATCACATCATTATGAACTACCTCAAGACACAGGTGCATTATAATTGCAGCAAACTGTTTGGAAGCATTAAAAGTGTCAAAGAAGATCGTCACACACATTGAAATAGAGACTGTTTAGATGCACGTCACTGATGAGAAGATGAGGGATGTTTACTGTATGATGACCGAAATGGCCTTAAACACCCAGCAGGCACAAGACGTCAACATGATGTCAGATTGACGTTGTACCCAAATGTCATAGTGATGTTGCATTTTGTTTGGGAATGAAAATTGGGTTGATGTCAGAACCCAATGTCAGGCCGACATCAATGTCCAACCTAAAATCAACCAAATATGATTTGATGTTGTATGGACGTTACCATTATGACGTCTAATGATGTAGGATTTTGGTTGCTATTGCGCCGACTAGTCTGAAATATTTCAATGTACAAGAAATAATATATATATATAGGAATAAGTCTGTAAAATAAGAGAAAATGTGCTGCAGTTTATTACAAGGTTTTGCTAGCGTAATATACAACACCAACCCAGACAATATAGCACTGCAAACTATTAAAAAGTTAATAAATTGACATAAGAGAAAGATTCCCTCCAGGGGTTGCCACAGCAGAATGAACCGCCAACTTATCCAGCATGTGTTTTACACAGCGGATGCCCTTTCAGCCGCAACCCAGTGATGGGAAACACCCATACACACTCATTCACACAGACACTCATACACTTTGGCCAATTTAGTTCATCAATTCCCCTATAGCGCATGTGCTTGCCTTGGAATGTGGGGGGAATCCGGAGCACCCCGAGGAAACCTACGCCAACACAGGGAGAGCATGCAAACTCCGCACAGAAATGCCAACTGACCCAGCTGGGACTCGAACCAGCAACCTTCTTGCCGTGAGGCCACATTGCTAACCACTGAGCCACCGTAACACCATTTTATTTTTCAGCGGATTAACTTGCACGGATTAATTGTTCACCTAATGAATAACAATGTGCACCAGAGTAACCATTGTAAAGTTTGATCACACACAGACTTTCAACATTATAAACCTGCACTTTATGTCCTGAACAAATTTCAAACATCTAAATTTATGAACGCTGCCATATGCCGGGCTCATGAATATTCATTTTCTTGCGTAAACTAAGTTACTTAGCAAAGTCAGCATGACCTAATTAATATTTATGCCTTGACGTCACAACCAGCCAATCGTCTCCTCCCGAACTCGAAGACTAGCCCGAAGGCAAGCTGGTTGAAGGCCTTTTTGAAGTTATGTTTTATTTAGAATATAGGTTAGCATGAAAGCCCTGCAAAGTAATGCACTGCTACCTTCAGAGAAATGTCACAAATAACACGCTAAAAAGCTTTATTAGCTTAAGGTTGACAGGCAGATCTGAGAGTAATGGTTTGAGCGGAGAGTAATGGTTGGAGAAACGGGCGAAGGTGGGGAAAATGTTTCGTCTCTCTCACAAATCCTTCAGGGAACATGATCTTAACTGCGGTTTTGATGTATTCAGGAACATTCAGCATCCTACGGCTCCTAATTAATAGAACAGCTCGGAATTTTGACAGCAAAGCTCTTTACAGTACATCATGTTGCTGATGAGCCGTCTGCCTCACAGGCTTTACCGCGGCGCTTATTTATTCAATATACAGCTGTGAAGTTTAAAGTCTATATGAAAGAGCTTTCACGATCAGTTTTGCTCCCATAATGTGACATATTAGAGCACGGGTTGGCTTCATCAATTGGTAATCAATTGGATTCTGAAGTGATTAAGCGAGGTGATTTACACGAATAAAGTTGGTACATGGAATATTTTACTTTAGAATAGCAGGTATTGATGAATCATACAGCAAGCAAAAAACAGAATTGTGCGCACATCTAAAAAATCTCCGAGGCAGGTGCTCGATCAAAAATAAACACAGTAGCAAAAGATCAAAAAAAATCGGCAACACTGCCACTTTAGCTCTCAAAAAAGTCTTTAATAGGCTATTATTACTCACACATGCCCTTGTGTTTAGCCTATAGACCTTTTTCTTGGCTGCTGCATGGAGGCCGCCATACCGACCAGCGTCTTCCGGTGAATGGCTAGAACTTCCGTTTACAGTGTTTACAACTGGTAATTTGCGCTCCGAAAATGGGTTTCAATAGCGTTTTGAGTGGATTACGGAGTGATTTGGTGACACACAACTTTGAAAGGTGTGTGTTAAAGCCGTTATAATCTGTCAGATGTGGTTCAAGCGCGAGAGGAAAACGTTCTCCTAGTTCACATGTCTGCCGTCAGAAATACAGTGCGTGCGTGTTTCCCCGGCCTGTCAGCTGTTAGCTCAGCGGCTCTTCAGCACACACACGCACGCAATACTTCACTGCATCATAGAGCAAACCCGGATTACTGGCATGAAACATAACAGGTGTGTAAGTCATGCAATTTATAAAAATGACCAATAAAAGTCTGTTACTGATACTCTGCTGGTTGATTTGCTGTTCATTCTAATCGCAAGCCGTTTATGTTTCATTTAGTGTGTTGTATTTACCACCCCTGCTGAAAAATCCAGCTTAAACCAGCCTAAGCTAGTTGGCTGGTTTTAGCTGGTCGACCAGCCTGGTTTTAGAGGGGTTTTGGCCATTTCAAGGCTGGTTTCCAGCCATTTCCAGCCTGGTCTTAGCTGGTCAGGCTGGAAAATGACCAGCTCAAACCAGCTAAAACCAGCTTGACCTGCCTGGTTTAAGCTGGACATAGCTGGTTTTGGCTGGTCAAGCTGGTTTTAGCTGGTCAACTCCCAGCCTGACCAGCTAAGACCAGGCTGGAAATGGCTGGAAACCAGCCTGGAAATGGCCAAAACCAGTCTAAAACCAGGCTGGTCGACCAGCTAAAACCAACCAACCAGCTTAGGCTGGTTTAAGCTGGATTTTTCAGCAGGGATGGTTTGTGTTTTTCTGTCATTTCAAAACGTCACTTTATTTTCACTTTGTCACAGTTATTAAATCAGTGTGTTAGTGGGACGGTACAGTAGGCTACGTGTGTGTGTCAAACATTTTGGTGAACTATATTTGTTTGGGCTAGACTAGTTATATATCTGAAAGAAAGAGAAACTGTTGACTTTAGCGATGACGAGGCTTCATTTAAACGGCAGAAGATGCCGTCTGTCAACGAGAGAAAAATGCCTCAGCCAACGTATTAGATCACATTTTTTTTTTAAATAATCAGTCCAGGAGGTGGCGCTGATCGACAACAGTTTTAGTTCAAAGATGATAAAAGCAGGTAAAATAGATTAAAACTATCGTTTCAAAGCTGTCCAAATGTGACCGTTTACACGCATCAGCTGCCGACCGGACGTTCTTAGCATTCTCCTTGCGCATACACGCAAAGCATAATGGGTAATTTTGCGTTCTAAGAAAAAGGTCTATATTGGTAAAAAAAGACGGTGTTTAAAAACACGAATTGCTGAACACAGAAGTAATATACGATTAAATGATCATCGAAATCCCATCTCTCTTCATTTTAATGCATTGAAACAAAACCTTTCAACATTACGATATATTGGCATTGAACAAGTGAAAGTTCCGAGAAGGGGTGGGGACATTGACAGACTTTTATTACAGAGGGAATGTAATGTAATGTGTATTTATATAGCGCATTTATTGTGTATGGACATACACCAAAAGCACTTCACAATCATGAGGGGAGTCTCTTCACACCACCACCAGTGTGTAGCATCCACTTGGATGATGCGACGGCAGCCACAGGACAACGGCGCCAGTGCTTCACCACACACCAGCTATTGGTGGAGTGAAGAGACAGTGATAAAGCCAGTTCAGTGGATGGGGATGATTAGGAGGCCATGATGGGTAAGATTTTTAATGACCACAGAGAGTCAGGACCTCGGTTTAACGTCTCATCTGAAAGATGGCGGCCACTGACAGTGTAGTGTCCCCTTCACTTTTACTGGGGTATTAGGACTCTCACAGACCGCAGGTTGAGTGCCCCCTGCTGGCCTCTCTAACAGCACTTCCGACAACAACCTAGTTTTCCCATGTGGTCTCCCATCCAGGTACTGACCAGGCTCAGCCCTGCTTAGCTTCAGTGAGTAACCGGTCTTGGGCTGCAGGGTGATATGGCTGTGGCAAAAGCTTTATGGCTTTATGGTGATATGGCTGTGAGGGAAGCTTTTTACATTTACACATTGAAGACTTTATCTCCAAGAGGTTTAAATTTGGATTTTGATGTAAAATCTTTCTTGTAAGTGTATTTATATCCTACACTGTTGTATACTAAATATGTGTGTACTCGATCTTTTCCCCCCATTGGTTTACTTGCTCTGTGGTGGATTTACGTGATTATTGTTTGCAGGTGTGATGCGCTATATGTGTACATTTGAATATTCTGTCTTCGAGGAAGTTAAGGTTTGGATTGGTATTTAAAAAATGTTTTTGCGTGTATCTCTTATTGTTATACTGTATGTGTGTATATATATGTATATTTTTGTGTGTAGATGTGCTTGTTCACGGGCTTGTTGGCTGATTGTGGTGATTGGCTGCAGGTGTTTTGTGTAGAGCTGTTTCACTATTTCCTGAGGATTTCCATTTGTATTGTTTTACCTGATGAAGACCATGTAGGTCGAAACGTTGTGTGAGTAGTAGCCTATTAAAGAGAGCTTTTTGAGAGCTAAAGTGGCAGTGTTGCTGATTTTTTTTATCTTTTGCTATTGATGAATCATACACAATAAGCCCAAGAGTGTGCATTAATTAATGAAAGAACCATTTTACATTTTATGTAGACCTTTAAGTCCACATTAATTCAGAAACATAAAAAAAACATATATATATATATATACACAAGGTTTCCGCTACATTCATTCATCCGTGGCGGGCCGCCACGCCAAAATTCATCCCGCCACGGCTACATTACAACTTCTCATTTAAAACATTTAGTCGTGTTTTTTATAGCGGATTATAATCGCACCAAAACATATTAGAGGTAAACAGCGCAAACTTTTCTGTAACCGTAGTAGTGCTGTGCGCTATTTGTTCAAGGTGACATGCTGACTGACTCTCTGACAGACTGACTGACAGGTGCGTGAGTCTAGCAAACACGGCGTAGCTTTCAGTTAAGATGAACACAGTTTCCATAAGTATACTTTATTGATAAAGGTCAATGGCTCTGCATACAATGACTTTATCTTGCTGGAGTTTATAGCTGTTTCACTTTACTTCAGGACGCGTTAATGTCGGAAAACGCACAAAAACACACTAAATCGCGCTTCAGCAGCGCTTACTGGAGAGCGCACAAGAAGATCTGCACTTGAACGTGTAAATTTGAGTGCGTGCAAGAAGTTCTGTGCTCGAACAGAGGAAATCGGCGCGCAAGCAAAGAGATTCGCATGCTCGTATTACATGAATGCTATCTCGACTTGTAATACTGCGTGTAATATTTGTCTTTGAAATAGTTGGCAGATCTGTGTAAAAAAAAAAGTCCTGCCGCCACTGCTGGAAAAAATCCTAGAGGAAACACTGTATATATATATATATATATTAGGGATGCAACAATACAATTAGCCTACGGTTCAATACATACCTCGGTTTTTTAACACTGTTTTCGGTTCGGTTCGGTTCTGATGGCTTGACACATGTTTGTTTTGTTTTGTTATTTTATACTTGATGCAATAGGAGAAAAACATAAAAACGATTTATTGCAATACTCCTTTATTTTACTTAAAAGCCAAGAAACGTACACCGCTCACTGGATATTTCCTTTTTGTCAGAACATTCTCTGTAAACCCTAGAGATGGTTGTGCGTGAAAATCCCAGTAGATCAGCAGTTTCTGAAATACTCAGAGCAGCCCGTCTGGCACCAACAACCATGCCACGTTCAAAGTCACTTAAATCCCCTTCCTTCTGATGCTCGCTTTGAACTGCAGCAGATCGTCTTGACCATGTCTACATGCCTAAATGCATTGAGTTGCTGCCATGTGATTGGCTGATTAGAAATTTGCGTTAACAAGTAGTTGGAAAGGTGTACCTAATAAAGTGGCCAGTGTGTGTGTATATATATATATATATATATATATATATATATATATATATATATATATATATATATATATATATATATATATATATATATATATATATATATATATATACAGGGCTTGACATTAACTTTTTTGATCACCAGCCAGTGTGGCTAGTAGTTTTCCAACTTTACTAGCCACTCGCCATTTTCACTAGCCACATTTTTGTTGTTGGGAAATATATTTTATATGCATAAATATGACTTTGACATGCTAAAATGACTTGATTTAGATGTTCTGTTATGTCCACATGCCTTCATTTTACTTTTTGTGTATGTTGTGAATGAGCTTGCTCAGTGAGCATGAGCACATGGGTCATGGTTTCATAATGTTGTATTACAATTAGTTTTTATTTCACATGACTTTTCAGAGCTCAAAGGATTTACCAAATTTATCTCTAACAACACTAAAAATAAATAAATAATTATTTCTTAGCCACAAATATTATTAAATAATGTGTCAAAACAAGCAAAATATAGCTGTATAATATACATTTTATTTAAGATTTCAAAAGATTTCTTAAAAAAAACAGTAAACACCAGTGTTAACTACACAAAAATGGGAAGTTAATATCCTATATCCTGTTTAAATAAAGGTTAAAGCGAAAGCAACCGGTGCTGCTTTCAAAAAGACCAATCTGGAGCTCTTGAAAGCGGCAGGACTGTGGGTGCATTAACCTTAATTTTTGTCTAGTCTATTTGAAAGAGAACCGATCACACCAGTTGCGTTTCCAGGCACGGTTGTTTCAAGCAAGGAAACGGGAGCGCGTACGTGTTTTAAACAGTCGCGCGCATCACATCAGATGTTGGCGCGAGTGATTATCCTCTCATTCAGTAATCAACCGGCTTTCTTTTGCCCGCACCAATGCGATTATGTTTGTCAGTTGTGCTGCTTCTCGATTCTAAGATCGCATTTGCACGAATATTGGGCCATCCTTATTTTCAAACCCTGCTTTTAAGAAAACTACAATTTAAAAATGTTTTTCAACCAGCCAAAGTGGCTAGTGGAGGTGGCTGTCTAACCCGCATGAGCTGAAATCTACCCGCATTTGGCGGGTGTTAATGTAAAGCCCTGTATATATATATATATATATATATATATATATATATATATATATATATATATATATATATATATATATACACTCTGACCAGATCAGCTGGATCATTTGAATCAGTGAATGAATAATTAACTTTTTTTCTGCATAGAATTTTGTAAATAGTTTTATGCAGAATTACTTTGGAAGTATCATAACTAAAAACGTAATATATGAAATGAAAATAATAACACCTTTTTAACTTTTATTTAATGTTTACAATGCAAATCCAATTAGCTCCACTTTTTTGGTAAACAAAGCAAGTCTCGCATATAATAAATCTACTAAAAGACAGAACAGAACATATGACTTTACAAACTGTATTGTAAATAAATCAAGTGAACATTTACTGTACATATTAATCTATAATATTACTGAAACTAATTTAAAAACTGAATAAATATAAATTTACACACATTAACACAAGTAAATAAATAGACTCAATTATGGGTTAAAAATCGATGTTTTTTTTTTAATTTGGGGTGAACTATCCATATAATATATCAAACTATTCAATGCTTTCTCCATAAAAAGAGAACGTTTCAAGGCTCGGATGAGGAATAGAGACAGAGGGAGGGTTTGCTCAGATGAGGTAAGTTGGTTCGGAAGACAAAGAAATAAAAGCCACAAGTTATTTAGCCAGAAAACAAAAGCGTCTGAGTGGAGAAGAGGCCTGCCGAGATGCGATTAAAAGTCTATTGATCCGGCCCTGCGATTGCTTTCTCCTGCATTATATGAAGCCATGTTTGATTCAGCTGCAGTGGAGAGATGGAGACGGTAAAGCCAGAAACCACTACACTATACTATATCTGCTTCTTTTCCATGAGCCCCTGCTTTAAATGGTCTTTTAGTTACTGTTTTTAGCCCATCGTTGAGTCTATTTATTCACTTGTGTAAATGTGTGTAAATGGAGGCACGATGACTCAATGGTTAGCACTGCGTAAGACATATGCTAGATAAGTTGGTGGTTCATTCCCCTGTGGCGACCCCAGATTAATAAAGGAACTACGCCGAAAATACACTGAATTAATAATTTAGCTGGGACTCGAACCAGCGACCTTCTTGCTGTGAGGCGACAGTGCTACCCACTGAGCCACCGTGTCGCCATTGCATGCTATTTCTGATACGAATATTCAAAGTAGCATGGCAAACAATAGGCTGTCACAAGTTGTCTCTGAATGAATGTGTAAATATAAAAGCAACTTTACCTCAGTTTCAGGGTGATGGGTGTCCAGTTTGATGACCTGCTGCTTAGGGTCGCTGACAGGGATTCTCGGATGGATAATAAACAATCATAGAGGATCCAGAGCACCTGAGCATCTTCCTCAGCTGAGGGGCTGTTTCATGGCTACATTCAGATCCACATACAGCAGCCATGCGGTCGTCGTGGACACTTCAGGAGATTTTTCCGCTCGAGGTTACTTTTTTGAACTCGCGCGAAAGACGCGATTGTATTCTATGGAAAGCCAAACGGGTCAAATTGCGCCTATTACCAAACGCGTGTCATCCGCAAAACGCCGGTATTCTCGCTTTCGCGGCAAACGCCTTGCACTTTCCGCGTCCATTCGTGACACTCTCATCACACCTTTGTTGACTTTGTAATGTCGCGCGAATACTTCCGCATTTGCTGTGAATCAAGCATAACAACTTAATGGAAACACACCTAATTGAATACAGTATTTTTCTCTTTGCCCTGATGACAGCACATATTATCAGGCATGTAGCCAGCCTGGTGAAAGGGCTGGCTCTTTTTGCAGTTATTCGCCTCATTTTCTATTTAATTATGAGGTGTAAATACTGAATTTTAGTGACATCTTTAGCTGGATTAGCTTGTTTGATGGTCATCATAACCACACTTTTTGATGTGTCAAAAACATTTCCTAAACATTTAGAACAAAGAAATATGAGAACAACACTTATTTTTTAATACAAAAGTATTACATCATATACCATCAGAAAAAAATAGGAATCTGTTAAAGTTTTAAATTAAAACTAGCCTATGGTCATTTATTAGGCAAATAACAAACTGGCCAGCACACAGCCAAGATTCTGCTTGGTCTTAAAGTCTTCTTCAATGTGGTTATTTTCACAATTTATTATGGCATAGCTGTAAAAATAGGACAAATGAGCGGTATGAAACAAATTCTGGAGCTTTGTCAGTGAGGGGTAGGTCTTTCGAACCACTGGAACCACCCCTCCCCCCTGGCTACAGGCCTGATTATTTGACTAGATATTTTTTCAAGATACTAGTATTCAGCTTGAAGTGACATGTACAGGCTTAACTAGGTTAATTAGGGTAAAGTTAGGGTAATTAGCCAAGTAATTGTATAACAGTGGTTTGTTCTGGAGACAATCCAAAACTAATATTGCTTAAGGTGGCTAATAATATTGACCTTAACATGGCTTTTAAAAAATTAAGAACTGCTTTCAAGCCGAAATCTAGAAAAAAATATATTATCAGGAATACTGTAAAAAAATTCCTTGCTCTGTGAAACATCATTTGGGAAATATTTTGGGGAATAATTTGACTTCAACTGTGAGCTATATGCACGGTGGCCGAGAGAGCTTAACGCGCTGCAATTTAAGAAAGCACATGCAATTACAAAAAACACCAGCAAATAAAGAAACCATCTTTATCAATTTGACAGCACAAGTGTTGTAAATTGGTCACAACATTTGCAAATATCCATGTAACACAACGGAAATGTTTCAAGGGGACCCAAAAACATGACGGACCCTGCTGAGATATGGATGTGTTATCATGCCGTGACTGTTGCTCAGTGAAGTGATTGGTGGTCTTTGAAAGGCGAGTTGTTTTGTTTATTTTAATATCCTTATTACACGACTTAATAAACCATAACAACACATATCTGTTCCCAGGGATGGGTTGCGGCTGGAAGGGCATCCGCTGCATAAAAACGTGCTGGATAAGTTGGCGGTGGCCGCTGTGGCGACCCCGGATTAATAAAGGGACTAAGCCGAAAAGAAAATGAATGAATGAACACATATCAATGATAATAACACATCCATATCTCAGCAGGGTCTTGGCCAATGTACAGGGGCGGACTGGCCATAGGGAGCACTGGGACCACCCGGTGGCCTGACGGTCATCTGGCCTGCCACCGTGATTCTGGCCCACCCCCAATTTTCATAAACATCGCACGCCCCCCTCACTTTTCATAAACATCACACCCCCTCCCCCCACTTTTCATAAGGATCACCCCCCCCCCCCCCGCTTTTCATAAACATCGCACTCCCCCCCACATTTTAAAAACATCGCACCCCCCACTTTTCATAAACATCGCACCCCCCACTTTTCATAAACATCGCACCCCCCCACATTTTAAAAACATCGCACCCCCCACTTTTCATAAACATCGCACCCCCCCCACATTTTAAAAACATCGCACCCCCCACTTTTCATAAACATCGCACCCCCCACTTTTCATAAACATCGCACCCCCCCACATTTTAAAAACATCGCACCCCCCCACTTTTCATAAACATCGCACCCCCCCCACATTTTAAAAACATCGCACCCCCCACTTTTCATAAACATCGCACCCCCCCCACATTTTAAAAACATCGCACCCCCCACTTTCATAAACAATCGCACCCCCCCCACTTTTTAAAAACATCGCACCCCCCACTTTTCATAAACATCGCACCCCCCCACATATTAGAAACATTGCACCCCCCACTTTTCATAACATCGCACTCCCCCCCCCCCACTTTTTATAAACATCGCACTCCCCCACACTTTTCATAAACATCGCACTCCCCCACTTTTTAAAAACATCGCACCCCCCCACTTTTTATAAACATCGCACCCCCCCACACTTTCATAAACATCGCACTCCCCCCCCGCCACTTTTCATAAACATTGCACCCCCCCCCCACATTTTAAAAACATTGCACCCCCCCACTTTTCATAAACATTACACTCCCCCCCCCCCCACTTTTTTATAAACATCGCACCCCCCCCACACTTTTTATAAACATCGCACTGCCCCCCCCACTTTTCATAAACATCGCACCCCCCCCCCCACATTTTAAAAACATTGCACCCCCCCACTTTTCATAAACATTGCACTCCCCCGCACCCCCCCACACTTTTTATAAACATCGCACTCCCCCCCCCACACTTTTCATAAACATCGCCCCCCCCCCCCACATTTTAAAAACATCGCACCCCCCCACTTTTCAGAAACATTGCACTCCCCCCCCACTTTTTATAAACATCGCACCCCCCCACACTTTTTATAAACATCGCACCCCCCCCCACTTTTCATAAACATTGCACCCCCCCCACATTTTAAAAACATCGCACCCCCCCACTTTTCATAAACATTGCACTCACCCCCCACTTTTTATAAACATCGCACTCCCCCCCCACTTTTCATAAACATTGCACCCCCCCCCCCCCACATTTTAAAAACATCGCACCCCCCCCACTTTTTATAAACATCGCACTCCCCCCACACTTTTCATAAACATCGCACCCCCCCCCCCAACTTTTCATAAACATCGTGCTTCTCTCCCTAAAACCCCCTCCCACCCCCCCCGGCGCTCCTCACTTTGGCCTGACCTTCAATAACTTTTCCTGGGTGAAAATGCTGTCCCAGTCCGCCCCTGCCACCGTATATATGACTTTTTGAAGCTCCCCTTCGCGTTAGGATGGAATTCTCCTTCTCATATCAATTTGATCTCTATACAAGAAACCTTTTACATTTTAGGATGGTGGTCTCTCACTCAAACATCATCATACTAAGACGTCCAATAATGACGTTGATATTTTGTTGTTTTTAGGTTTGGAAAGTGACCAAAATGCAACATCTGTCCAACATTGGACACTGATGTTGGGTTCTGACTAGGGTTGGGCGATGTCGACCAATTTGGCATCGTACGATGTCTAATGTGAAACATCACGATGGACGATGGCATTGTGAATTAATTATTCATGAATAATTAATTATTCATAACAAATGAATTATTTATAGCCTACCGTTTCAACTACCTGATCTGCATGGTCTTTGTTTTACCCATAACCAAATCATAAATAAATAAAGAGAAGTTACACACAAATTACCACCTGTCAATCACTTTTTCCGCTGGACTCTGGCATGAATAGGCAGAGTGATCTGTGTCGTTATAATGGCGTCCACAAACTTGGTTGGTAAAAAAGGTGCACAACCAACAGGAACCAACCAACAGTGTCTGAGGTTTACACTAAAATGACTAAGCACAAGAGTGAAAGAGAAAGATTGAAGCAGAGTACTGACGCTGTGACACGTTACCTGATAAATTCAATAGACCGAAGAGTCGTTAGATAGAGACAAGATTAATTAAACATCAGGTTTAACAACTATAGTGAGACGCCATCCAGCAGTACATCCTTGATAAACTGTCCGACGTGCACTGCTCTCTGGGGTTTTGTGCTCAAAGCACCCGCTGATTGCTGGAGCTCAGACGTGTGCATATGCTGCTGCAGCTCCAAAGTGTGTGTGTGTGGTCACGTGATGTGTGTTTTCAGCAGTATAGTGTGGATGCAGAGCTGTTCAGAAATGCTAGGCGAAACGCCAGTGTGGATGTGGAATGCTGTCGTTCAAAAATGCCATTTTAAAACTAAGATGCATTAGTGTAAACGGGGCCTGAGTGTGTGTTTTCGGAGCAGATTGCTGCTGTGACGGGGGCAAGGTTAAGGATTGCGATGCCGGCTCAGCATTGTGATGTCTATAGGCCATCGGCATCGTCTATCGAGCCAACCCTAGTTCTGACATCAACCCGATTTTCATTTCCAAACAAAATGCAACATGCCAGGACATTGTGGTACAATGTCAATCTGACGCCCTGTGCCTGCTGGGTAGTTTGGGGTCTGTGGCATCTAAAATACAGAAACCCGCTGCTCTTCTAGGCTATAAAGTGAATATCACAGGCCAAACTTTTTTTGTTTTCATCCCCAGGAAAAAGAAATGTAAGAATCCTTGACCTTTTTGTAAATATTGCTGTTCTGGCGCGGTAAAGCTGTGCTTAAAATACTCCTCAGTATTGAAGTAATGCTCAATACTGACCTTTGAGGTAATACAGGCTAAAAGTGAAAAGTGAAGAACAAAGTGCGTCTTCTGACCCTGAACATCGCTAGAGTTCAGACCGACCCTCAAATATCAGGATTGAAATTCACTTGGCATCTTCTCCTCCAGACAGACATTGTACAGGCGGGCCGGGCACAAATTGCTTCAGTTTGCTCCCCCTAAAACATTTATGACAGTGGAATCAGTCATTTAGAGGCCAAAAATTGTTTTGAACTGATTTGTATTTTCAGTGGCACAATGAATAGAGGATTTGGCAGAGACGCTAGTTTGCATGATCATTGGAGCTGAAGACAAAAGACAACTCTTCTCTTCCTCAGAGAAGCACATTATGAGGTATGGTAAGTTCACTTTAATCATTTGGTCATCATTATATGGAGAACCGGGTGTGTGTTTTTATAGGGAACCTATTATGCACAAATCACATGGTACCACTTTACAATAAGGTTGTATTAGTTAATGCATTTACTAGCATGAATAATACATTTACTGTATTTGTTCAGGTTAGTTAACATTAGTTAATGAAAATACAGCTGTTCATTGTTAGTTTATGTTAACTCATGGTGCATTAACTAATGTTAACTAGCATGAATTTGTCAACGCAATCTCACGACAATTCGTAACTTTTGATTTAGTGGCTGATTTGTATGAATTCGTACGATCTAATTTGTACAGTTTAGTTCGATTTGCTCATCAGCCAATGACGGTTGGGGTTAGGGGTGGGGTTGGGTGCCACGCCTCCTTTTTAAAATCGAACATTTTCATATGACTGAATTCGTACCAATTAGCCACTAAACTGACAAAACGTAAAATATGATTAGGCCCACACGGAATCTGCGCGCACAGAATTCCACAGATTTTCCGCAGATTTTCCACCGAATTCCACAGATTTTCCGCAGATTTTCCACAGAATTCCACAGATTTTCCGCAGATTTTCCACAGAATTCCGCAGATTTTCGGAGATTTTCCGCAGAATTCCACAGATTTTCCGCAGATTTTCCACAGAATTCCGCAGATTTTCCACAGAATTCCGCAGATTTTCCGCAGAATTCCGCAGATTTTCCGCAGAATTCCGCAGATTTCCGGAGATTTTCCGCAGAATTCCACAGATTTTCCGCAGATTTTCCACAGAATTCCGCAGATTTTCCACAGAATTCCGCAGATTTCCGGAGATTTTCCGCAGAATTCCACAGATTTTCCGCAGATTTTCCACAGAATTCCGCAGATTTTCCGCAGAATTTCGCAAATTTTCCGCAGATTTTTAGCCCATCATTAATTCTGTTTATTTACTTGAGTAAATGTGTGTAAATCTGAATTTATTCAGTTTTTAAATTACACATATTTCACATATTAAGGTTTTAGTTATGAGACCCCTAAAATAATTCCGCAGAAATCCGCAGATTTTTACTAAAATTCTCTGCAGAAATGGCAAAAAACGTCCGCAGATTCCGTCTGGCCCTAGCTATGATTAATAAATGCTGAACAAGTATTGTTCATAATTAGTTCAGGTTAATAAAAACATTAACTAATGAACCTTAATGTAAAGTGTGGCCAAAGACATTTATAAAGGGTTTAAACAGTTGTGTGGCAGCAGTCTGTGAATATAACCAGCTTCCAATGGTAGAAAATTATACATTTATTTTTTATAATCAAACTTCATAAAAAACAGTCTGCAGAAACACTTTAGCTGCGTCCAAAATTGCATACTTCCATACTACTGTATATAGGCCCAATCCCAATTCTATTTTTGTACCCCTTCCCCTTCCCCTTGGCCCTTAAAACCGAGTGTTAAGGGGAAGAGCTTCAAAATTAATCTCTGAGAATTGGGACAGCACTACTGTACAGCACCTGCACACATCATCAGATGTCATAGCAATCTCTTGCTTCATATGAGATCAGACGATGGCGACTGCTCTAGTGATTCCAGTTGTGTTATCTTTTGGTATTTATCTTCAGGAAATCACTGAAGGCATATATTATGTTATCATAACGATATAATGTGGCAATAAGATCGTAACTATACTGCGCATTTACACAGTGGCCATATGCATCTATGTAAACACAACAAAACTACATTAACATTATAGCAGACACTGTAAAAAGCTCATTCTCAGCCACTAGACTGTTCTGACAGGGTATTCGAGTGTCATCGAGTGTCAGAATGTTGTGGGACTGCTGTACAGGAGTTTAGGGATTATAGATTGTGACATTTAGCGCTTTTTATTATATATAATATATTAAAACATGTGCTTGTTTGTTGTAAAAATTCATAATAATAACAAAAAAAAATACTAATTTGTGGATCTCCTTACTTCTGTGTGCAGCCATGCTGCCGTTGGTGTATTCTGGGAAATTTTCTCACCCCTTGGTTTCGAGTGTGGTCCTGAAAAATCTTCATTCGAAGGGCTATCTACCCCTTCCCCTTAACCCTACGCCTTCAAGCTAAAGAGAATTGGGACACCCCTACCTCTTTACGGGAACGCGCAAAACGAGGGGTAGAAGGGGAAGAGCTAAGGCAGGGATGTCAAACTCAATTCCTGGAGGGTCGCAGCCCTGCACAGTTTAGTTCCAACCCTAATAAAACCCACCCGATCAAACTAATGGAGTCCTTCAGGCTTGTTTGAAACCTATACCAGAAAGTGTGTTGAAGCAGGGTTGGAACTAAACTGAGCAGGGCTGCGGCCCTCCAGGAATTAAGTTTGACATCCCTGGGCTAAGGCAGGGGTTTTCAAACTTTTAGGACAATTTCACTCGCGCCCCTCCTGCATATTTTCCCCAATTTCTGTTAGACGAAGAGGAGATTTTTTTCAACACATTTCTAATCATAATAGTTTTATTAACTCATTTCTAATAACTGATTTATTTTTTCTTTGCCATGATGACAGCACATAATATTTGACTAGATATTCTTTAAGAAAGTAGTATTCAGCTTAAAGTGACATTTAAAAGCTTAACTAGCTTAATAAGGTTAAGATCGGGTAATTAGTCAGGCCATTTTATAACAGTGGTTTGTTCTGTAGACAATCAAAATCAAATATTGCTTAAGGGGGCTAATAATACTAACCCTAAAATGGTTTTAAAAAATAAGAACTGCTTTTATTCTACCCGAAATAAAACAAATAAGAATTTCTCCAGAAGAAAAAATATTATAGGAAATACTGTAAAAAAAAATTGTACAGTATAAATAATTTTTTCATTGCATAAAAAAAAAACCCATATTAATTCTGTAAGTTGACAGACTCTGCATTGATTAATGCAGCACACACTCATCTTTTTACATGTTTGCTGTGAAGCGTCGCACACAAACACACACAGCGCTGCATGCATAAGACATAATGTTGATTTATAGCGTAATAAGCATCATGTGTGTGTCAACAGGGTGGAGGATTGGCTCTCCTCTGACTGTGAGTCTGGACACTGGCCAGAGATTTACGAGATGATTTAAGATGAGCTGAATTTTCCATCACATTAATGTGAGTCCTGTCAAACATGGAGATACGGCTGATGCGGCTTGACTGAGCCGTAATGATTTGAACAGTTCATCTGTGGCAGCGCTGTCATGTTAATACACAATCATAAAGCTTCTGCAACACCATGTGCAAATACATGAATGTGTTTCCAGAGATTGAGTACAAACACACGCCCCGCCTCTTTGCCAAATTTTCGTTTGGCTCCGCCTACTTGTAGCTTAATTTATTTTATTCATTCATTCATTTTCTTTCGACTTTGTCCCTTATTTATCAGGGGTTGCCACAGCTGAATGAACCGCCAACTATTCCAGCATATGTTTTTACACAGCAGATGCCCTTGCAGCTGCAACCCAGTACTGGGAAACACCCATACACACTCATTCACAAATACACTCATACGGCTAATTTAGTTGATCAATTCCCCTATAGCGCATGTGTTTGGACTGTGGGGGAAACCGGAGTACCCGGATGAAATCCACGCCAACACGGGGAGAACATGCAAACTTCATACAGAAATGACAACTGGCCCAGCCGGGACTCGAACTAGCGGCCTTCTTGCTTTGAGGCCACAGTGCTAATCACTGAACCAACATGCTGCACGCAGCTTAATTTATTTATACTTTTTTTTATTATTGGACAGTTCAAAATTAACAACATTTTACAAAAGCCAGGGGGTGAAGACAGTGTTAGGAAAAAATTAATTAAAAACATGTAAATAAACAACAAAATCGTAAGTCCAAGTCCAAGGTGGAATAACTTGAGTGAACATAGAACAAAGCCGAATAAAACTTTCTTCCTCAGTTTCAACTGCACAGCACACAGCGAGCTCACATCATCCAGCATGCGTGTCGAACTGCACTACCCACAATACACTTCGCTATGGACTACAACTCCTGTAAATAGCAGTCTTGAAGCGGCCACTTCTATTTCCCCTCTCCTGCAACACTAGTGTGCAACTTAAGCAAAACTGATACTAAAATTGTTTTACATTTGGTAAAGTTAATTTGATTGACTATATATAAATCAGTTGATACTATTGACGCATTTATTGGGTAAAATTGCTACTTTTTACTGTCATTCAATGTGTTTTGGTCATTATCAATGCACTGTCACTTTAATTGAGCGAGAGCAGCCTGGCAAAAATAGACCCAGCACCGAAACTATCGCGGCACTGCTGCTTCAGCGACGCTCACGCCTCGCACTGATGCGCTGCTTCTGCGTGCCGCATGAAAGCTCTAATCTGTCGCCGAATGGATGCCGAAAAAACACGCGCTGCTCATGCTCTGCTCACGCGCTGTTACGCTTGCAGTGTGAAACAGGCTTTAGTCTCTATTTACGAGTTCACCACAGCGGAATGAACCGCCAACTATCCCAGCATAAGTTTTACGTAACGGATGCTCTTCCAGCCACAACCCAGTACTGGCAAACACCCATATACTCTCATTCACAGACACACTACGGCCAATTTAGTTTATCAATTCACCTATACCCAGGTGCAGACTGGCCATAGGGAGCACCGGGACATTTCCCGGTGGGCTGACGGTAAATCTGGCCTGCCACCGGGACTCTGGCCTGCCGTGCATCCCCCCCCAGATCGCATCAGATGTGGCCTGACTGACAGTTACTTTTGCCCGGTTGAAAATGCTTTCCCAGTCCGCCCCTGCCTACACCACATGTGTACCACAACTGGCCCAGCTGGGACTCGAACCAGCGACCTTCTTGCTGTGAGGCGACAGTGATAACCACTGAGCCACCGTGCCACCCACAGCTTCTCACTTCTGCCAAAAATAGATCAATAAGGATGATTTGTATGATGTCACCTCATACTTCAGTTTCTCATCAAATCTTCTAACCAATCAAATGCTCTCTAGTATTTTAATTCAATCGAACCAAGCGAAACGGGTGTAAATACACCTTAAAATCAATCTCTTTTTTGTGTTCTACAGAAAAACAGAAACTCCTAAAAGTTTGAAACCACTTGAATACAGAGTGAGTAAATCTTCATTTGTTTGGGTGAACTATTCCTGAATCGAAAGATGAGCACAGGAGAAACGGGCTAATTATTTCCAAATCAAAACCAATTGACAGCACCATTATAAAGGCGCTAATAATGGAAAAACCCAGCGCTTCAGTATTGACAGCCTCCAGCCAGCGGACGCCGTGGTCAAACATGATATTTCTGACAGCTCCGCAGGTAAACTCTGGTTTCCATGACTACAGGCCTGTGATTTCAGCGCACCGCCGGCTTTCCCTTTATTTTTTGTTTCTCCTTTGGAGCACTTTTTTTACCCCTCTCGCTTCAACGACCTGCTTAGTTTGAGACAGAGAAAGGCCAGTCTCATTTGTAGTTAGTCTCGGCTCCCCGTCTCTCAGCCTGGGAGTTGATGGAGTGATTTTTACCTGCGATGCGCTTGAGAAAGCTATTGTGCGCTGCTGATGGATGGAGTGTGGAGGTCTGGCCACTTGGAGAGCTTAAATCAATCTGTTCATTTGTGTCTCTGTTGGGCTGATCATTGGAAAGTGCAAACAGTTGAGCGGCGGCAGTATGTGTGAGCCGCCCTCATGCTGAACAGTGCGTTTTCATTAAAGCACATGCCAGCAAACTGACTGAATGCAGACTCCAGGTTCGCTGGCTAAACTACAGGTCTACCTTTGTAAAAGAGAGCAAGGAAAGTCTAACAAAGCCATAGCCGGCAACATGTGTACCTATGTATGTCTAAAACACTGCACTCTAAATTAGTTGCTTTACTTTAAAAATCGGAGTAAACCCGTTGTCTTAAAGGTCCTGTGAAATTAAAATAAAGTATTTTAGATGATAGTATCAGTATTGTTAGTTCTTAGGATAGCTATAATGCTGCGCGGACAGGTGACCAGACGCGGAAGAAGAGTCAAGCGTGAGTGATTTACATATTAAGTCAATGCAAAGAGACATCCTGCAGCGCGAATGATGCGAATGGCACGATACGCACGAATGGGACGGCGCATTTGACGCGCTTAACAACATTCGCGCCCGCCGCGTTAACCAATCAGGAGCTTGCTCTTGTGGGGGCGTGATTATGACGTAGCGCCTGTTGTTGGTGTCCAGTGTTGCCAGATTGGGCGGTTTCCCACCCAATTGGGCGGTTTTGAATCCAAGTTTGCGGGTAAAAAATATCATAGGCGGGTAGTGGATATTTGGGCGGTATTGTAAAGGTACGACCGCCTGCCCGCGATCTCCCATAACCCCCCAATTTTCGTTAATTTTGAAACCGTTCCCCCTACTTTTCGTGAAATATAGGGTGATCCAACCACCCCTCATACGTTTTGGAGCGCCCCATATATCAATGGGAGTGCCCAAACACCCACCCTTTTTTTTTTTCGTGAAATTTTGGACCGCCTGTCGCCGGGTTTTTGGGCTGGAAAAAGTCAGCTACATCTGGCAACACTGTTGGTGTCCCGGGGGGAAATCCTCCGGCACACACCGACAACAGTTCATCAAACTGGGCTCGCTCAGTCAGAAGCACCGCTGAAAGCTTCCATCATCCAGGTTCAGTTTCTGGAGGAGTTTATGAGCTCACGGAGCTGGGTGCACCTCTGAAAGGATCTACTGGACTCAGTCACTGCTTCAAACGTATCGACGCTGTTTTACAGCCTTCATAAAGCACATGAACACAGTTATTTTATCAATAAAATCCATGTTAGCCATTTAGCAACGAAGCTACAGTCACCGAGCAGACAGAAGCCCTGCCCAACACGCGAATCCGCGTCTGTTGTAAAGTCAATTTGACGCACGAATGAAGCAAGTAAACTCAAATGTTCCCGCGGCTATTTACGCGATTTATCCGTGCGTTACGCGTCTGGTGTGAACACAGCATAAGCTAGTGCACACCAAAATGGTGATAAAACTCATGTTTAGAAGACATAAACCTGATATAAACATGTGAAGCTTGTAGTTTGTCACTTCGGCCTAAATGGATCAACGGTTTATTCACCTCATACTTCAGTTTCTTCTGACCAATCAAATGCTCTCTAGTCTAGTCTGACATTCCCCGCCCCCTTCTTATCATTGGCTTTTCATTTGATTCACTTGAGCTCAACCACTCTCACTGTGATAAAAATAAAACACTATTGGCTGTTTTGTTAAAAGGGGAGGAGCTACACTATGCCGCGCCCTCTCTTCAGGTTTCAGTTAACATCACGTCAAACATCGAATAAAAAAAATTTCAAAGCATGTTGATTTTACTTAAAAATAGTCAGTAAATGCATTAACTTAATTTTTATATTTATGCACATAGTTTGTTTACTTAATAATTATAATTATATTTACTCTTAGTTGACTTAAAGTTGAAGTCAACTAATTGCTTTTTTGATGCCACCCATGGGTGTCTGAAGAGTGCAAAATAAGTGCCCAAAATTTCAAGGACAGATGTGATGCTCAATCAATAATAATATTATTAATAATAATAACAGGTGGCACGGTGGCTCAGTGGTTTATCACTGTTGCCTCACAGCAAGAAGGTCGCTGGTTTGAGTCCCGGCTGGGCCAGTTGGCGTTTCTGTATGGAGTTTGCATGTTCTCCCCGTGTTGGTGTGGGTTTCCTCCGGTTTCCCCCACAGTCCAAACACATGCGCGATAGAGGAATTGATTAACTAAATTGGCCGTAGTGTATGAGTGTGTGTGTGAATGTAAGAGTGTATAGGTGTTTCCCAGTATTGGGTTGCGGCTGGAAGGGCATCCACTGTGTAAAACATATGCTGGAATAGTTGGCGGTTCATTCCGCTGTGGCGACCCCTGATAAATAAAGGCACTAGGCCAAAGGAAAATGAATGAATGCTAATAAAAATAATAGTAATAATAATAATAATAATAATTCTGAACCATAATTCTGAATTTTGTGTTATTTATTTTTTTATCAAGCCTGTATACATTTTGAAATATTATTATTATTATGCAAAACATGTTCAATACACATAGCTAAATATTTGTTAAATACAGTTTTGTTTATTTCCTCATATTCCATTGTTTTGTTTTTATATTTTTATAAATCATATATTTTTTAAATATATGTTGTACTGTTTGCTGTGATGTGTGATTAGTATTTATTATTTTTTTAAGTATCTTTTTTGTAAACTATAATAAATAAGCTTTAGGCTGAATAAAAATCATGGAACTATGGAACCAACAATAAAAAATAAATAAATAAATCATGCAAGTCTGATTTCAGTCATATTTTGACAGGCGAGCTTGTAAATGTGTCCGGTTTCCATCTCTGAAATCTGGTCACCTTAATCTCTACAGCTGTATTAAAAATGAGGAGTTTAATGAGAATGAACTCTCATTTCAAGTTAAAGTCTCGAAATTAGGATAATTACTTCTTTTGAGTGACTTTGTGCTTTGTAACTCTGCATATCTTTATCATGCACAAACAACACAATCACGCAATTAAAAAAGTAAAAGAAAAGCAAGATAAAAAGACATGGCTGCTTCATATTTACACTACCTGACAAAAGTCGTGTCATCAAGCCCAGTTGTAAGAGCAGCAAATAATAACTTGACTTCTAATTGATTATTTGGAAAAGTGGCAGAAGGTGGATTTTTCTGATGAACTCCATCCCAATCATCACCAATACTGCAGAAGACCTACTGGAACCTGCATGGACCAAATGTGAATTTGTGTGCCGTTAGTATGTTTCTAGTATGGATTATTTGTATGAATTTATATGTTGTTAGTATGTTTCTAGTATGGATTATTTGCATGAATTTATATGTTGTTAGTATGTTTCTAGTATGGATTAGTATATTATTAGTATGGGTTTGTATGTCGTTAGTATGTTTCTAGTATGGGTTTGTATGCCGTTAGTATGTTTCTAGTATGGATTAGTATATTATTAGTATGGGTTTAGTATGCCGATAGTATGTTTTTAGTATGGATTAGTATATTATTAGTATGGATTTGTATGCCGTTAGTATGTTTTTAGTATGGATTACTATGTTTATAGTATGTATTAGTATATTATTTATATGGGTTTGTATGCCGTTAGTATGTTTCTAGTATGGATTAGTATATTATTAGTATGGGTTTGTATGTCGTTAGTATGTTTCTAGTATGGGTTTGTATGCCGTTAGTATGTTTCTAGTATGGATTAGTATATTATTAGTATGGGTTTAGTATGCCGATAGTATGTTTTTAGTATGGATTAGTATATTATTAGTATGGATTTGTATGCCGTTAGTATGTTTTTAGTATGGATTACTATGTTTCTAGTATGTATTAGTATATCATTAGTATGAATTTGTATGTTGTTAGTATGTTTCTAGTATGGATTAGTATATTATTAGTATGAATTTATATGTCGTTAGTATGTTTCTAGTATGGATTAGTATATTATTAGTATGGATTTGTATGCCCTTAGTATGTTTCTAGTATGGATTAGTATATTATTAGTATGGATTTGTATGCCGTTAGTATGTTTCTAGTATGGATTAGTATATTATTAGTATGGGTTTAGTATGTTGTTAGAATGTTTCTAGTATGGATTAGTATATTATTAGTATGGGTTTGTATGTTGTTAGTATGTTTCTAGTATGGATTAGTATATTATTAGTATGAATTTATATGTCGTTAGTATGTTTCTAGTATGGATTAGTATATTATTAGTATGAATTTATATGTCGTTAGTATGTTTCTAGTATGGATTAGTATATTATTAGTATGGATTTGTATGCCCTTAGTATGTTTCTAGTATGGATTAGTATATTATTAGTATGGATTTGTATGCCGTTAGTATGTTTCTAGTATGGATAAGTATATTATTAGAATGGGTTTAGTATGTTGTTAGAATGTTTCTAGTATGGATTAGTATATTATTAGTATAGGTTTGTATGTCGTTAGTATGTTTATAGTATGGATTAGTATATTATTAGTATGGGTTTGTATGTCGTTAGTATGTTTCTAGTATGGATTAGTATATTATTAGTATGGGTTTAGTATGCCGTTAGTATGTTTCTAGTATGGATTAGTATATTATTAGTATGGGTTTAGTATGCCGTTAGTATGTTTCTAGTATGGATTAGTATATTATTAGTATGGGTTTAGTATGCCGTTAGAATGTTTCTAGTATGGATTAGTATATTATTAGTATGGGTTTAGTATGTCGTTAGAATGTTTCTAGTATGGATTATTTGTATGAATTTATATGTTGTTAATATGTTTCTAGTATGGATTACTATATTATTAGTATGGGTTTAGTATGCCGTTAGAATGTTTCTAGTATGGATTAGTATATTATTAGTATGGGTTTAGTATGCCGTTAGAATGTTTCTAGTATGGATTAGTATATTATTAGTATGGGTTTAGTATGCCGTTAGAATGTTTCTAGTATGGATTAGTATATTATTAGTATGGGTTTAGTATGTCGTTAGAATGTTTCTAGTATGGATTAGTATATTATTAGTATGGGTTTGTATGCCGTTAGTATGTTTTTAGTATGGATTAGTATATTATTTGTATGGGTTTGTATGTCGTTAGTATGTTTCTAGTATGGATTAGTATATTATTTATATGGGTTTGTATGCCGTTAGTATGTTTCTAGTATGTATTAGTATATTATTTATATGGGTTTGTATGCCGTTAGTATGTTTCTAGTATGGATTAGTATATTATTAGTATGGGTTTAGTATGCCGATAGTATGTTTTTAGTATGGATTAGTATATTATTAGTATGGATTTGTATGCCGTTAGTATGTTTTTAGTATGGATTACTATGTTTCTAGTATGTATTAGTATATCATTAGTATGAATTTGTATGTTGTTAGTATGTTTCTAGTATGGATTAGTATATTATTAGTATGAATTTATATGTCGTTAGTATGTTTCTAGTATGGATTAGTATATTATTAGTATGGATTTGTATGCCCTTAGTATGTTTCTAGTATGGATTAGTATATTATTAGTATGGATTTGTATGCCGTTAGTATGTTTCTAGTATGGATTAGTATATTATTAGTATGGGTTTAGTATGTTGTTAGAATGTTTCTAGTATGGATTAGTATATTATTAGTATGGGTTTGTATGTTGTTAGTATGTTTCTAGTATGGATTAGTATATTATTAGTATGAATTTATATGTCGTTAGTATGTTTCTAGTATGGATTAGTATATTATTAGTATGAATTTATATGTCGTTAGTATGTTTCTAGTATGGATTAGTATATTATTAGTATGGATTTGTATGCCCTTAGTATGTTTCTAGTATGGATTAGTATATTATTAGTATGGATTTGTATGCCGTTAGTATGTTTCTAGTATGGATAAGTATATTATTAGAATGGGTTTAGTATGTTGTTAGAATGTTTCTAGTATGGATTAGTATATTATTAGTATGGGTTTGTATGTCGTTAGTATGTTTATAGTATGGATTAGTATATTATTAGTATGGGTTTGTATGTCGTTAGTATGTTTCTAGTATGGATTAGTATATTATTAGTATGGATTTGTATGCCGTTAGTATGTTTCTAGTATGGATTAGTATATTATTAGTATGGGTTTAGTATGCCGTTAGAATGTTTCTAGTATGGATTAGTATATTATTAGTATGGGTTTAGTATGTCGTTAGAATGTTTCTAGTATGGATTATTTGTATGAATTTATATGTTGTTAATATGTTTCTAGTATGGATTACTATATTATTAGTATGGGTTTAGTATGCCGTTAGAATGTTTCTAGTATGGATTAGTATATTATTAGTATGGGTTTAGTATGCCGTTAGAATGTTTCTAGTATGGATTAGTATATTATTAGTATGGGTTTAGTATGCCGTTAGAATGTTTCTAGTATGGATTAGTATATTATTAGTATGGGTTTGTATGCCGTTAGTATGTTTTTAGTATGGATTAGTATATTATTTGTATGGGTTTGTATGTCGTTAGTATGTTTCTAGTATGGATTAGTATATTATTTATATGGGTTTGTATGCCGTTAGTATGTTTCTAGTATGTATTAGTATATTATTTATATGGGTTTGTATGCCGTTAGTATGTTTCTAGTATGGATTAGTATATTATTAGTATGGGTTTAGTATGCCGATAGTATGTTTTTAGTATGGATTAGTATATTATTAGTATGGATTTGTATGCCGTTAGTATGTTTTTAGTATGGATTACTATGTTTCTAGTATGTATTAGTATATCATTAGTATAAATTTGTATGTTGTTAGTATGTTTCTAGTATGGATTAGTATATTATTAGTATGAATTTATATGTCGTTAGTATGTTTCTAGTATGGATTAGTATATTATTAGTATGGATTTGTATGCCCTTAGTATGTTTCTAGTATGGATTAGTATATTATTAGTATGGATTTGTATGCCGTTAGTATGTTTCTAGTATGGATTAGTATATTATTAGTATGGGTTTAGTATGTTGTTAGAATGTTTCTAGTATGGATTAGTATATTATTAGTATGGGTTTGTATGTTGTTAGTATGTTTCTAGTATGGATTAGTATATTATTAGTATGAATTTATATGTCGTTAGTATGTTTCTAGTATGGATTAGTATATTATTAGTATGAATTTATATGTCGTTAGTATGTTTCTAGTATGGATTAGTATATTATTAGTATGGATTTGTATGCCCTTAGTATGTTTCTAGTATGGATTAGTATATTATTAGTATGGATTTGTATGCCGTTAGTATGTTTCTAGTATGGATAAGTATATTATTAGAATGGGTTTAGTATGTTGTTAGAATGTTTCTAGTATGGATTAGTATATTATTAGTATGGGTTTGTATGTCGTTAGTATGTTTATAGTATGGATTAGTATATTATTAGTATGGGTTTGTATGTCGTTAGTATGTTTCTAGTATGGATTAGTATATTATTAGTATGGATTTGTATGCCGTTAGTATGTTTCTAGTATGGATTAGTATATTATTAGTATGGGTTTAGTATGCCGTTAGAATGTTTCTAGTATGGATTAGTATATTATTAGTATGGGTTTAGTATGTCGTTAGAATGTTTCTAGTATGGATTATTTGTATGAATTTATATGTTGTTAATATGTTTCTAGTATGGATTTCTATATTATTAGTATGGGTTTAGTATGCCGTTAGAATGTTTCTAGTATGGATTAGTATATTATTAGTATGGGTTTAGTATGCCGTTAGAATGTTTCTAGTATGGATTAGTATATTATTAGTATGGGTTTGTATGCCGTTAGTATGTTTCTAGTATGGATTAGTATATTATTAGTATGGGTTTAGTATGCCGTTAGTATGTTTCTAGTATGGATTAGTGTATCATTAGTATGAATTGGTATGTTGTTAGTATGTCCAATGTAGAGTCAATGGCTTTACAGCAACGTTTTTTTTTTTTTTTACAATGGAAGTCTATGGGACAGTTGCTAGGGCGCCGAAAATGGTGGCTAGGGTGTGGCTAGTAAGTTGAAAGGTCATCAGTGATTAGCAGATTGGTAGTCTGAGTTAAATGAGCCCAAATTTAAGTCTGTCTGACAGTCTGGCGCAAAGTTATGAGGTCATAAAGTTTGGTTCAATGTTAAGTCAATGGGACAGTTTTCGGAAAACCGTAAGTTGGATCAGTTGGAAAAGACATAGCAGCTTAGTTCAGTAAAGTTTGGAGGTTCGGAGTTAGTTTGGTGGTTGTAGTATGAAAGGTCTAGGAGGAGATGCACTCTTAAAATAGTCTAAGAAGAAGAAGAAGCTGGAAAAGGAAGAGTATGTTTATATGCTATAATATGTATGCTGGCCATAATTAGCCATTAAATAAAAAAAAAAGTTATGAATTACCACAAGATTGTGTTGCAAAAGAGCGTTGTATTATTATTTCTTTTAAAGACTATACCACTGAAAAACAAGCAAGGGTAAATGTATCGCAGAGCTGCCGCATGTGAGTCTACTCTATACTATAAACCAGTTAGCTTTAGATTGAACAACATACTTACCCAGAACAGCAATAAAACATACACACACAGAGAGAGAGAGAGAGTGCTTGTGGACACATTGGAGTCTGGATCCGAGCTTGAGTTATTAAGATGTATCCGGCAGAGGCTGCTCCACAGGATAAGACCTTCACTGCGAAGTGCTCTTCACTTTCTGAATAATTAGGATGGGTATCCACGTCTGAGCGCGACGCCAGCGTGAGGCATTCTTCAAGTGCATTAGCGAAGTGTTCAGCACCATCCAGACGTAAACAAATGAGTCCATTCACTGCAGCAGATAGCCATAGGCCTCCTCTATTATTAATATTATGATTATTGTGGCTGCGAGGGGAAGGACTGGTGTTCATGTCAAGACACACTTGCCGCAGGGAGAATGTAAAGTACACTCTGCATAACAATACACAGATATTTGTTACAGGTGCTTGGCATGTAGCATTTTATTTAACGTATAAGCTGGACATCATTTAAAGGATTAGTTCGCAGAAAACAAAATCATATTAATTATTTACCCTCATGTTGTTGAATGTCAGGCGTATCAGTTACTCCGGGCTTGACTGTATATACAGTTGAAATCATAATTATTATTAACTTTTTTCTTTTTAAAATATTTCCCAAATGATGTTTAACAGAGCAAGGAAATTTTCACAGTATTTCCTCTAATATTTTTTCTTCAGGATAAAGTGTTATTTTGTTTTGTTTCGGCTAGAATAAAAGCAGTTTTTAATATTTTTAAAAAACATTTTAAATACTATTAGCCCCATTTAAGCAATATTTGTTTTGGATTGGCTCCAGAACAAACCACTGCTATACAAGGACTTGCCTAAATACCCGAACTTTAACCTAATTAAGCCTTTAAATGTCATTTTAAGCTGAATACTAGTATATTGAAAAATATCTAGCAAAATATTACACTCACCGGCCACTTTATTAGGTACACCTTAGTACCAGGTTGGACCCCCTTTTGCTTTCAGAACTGCCTCAATCCTTCGTGGCATAGATTCAACATGGTGCTGGAAGTATTCCTTAGAGATTTTGCTCCATATTGACATGATAGCATCACGCAGTTGCTGCAGATTTGTCGGCTGCACATCCATGATGCCAATCTCCCGTTCCACCACATCCCAAAGGTGCTCTATTGGATTGAGCTCTGGTGACTGTGGAGGCCATTTGAGTACAGTGAACTCATTGTCATGTTCAAGAAACCAGTCTGAGATGATTGGCGCTTTATGACATGGTGCGTTATCCTGCTGGAAGTAGCCATCAGAAGATGGAGACACTGTGGTCATAAAGGGATGGACATGGTCAGCAACAATGCTCAAGTTGGCTGTGGCGTTGACACCATGCTCAATTGGTACTAATGGGCCCAAAGTGTGCCAAGAAAATATCCCCCACACCATTACACCACTCTTACTAACATTACTGTTGCCTTTCTATCAGCTGGAACCAGTCTGGCCATTCTCCTCTGACCTCTGGCATCAACAAGGCATTTGCGCCCACAGAACTGCCGCTCACTGGATATTTCCTCTTTGTCGGACCATTCTCTGTAAACCCTAGAGATGGTTGTGCGTGAAAATCCCAGTAGATCAGCAGTTTCTGAAATACTCAGACCAGCCCGTCTGGCACCAACAACCATGCCACGTTCAAAGTCACTTAAATCCCCTTTCTTCCCCATTCTGATGCTCGCTTTGAACTGCAGCAGATCGTCTTGACCATGTCTACATGCCTAAATGCATTAAGTTGTTGCCATGTGATTGGCTGATTAGAAATGTGCGTTAACAAGCAGTTGGACAGGTGTACCTAATAAAGTGGCCGTGGAGTGTATGTGCTGTCATCAAGGCAAAGATAAAAGAAATCAGTGATTAGAAAGGAGTTATTAAAACTATTATGTTTAGAAATGTGTTAAAAAAAAAACTCTCTCCGTTAAACAGAAATTGTGAACATATAAATACAGGAGGGTTAATAATTCTGACGTCAACTGTACGATGTCAACACTAAATGTTATCATTGATCAGATACTGTGTTGCTGCAGTAATCTTTGTGTGTAGGTTAGAAACGCTGGCGTTAGTTCTCCACCGCAGTGACCTTGTGTCCGTAAAAGCGTGACCGCTTGCATCAAAGGGCCGTCTGAATGTAAATAAGTCCGAGAAATGTGCTGCACCGTTCTCTGATCAGGGCGATTATCAGGGCGAAGTCAAACAATGCACAGATCTGTCCAGCCCAAACTGAGATCTGCTGACTTTGTTTCCATCATTTCAGCTCTAAATTATAGCCCGCTCCTCCTCTTCCAATTCATTCAGACCTGCTGTTATTTCATTTAGTAAATGCCGCACGCCGATCAATATCTGTAACAATTGGCTCATTATACTGATGGAGATGAGCATTGTTCATTGAAAGTGTCCAATGGAACGTAACTGCATTTGTATTGTGGAAGCGGTGCGGGTATTGTTCAGAGTTTTTGTTTAATTAATATAACAACTAACATGCATGGTGTATAATCACAAATACATGAAACTTCATTAAAATTCGATCGATTTTTTTTTTCTTGCTTTGCAAATTGAATAAAGAGAATTTAAAAAAAAAAACTGCATCTAACTGCATTACAGATTTTATGGGGGTTACGTACACTCAACGGCCACTTTATTAGGTACACCTGTCCAACTGCTTGTTAGGCAAATTTCTACTTAGCCAATCACATGGCAGCAACTCAATGCATTTAGGCATGTAGACATGGTCAAGATGATCTGCTGCAGTTCAAACTGAGCATCAGAATGGGGAAGAAAGGGGATTTAAGTGACTTTGAACGTGGCATGGTTGTTGCTGCCAGACGGGCTGGTCTGAGTATTTCAGAAACTGCTGATCTACTGGGATTTTCACGCACAACCATCTCTAGGGTTTACAGAGAATGGTCCGACAAAGAGGAAATATCCAGTGAGCGGCAGTTCTGTGGGCGCAAATGCCTTGTTGATACTTATTCCTCGTAAGATCAGGCTGGTCATGTTTAGGCAAGCTGCGTTATAATTGATTCAAATAGCAGTCTGCGGGTAAAAAACATTGTGCTGTAAGGCGATTTAGAAATCCCGCATGTGCAAATTGCGATTTCAATATGATTTCAATTAATCGGACAGCCCTAAATGCAGTGATTAAATACAAGTCTACAGCTCCTAGTCAACTTTAATCCAGACTTAACATTGCATATCTTTGTAATGTGACTATTGCGGATATGCACAAAGTGATATATCAGTGCTGAAACCATATAGTGTACAGCCCTAATTTATACCCAGAGGCAGATTTAACCAATAAGCAAGGTAAGCAGCCGCTTAGGGCCCCAGGAAATTTAAAGGCCCTCAAATAAATACCTAGAATTATATCTATAAATGATAAATAATATTGTTTACTATGGTATTTTCTATGGTGAGGGTCTAAAAAGTATGTCATTATTACATCTGCGCAAATGTGTCCCCCACCCTCAATCATGGAGCAGTCCAGCAGTCAAATCAGTAAAGATTTAGTTTCAAAACGAAATAGTTCATGTATTATTTTTAGTTGTGAATTAATTTTAAGGGTGACGCAGTGGCGCAGTAGGTAGTGCTGTCGCCTCAAGAAGGTTGCTGGTTCGAGCCTCGTCTGGGTCAGTTGGTGTTTCTGTGTGGAGTTGTGCATGTTCTGTTTGCGTGGGTTTCCTCCGGGTGCTCCGGTTTCCCCCACAGTCCAAAGATATGCGGTACAGGTGAATTGGTAGGCTATATTGTCTGTAGTGTATGAGTGTGTATGGATGTTTCCCAGAGATGGGTTGTGGCTGGAAGGGCATCCGCTGTGTAAAACATGTGCTGGATAAGTTGGCGGTTCATTCCGCTGTGGCGACCCCGGATTAATAAAGGGACTAAGCCGAAAAGAAAATGAATGAATTCATTTTAAGGAGACAAATCATTTCAAAGGTTTTACAAGATGTCACAAGATGATTTTCATCTTATTATTTTTCTGCATTAAGATAAAATGTAGAAAAGGAGACAGAGTGGTGTAAGAAAAAACGCCCAGCAAAATAAACAAAATTAAAGTACAAAAGGTGCATTTGGGAACTTTTGGAGCTTCAGGATTTTGGAGCTTTTGGAATTGCTTAGGGCCCCCAAATAACTAAATCCAACCCTGTTTATACCACTGTTGCATGGTGTAGTCCTTGCTATACGCACGTATACTCAGTATGCTTACTTTTTTCCATGAGCTGTTTGGGTATTACCACTTCTGAGGATCAATAATTGCGTATACCCTCGGTATACTCACTTGTTTTGCTGATTAAACTTCCCTAATTTATGTGTATTCATGTCCCCTTTAACTGTATACCAAAGGTTTTTTTTTAACTCACATCTAAATTTGTTGCATCTGGTGCATTTTTGTTTAACGTGCGCTATTCCCCGCCCCTGACGTCCGCAGTGGCTGGGAGAAAATTTCGTAAGAGTTTTTCGAAGATCACAAGTCAACTGAATGAATTCTCACTGAAACGTTCAGGTAAATTTATGAAACAGCATGGGTGTCGCTTTAGCCCTCCTATATTTCTATTCAGCACCGATTAGCTCATGAACTGTACTAAATGATCGCCTCAGTCCCCTTTCATTTTGATATGAAAACGGTGGCAGATTTCCGCCGCTCCGTTTTCAGCTCGTTTTTCATTTAATCAGCAAACCACATCTGTTCATAAATCCTAAAATGGCCCCTGTAAAACAGTATTTCACATGTCTTAATCGTGCCTACCGCTACAGGGAACGACACTATATATAAAACACTAAAAACCATGAGGCAAAGACTATTCATAAATCATGTAACAATATGCGATTTAAAAGGGTAACTACTAGTATATAATAGCGACAGCAGTAGACAGACTCCTAATAGTTTGGTTTAAAACAAGCATGCACGAATGTGACAATCAAAAATAATGGCTGATTGATGTTTAAAGGAACCTATTAAATGTAAAGTAATGAGCCTGTAAAGAAAGTAAGTTAAAAAGCTGTCTTTCCATGTCGACTAAATTGTTGTAACTATCTTGATTGACTCTTTTTTTTAATATTAAAATGATTAAATAAGCTACATGCTGTATAAATACAGCCGATCTCCGAGTCTGCTGGGCGGGAGCACTATTAGCTAAACATAAATCAGTAAATAGGATTAGACGATTAGCATCTCCCTTTAAAATTGTAAGAATGGTATTTTGACCACAGCGGTTCGAACTGTAGTTCTGCCGAGCGACTAAAAAGTTATCAGCATGATGGTAAAAAACTGTACATTTCTAGTCAAACCATTCTTCTGCAATCTTATACCAAAAACGGAAATAAGGGCAGTATTAATAGCTTAAAATGTGGGAGAGCGTTGATATTATGTGATTGTATTGTATTGCAGTATGAAGCAATTAAGTGTTGATGTTAAATCAAAAGTAATTCACAAATACTTGAAAATGAAATGATTTAATGACAATAATTCTCTATGGTTACAACTGAATTAGTTACAAATAACTGTATAAAATGATAAAATATGAAATGATAAAAACATATGATATAAATTGTACCCAGCTTACTGTAAATTTAAAGTTACCAGAGAGAGGGAGAGACAGGAGGAGGGAGAGACAAAGAGGGAGAGGGAGAGAGCCAGAGAAGATAACCTCCAGAAAAGGAGAGGAGCAGAGCTCAGGAAAGCGCAGAGAAGAAAAAGAGACAGAGCAAAGTTTACCAGCTATTTTGTACCTTTCTTGACCATGTGACCAAAGCCCAAATGCTGAGACATTCAAACTGACCAATCAACATGTGACCACATCGTAAAACCCCCAAAGTCCACATACCAGGCCCTGATCTTATCAGTATCTCCCTTTGGAGTCAGCATGGACCTTTTTTGGTGGATGTCATGTTTTGCCATATAAACAAATACATAGGATAATTTAGACTCTTACAAAATAAACAAATTTGTTTGAATTTTTTTTCTTTTTAAATGGATAGTTTACGCAAAAAATGACAATTGTGATCATTTACTCAACCTTTACTTGTTCCAAACCGATTTGTCTTTTTTTTCCTTCTGTTGAACACAAGAGAAGATATTTTGAAGAAAGCTGGAAACCTGTAACCATTGACTTACATTGACATAGTATTTCTTTTTCCTTTTGTGGAAGTTAATGGTTACAAATAACTGATGAAAAAAAATAAAATAAAATAAAATTATATATATATATATATATAAAGCTAATGAATCAAAGAAACATTGACTTTCGTTGTTTCTTTGCCTACTTTCATTTAAAATTTGGGTCGGGTGTAATAGTACACCACTTTTTTTTTTAGGACTACGCGACTGTTGCAAATGACGTTTGCTGCTTGTTCAAACGACTTAGCTGAAACAACACAATTCTTGAGTTTTATTTTACATAACTGTTTTATGTTCAATCCGTTTAAATTAGCAAAAACTAATAAGCTAACTTAATTCCTTCATGTCAATTCCTTCACATCGATTGTGTGAAACCCAGCAGTACAGTGAATAAGAGGAATACACAGTCGTTAATTGGCTGCGGGTAAAGTAGCCCAGTTGTGGGTGGCTGATCATCTACACAAACAGAACTCTTGTGGATAACCTTTGAGCTTTTTTTTGAGTGCTAAATAACTGCTGGGCTGTGTTACTACAGATCTGGATGGGGATTTATTTAACGCTGCACTAAATGACTTTGCCCATGGTTAAGTCAGGGTGCAGCCTATGCGCTGTTTAAACCAGGTTAGTGTTACGCACTGCTGTATCCACAATGACACCATTCAGAGTGGGTCTTCGGAGATACCAACCTCTTTGAACAGCCTTGCCTTGGGCATTTCAGCAGCGCATTCATGGAAACGTGAAGCTCAATTTCATAAAAAGCACGACATTGTTTTCGACGGTGCTTAAGACATGTGAAGTCCTGTCAGGATATAACACAGTGTAATGGCGTTTGGCTATTTAATTAATTTGTTTATTTGTTTTAAAAGGGGTCCTATTATGCATATATCACTTTTAAATGGGGTTGTGTGGCAACAGTGTGTGAATATAGCCAGCTGCTATTGGTAAAAATTAAACAATTCGACTTTATGTAATCAGACTTGATAAAAACAGAAACACTTTGATTGACATTCTCCCTTTTGTACGTGTCATCAGAGGGGGAAAGCCCCGCCCACTAGTGCCCATCTCTCCCTCATTAGCATAAACAGCAGCCCTGAGTGAGAAGCAGCCGTCTGTCCATTAGCCGTTATAATGTTTGAGCTGCTGAAGATAATGTCATAGACTAAGAAGATTATAGATGTGGAGTTTTAGATGACGCACAAATGAACAGTGACAGGAGCGACATAGACTGACAGAAGCATGAAGCACACATGCAGACCTGACCAACACTAAGAACACTAGCCTGTGTGAATTGTAGCCTCAGTTTCCTGTTCTTAGCTGACAGGAGTGGCACCCGGTGTGGTCTTCTGCTGCTGTAGCCCATCCGCCTCAAGGTTGGACGTGTTGTGCGTTGATGCTCTTCTTCAGACCTCGGTTGTAGCGAGTGCTTATTTGAGCTACTGTTGCCTTTCTATCAGCTGGAACTAGTCTGGCCATTCTCCTCTGACCTCTGGCATCAACAAGGCATTTGCGCCCACAGAACTGCCGCTCACTGGAGATTTCCTCTTTGTCGGACCATTCTCTGTAAACCCTAGAGATGGTTGTGCGTGAAAATCCCAGCAGATCAACAGTTTCTGAAATACTCAGACTGGCACCAACAACCATGCCACGTTCAAAGTCACTTAAATCCCCTTTCTTCCCCATTCTGATGCTCAGTTGAACTGCAGCAGATCGTCTTGATCATGTCTACATGCCTAAATGCATTGAGCTGCAGCCATGTGATTGGCTGATTAGAAATTTGTGTTAACAAGCAGTTGGACAGGTGTACCTAATAAAGTGGCCACAAAAATGTATTGTTTTCACTACAAAAAAAACAACAACCAAACAATAAATAAATAAAATGTAAAAATAAATAAATAAAACATGTTTTTATAGTAACTACTGTACATGGTTTTGCTTTTGCTAGTCATAGTTTAACCATGGCATTTGTAGTAAATATCTGGGTAATGAAATGGTAATTGATGTTAAAAAAATCAATAAAATTTAAATAAATAAATAAATAGAGGGGCTGCACGGTCGCCTCACAGCAAGAAGGTCGCTGGTTCGAGCCTCAGCTGGGCCAGTTGGCGTCATACCTGCCAACACTCCCGTTTTTCCCGGGAGTCTCCCGTATTTCAGACCCGTCTCCCGTATTGTTCTGTCTCCCGGTAAACTCCCGGAATTCCCCCGCCCCCCGCTCCTCAGCATTTTGGTACAGTCCAGGCTGAAACTTGGTGCTTGTGCTCTTCCGGTCGCGCGCTACAGTTCGCGCGCCCCCATCTCCCCAAACCTCTCACCCCTCCCGCTCCCCGCTCTTCAGTTTGCACCAGTGTTGCCAACTTAGCGCCAAATTTTCAAAAAAGCGACTAGCGACAAATCTAGCGACTTTTTTGTGTGTTACTGGCGATTTTTATAGACTGTCGTTTGTCCATTACTGTACCGTCCCTACTCTTCTCAACGAGCTGCGGGTGATGCCGCCGGCCCCTCCCCTGCAGCCTGAGAGCAGAGCACCTCTCTGCGTACCGACGGCAAATGATTTAGAACAGGTGGCAGTTTGAAGGTATCTCCCTTGTACAGTCAACCCGATCTGCTTCTCCTTTATTTTAACAATTTAATTTGACTGTTTATTCTTGTTCACAATCAGAGATGTTTTAAGTGAGAGTTTCAGAACTTGTCTGAGTTTATTACGTCTGAGAGATTACTGCAAATTCCCTACTCATCTATAATGATATACTGTATTCAAACAGCAATAAATTTAGTTAAATTGACAAGCTTACATAAAGCGTAGTGCGAATATAAAATACCCCATTTATTTACCATAGGCTGTTAAACAAACAGAAATGGTAGAACGCGATGACGTCAGTAATATGCAAATTAACGTATGACATAACCCCCCCCACCACCACCACCCCGGGGGGGGTCTCCCGGAATTTACGAACCAAATGTTGGCAGGTATGGTTGGCGTTTCTGTGTGGAGTTTGCATGTTCTCCCTGTGTTGGCATGGGTTTCCTCCGAGTCCAAAGACATGTGCTATAGGGGAATTGCGTAAGCTAAACTGTCTGTAGTGTGTGTGTGTGTGTGTGTGTGTGTGTGTGTGTGTGTGAATGAGAGTGTATAGATGTTTCCCAGTGATGGGTTGCAGCTGGAAGGGCATCTGCTGTGTAAAACATACGCTGGATAAGTTGGCGGTTCATTCTGCTGTGGCGACCCCAGATTAATAAAGGGACTAAGCCGAAAAGAAAATGAATGAATGAATAAATAGATATGGTTAATATTCATGAGGCTTTCTTAAGCACAGAATTATTACAATCAATACTTGATTTTATATCTCGTTTTAAGATTATTAATCAGCTTTAAATATGATAACATGACTAAAATATTGCTGATTTTACACCGTGTTTCCATGTTTTATGGGGACTGTCAATCAATATTATTTTTGTACTACATAAACTCCGTATTATATCCCCTATACTATACAAAAACACAGAAACGTTTAGCATTTTTACATAAAAGATGGAATGAAATCAAAGAATATATACTTACTACACTTATATGGACATTTTGCACATTAATATTGCGCTACTTTGTTAAACAAAACTCTTACAGTAGTCGGACGTCGTACAACGAATATGCAACTTCTGAGTCAGTCAGTACTATCATCAGTTTGTTTACAATCGATTACTGCTGCCTTTTTACTTCCGCGTATGTCCTTATACCGGATATTGTAGTCCTTTGACTAGTTATTCCCATTGAAGCCAAGCGCGTAGCAACCTTACAAAACTACAATTCCCATAATGCAGCATACATCTAACTTGCCGCATGTACTCCGGCTGACAAGGTACTGACGGGTCCAGCTAAGAGAGACCACAATCTCTGATTCTCTTCACTTTATTCTCTTAGTGGTCAGTCATTGTTCCTATTTATATATACTTTAACAATGTTTTGGTGTTACGTTACCGAGGCTTTTAAACACACTGTTATGAACACGAATAAGAGACGTTAGCTGTGCTTGAAGAGTTGTCGTTTGCTGTCGTTTCTGTCCAGAACTGACAAAAAAACAACACGTAATATTATTTAGTAACTTATATAGACTCTAAACGTGTGGAGAAGTTATGTTTAAATGAAGTTTTTGAAATGTGCTGTCACTCTTAGGTAAACAAACAAGCACTGAGGTACAATGATGTAACTTAGCCATCAATATATCATTTATTAGCAGCATAACAGGATTGATGTTTGTTTAGTAAAGAAGTCGAGTTTGTAATGTACGGCAGTTTTGTTTACTCTTTCAGAAAAGATTGGGAAGCTAAAAAAGAAACATATATTAAAGTATCAGTTATTTTAAAGATAAAGCAGGACGTTTACATATAAAGCTGGTTTGGTTTTAAGTAATATAACATTAGACATACACAAACATAGACAATGTATTGTAAACGTATTTTTAAATCTCAGTCTCAAGGGTATATTGGGCTAAAGTAGATTTGTTTTATTCACAAATTCAGACTTTCCCTTTCTTAATATTTTTTCAGAAAGTATTGTTTACGAATTCTATAGAGTGAAATCGTATTATCAGCCAATAATCAAAGTACAAGGGACATTCTACTAGAAACGTACATTTTCATAATAAATCTGACCTTTAAGCATGTCGTACTCAAAAAAATTATACAAATACAAGGATAAAATCATACAATTCAGTGATTAAACGCGTCTTTGATCACTGTCAGCTTCTCCTCCATCAAATGGTGTCACTTCCGAGATAGAGGTAAAGTTGGTTTTATATTCGCACATTCGGACTTTCCCCTTAATAATATAATTTCATAAAAGTATTATTTTCAAACCTCAAAAAGCGAAATCCTATTAGCAGCCAATGATTATCAAAGTACAACATTGTTCGCAGTCAAATAAACAGTGTTAATGTTGTTTTCAAGTCATACTTGCTGGTTATTTCAGACCGAATATTCATAGAGGTAAAGTTGGTTTTATATTTGCACATTCGTTCATTTAGAAGTCTCTATATTGTTTACCATGTTACTTTGAATATTCAATCGGAATTAGCATACAAGTATGATTTCAACACAACATTAACACTATCTATTTGACTGTAAACATTGTTGTACTCTGATAGTCATTGGCTGCTAATATGATTTCCCTTTTTAGAATTTGCAAAGAATACTTTTCTGAAATTATATTACTAAGGAGAATGTCTGAATATCCGAATATAAAACCAACTTTACCTCTATCGAATATTCAAAGTGCCGTGGTAAACAGTGTATGGAGCTGTCACTGAACGCATGTGTGAATATAAAACCAACTTTACCTCTATACTTCCGAGTCATAGCCTTAAAGGTGTATTGCAGGCATTGTATGTTAAATTTAATGCAAATGTGGCAGGATATTTATTTGTATTATATATTTGCAGTATTTATGTGTAGAATTTATTCATAATTTCATGTTTTTAATCAATTGGTGTGAGTGATAACAACTTTAACTTGCTATTTCTGAAGTTTTTTTCTTTTTCTAAATAACAGTTTTTAGCATAAAAGAACAACGACAGGACAAGAACAGCGACAGGGTTTGTACATTTGTAAAGCGTTTTTAATTAAGAAAAACTGAGAACCAAAACAATTATAATCTGAGAACCAAAATGAATGAATAGAGGTAAAGTTGGATTTATATTCGCACATTCGTTCATTTAGATGTCTATATATTTTTCACCATGGTACTTTGAATATTCGATCGGAATTGGCATGCAAGTATGACTTCAATAAACAGAAATGGTGAGGAGGAGGAGTCTGTTAGGTTGTAATAACTCTCCCCAAACCATTTTCCCCATCTTTTTGAATGAAACACCTACTTTACTACATCCAATCAGCTCGCAATATAAAAAAAACAAGCCACACCCACTGTTTTCTCATTTAGTATTCAATTTCTCCAGGAACTGCATCAAAATACAAACAAAAAAGGAAATCAAGAATGAATTTGAAATTGATCACGTGTTTAATACATCTTTTTTTTAAATCCTGTTGTTAGTGTGTGTGTTAGTGTGTGTGTGTGTGTGTGTGTGTGTGTGTGTGTTCTTAATGCATCTTAATCAGAATGAATGGTTGTAATTTATACTGTCTGCTCCATTACAGTCACATAAAGAAGGAACTGTGTACAGTATTTTCACATCCATCATGTTTCCCGCATGAACAGGTCTTGCTCACAGACGGCCTTCGCTGTGTCTGATCATGTCTCCTCCTCGGCTCACTGGAGCCCTGCGCTCCTTTTCTAACGTCAGCAAACAGGATGATTTAACACAAGACATTTATGATCTGAAGGTAAGACTACATCAATACAACTGGAAGTCAAAATTATTAGACCCCCTGTGAAATTTTATTTCCCAAATGATGTTTAACAGATTCAGGAATTTTTCACAGTATTTCCTGTAATGTTTTTTCTTCTGGAGAAAGTCTCATTTGTTTTATTATAGAATAAGAGTTTTAAACATATTTTAAACCATTTTAAGGTCAATATCATTAGCCCCCTTAAGCAATATTTGTTTTGGATTGTCTACAGAACAAACCACTGCTATAAAATGGCTTGCCTAATTACCCGAACTTAACCTTATTAAGCTAGTTTAGCCTTTAAATGTCACTTTAAGCTGAATACTAGTGTCTTGAAGAATATCTAGTCTAATATTATGTGCTGTCATCATACCAAAGATAAAATAAATCAGTTATTAGAAATGATGTGAAATTAGAAATGTGTCTAAAAAAATCTTCTCTCCGTTAAACAGAAATTGGGGAAACATATAAAGGAGGGCTAATAATTCTGACTTCAACTGTATATGTGTACTGTTGCTTATTTTGTCATAATTCTGTTGGTTAGTTGAACACATTTGTAGTTTTAATGAGTTTTTGAGAGACAAATGCAACCCATTTAATCAGAATTGAGTGCCAAAATCAATGAGTCAAAGGTGAAGAGATTATTTCAAATATTAACACTTGTAGTACATCATAAATAATGACCAGTGTTTCCTTTAGGATTTTTTTCACCTGTGGCGGCAGGCGTTTTGATCTACCAACTACCTTTGGCGTTATTTCAATGACAAATGTGACGCATACTTCAAGTCGAGATCGGATTTGTGTAATACGAGCATGCAGATCTTTTTGCTTGCACTAGGATTTCCTCTGTTTGTGCACAAAACTTCTTGCACGCCCTCAAATATACGCTGCTCAAGTGCAATTTATCGCGTTTATGTAGTGAATATGTCTCCAACCTTTATTAGATTTGCTAGGAATATTTATGAACGTCTCTAATAGACCTACAGAGCAACATTAATGCGTCTTGAGGTAAAGTGAAACGGCTATAAACTCCAGCAAGATAAAGGCCCCGTTTACACTAGTATGTTTTAGTTTTAAAACGGCGTTTTAGAATAAAAACGATCCGCGTCCACACTAGCGTTTCACCCAGCGTTTCTGAACAGCTCTCCGTCTACACTAAAACGGTGAAAACGCACATCACGTGACCACACACACACTCTCTGGCATGCACTGCAGCGTGCTTTGAGCGCACACACACCCACATGAGAGCTGCGCAAGTCGGACTGTTCATCACGGATCTACCGCTGGATCTAATCTCACTATATTTGTTAAACGTGCTATTTAATTCATCTTCTTGTCTATATCTGACAACATATTCCCCGACTTTGGTCTTTTGAATCTATTACTTGTTCTCAGGTAACGTGTTTTGGCTGAGTGCAAAGATAAGTTAGGTTAAATATTAATTAATATAACCGCGGACAGGGATTCTGCACATCTGACTGATTGTTTGCCTTTATTTTCTCTATTGTATAAACTTATTGTGCGTTATACTTTTATAATGGCCATTATTGATCATTAAAATGGATATTCAGTGAAAGAGAGAGTGTATGTTTCGTATTTTCAATGAAAATGAAAGCAGGCAGTAGCCTAACGTTATAGGCTCCGTTTTGTTATATGCTTGAAGATGACGCTCATATCATGCAGCTACACGACGCCTCAATATTTTTGATGTCTGTTGTTGCTAATATTAAAGTGAAAATATACAGTTCCTCACATCATGTTTTCATTTTATTGTCAAGATAGTGAAACAGCATAGCCAGGGTGATGTGAATGACTTTATAAAGTACACACTCGGGAGTTTGTTTTCCATATCAAACTTGCGAAGTCTGAACTTACACCGAGAGGATGTAAGACTGAACTGAGTGAAGGCTACTTAATATTGAGGAAAAAGCCCCAATCAGATAGGTGAATGTTAGCAGCCACGCCTCCGTTTTCAGATGTCTCCGTTTTCCCTCATCCACACTGAGACGGAGCAGCAGCGTTTCAGAATGAAAACGGACTCTCCAGCGTTTCCAAAACGCTCCGTTTTCGGGGCTCAAAAACTCCGGCGTAGTGTGGAAGGATGGCGTAACCGTAGCAAAACTTGTGCGTTTTAAAACTAAAACGTATTAGTGTAAACTAGGGATGCAACAATACAGTTAGTCTACGGTTCAATACAAACCTCGGTTTTTTAACACGGTTTTCGGTTCGGTTCGGTTCTGATGGCTTGACACATGTGGGTTTTTTTTTATTCTATGCTTAGGCAATAGGAACAGTAAGAGGTTAAGGACAATAAAATAAAAACGATTTATTGCAATGCTCCTTTATTTTACTTAAAAGCTAAGAAACGTACACTAGTTCCTGGTGTATTGTATAATTAAAAAAAAATGAACACTGAAATCTCACAGCTGCTGGTAGCCCATGTACAAACTGGGGAACACATAAATTCCTACATTTTGAAAATAAATATGCATGTGAATTTAGTAAACATAAATTGACCGTATCAAATAAACATATGTGTATGTATGTGTGTGTGTGTGTGTGTGAGAGAGAGAGAGAGATTCAATATGTTGAACAATAATGTGATATATTGAATAATATTATGATATATTGAATAATGATATATTGTTGATATTTTTTATTATATATACACATTTCTTTCTTTTTTTCTTTTTTTACTACTATTTACTGTGTTTACTGTTTTGTTTTTATTATATATGCATGTTACATTTTATGTAAACTTTAGAACTGCTTTGGCAATACAATTGTAACATTTGTCATGCCAATAAAGCAACTATTGAATTGAATTGTGTGAGAGAGAGAGAGAGAGAGAGAGAGAGAGAGAGAGAGAGAGAGAGAGAGAGAGAGAGAGAGAGAGAGAGAGAGAGAGAGAGAGAGAGAGACCATGATCGCGTTCATCAAATTTGCTTAAACTAAGCGTTCTTCTGTATTTCTCAAGCAGGGATTCTGACACAGCAACGTTAGGCAGACGCTTTACAAAAGTTGCGTGTGAGGGGAAAACACGTCAAACTTAATGAAACATTTTAGGGCGCTTGGAGTCAACTTAGAGAGGAATGGGCTGTCTTTGACAGCTTGCGACATCATCTGCCACTTTCACTGGGTACATTTACATGGATCCATATTATCCTTTATCCATATTTCTTTGCACGTTAAACACACGCAGGGCCGGAGCAAGCTGAACTGGCGCCCTCAACCCGAAAGTGAAATAGAAAGTTACCGGTTTGCGGATGAACGTGGACCGGGAGGGAGGGTGATGAAAATGAGGACTGGGGGGTTCGCTCACTATTCTGCCGCCCAAGGCCCTGGCTATACGTGTAAAACAATGCTTGCAGTGCACACTGTCATTTTTTTTTTTTTGCTCGCCGTTTATTTCGACATTACCGAAATGTCTCCACACCGCGGATTTGAAAGACACCCGTGCTTCCTCGTACTGTAAGTTACTGTTGCCTCTTCACCGCCACTCACCATGGCCGTGGAATGGTGGTTAAACGCCCCCTAACGTTGGAACATAGTTATTGGATATATACACGCGGGGAGGAGTTTCCTCAGCTCAGCTTGTAGACAGGCACGCACACACAGTCAATTCGGCGAGAAATAAAAGCACATAAATTATTTAAACATAAAACCGAGAAAACCGCAATTCACAAGCGCGTATTGAACCGTGGATGTCGTACCGAACGGTTCAATATTATATTGAGAATTGTGGCATCTCTAGTGTAAACGGGGCCAAAGTCTGGCCTCACGCACCTCTCAGTCAGTCAGTCAGTCAGTCAGCATGTCACCTTAAAGGGTTAAATGTCACACAAGTAATAAGTGTAACAATATACCAAATAGTCCTATATCAGGCATATTTAAAACAATAATCATTTGATGACATAATAAAATATTAGAATGCAGTCCCAAATTATAATTGTCATTTTAATTAAAATTTTTCCCGTTGCAACAATCATTTAAACCACTGTGGCTTACATTGGCTAGTATTTTTAAATAATTTAAATTATATTAAGATGCTTTAATATATAATACAGGGAGTGCAGAATTATTAGGCAAGTTGTATTTTTGAGGATTAATTTTATTATTGAACAACAACCATGTTCTCAACGAGCCCAAAAAACTCATTAATATCAAAGCTGAATATTTGTGGAAGTAGTTTTTAGTTTGTTTTTAGTTTGAGCTATTTTAGGAGGATATCTGTGTGTGCAGGTGACTATTACTGTGCAGAATTATTAGGCAACTTAACAAAAAACAAATATATCCCCATTTCAATGATTTATTTTCACCAGTGAAACCAATATAACATCTCAACATTCACAAATATACATTTCTGACATTCAAAAACAAAACAAAAACAAATCAGTGAGCAATATAGCCACCTTTCTTTGCAAGGACACTCAAAAGCCTGCCATCCATGGATTCTGTCAGTGTTTTGATCTGTTCACCATCAACATTGCGTGCAGCAGCAACCACAGCCTCCCAGACACTGTTCAGAGAGGTGTACTGTTTTCCCTCCTTGTAAATCTCACATTTGATGATGGACCACAGGTTCTCTATGGGGTTCAGATCAGGTGAACAAGAAGGCCATGTCATTAGTTTTTCTACTTTTAGACCCTTTCTTGCCAGCCACGCTGTGGAGTACTTGGACGCGTGTGATGGAGCATTGTCCTGCATGAAAATCATGTTTTTCTTGAAGGATGCAGACTTCTTCCTGTACCACTGCTTGAAGGTGTCTTCCAGAAACTGGCAGTAGGACTGGGAGTTGAGCTTGACTCCATCCTCAACCCGAAAAGGCCCCACAAGCTCATCTCTGTTGATACCAGCCCAAACCAGTACTCCACCTCCACCTTGCTGGCGTCTGAGTCTGACTGGAGCTCTCTGCCCTTTACCGATCCAGCCACGGGCCCATCAAGACTCACTCTCATTTCATCAGTCCATAAAACCTTAGAAAAATCAGTCTTGAGATATTTCTTGGCCCAGTCTTGACGTTTCAGCTTGTGTGTCTTGTTCAGTGGTAGTCGTTTTTCAGCCTTTCTTACCTTGGCCATGTCTCTGAGTATTGCACACCTTGTGCTTTTGGGCACTCCAGTGATGTTGCAGCTCTGAAATATGGCAAAACTGGTGGCAAGTGGCATCTTGGCAGCTGCACGCTTGACTTTTCTCAGTTCATGGGCAGTTATTTTGTGCCTTGGTTTTTCCACACGCTTCTTGCGACCCTGTTGACTATTTTGAATGAAACGCTTGATTGTTGGATGATCACGCTTCAGAAGCTTGGCAATTTTAAGAGTGCTGCATCCCTCTGCAAGATATCTCACTATTTTTGACTTTTCGGAGCCTGTCAAGTCCTTCTTTTGACCCATTTTGCCAAAGGAAAGGAAGTTGCCTAATAATTCTGCACACCTGATATAGGGTGTTGATGTCATTAGACCACACCCCTTCTCATTACAGAGATGCACATCACCTAATATGCTTAATTGGTAGTAGGCTTTCGAGCCTATACAGCTTGGAGTAAGACAACATGCATAAAGAGGATGATGTGGTCAAATTTGTGGTACTCATTTGCCTAATAATTCTGCACTCCCTGTATAGGCGGTGCGGTGTCTCAGTGGTTATCACCGTGGCCTCACAGCAAGAAGATTGCTGGTTCGAGTCCTGGCTGGGCCAGTTGGCATTTTTTTTTTTCATTTCTTTTAATATATTTTTTTAATTATAGTTTTTGCAGACCTAGAAAAACAAGAAAAAGACAGACAAACCCATCATGACACTATAATATGTGCAAAATGTAAAGTAAAGCATGAAACAAGGGAAAATGGTGACATACATGACCTACAAAAAGACACAGCAATGGATGTAAAAAGGAAGAGAAAAACTTACAAATCTTCAGAAATTAAACAACACTGTTAGTCTTTATGGTGTTTGATTTCCCATAAGTCGTATATCTAATCTTTCCAAATATAAATTAGAGGTGAGTCCAATAAGCCAGTCAGAAAAAAAGAGGCCTCACATTTTTCTTCCAGAAACAAAGGATAACTTTTTTAGCTATGATCATGCCATACTGAACAGGTCTTCTTCAGTTGGCATTTCTGTGCGGAGTCTCCTCGTGTTGGCGTAGGTTTTCTCCGGTTGCTCCGGTTTCCCCCACAGTTCAAACACATGCGCTATAGGTGAATTGGGTAAACTAAATTGTCCGTAGTGTATGTGTGTGTAAATGTAAGAGTGGTGCTTTTCAGTACTGGTATGCGGCTGGAAGGGCATCTGCTGCGTAAAACATATGCTGAAATAGTTGGCGGTTCATTCAGCTGTGGCGACTCCTAATGAATAAAGGGACTAAGCCAAAGAACAATGAATGAATGAAAAACATAATACATAACAATAATAATGAAGTACCGTTCAAAGTATGTTTGCTAAATAAAAAAAAATAGATCTGTTGTGCTGGGGAAGATCAACATAATTTCAACCCAGTTGTTTTTATTCACAAATAATGCATAATTTATAATTAAAAAATAATTGTTAAAGCATAAAACATGATTTCTTTGTATTTAAACCCCTTTTGTAAATTTTATTTGATGTGGTCATCACAATTAATTTGTTCTCTTCTATTTATCGATGCCTTATCTTTGAGTCAATTGCGTTTGCAGGATGTACGTTTTTTCCTAAGCAAATAGTCTATTCTTTATTTACTGGCTTAAATTAAGTACAGCGTACACACACATATGATGTAAGTGCAAATAATGAATGGAGTCTGAATGCAGTTTTGAAGAAAGCAAAGGAGTTTTGAATTATATTAATTTTATTGTCAATCAAACCTGTTCCTGGCATGGCAGTATAATTGTACATGCTCTAAGTGCTCTTTATTTTGAACATTTTAAGGGCGGGGAAGTTCTTTAATGGCTTGGAAATTCATCATAATTAATCACCTTTATATAGCATTGTTACTTGTTTCTAATACCTAAATAGGTTTGAGATTCGAACAGAGCCCTTATACTAAGTATTAAGTTTGAGACGCAGATCTGTAGTTAACTAATATTGAAACTTTGAGAAAGGAAATGGCTTATGTCTGTATTTATCTGTGCAGTAGTTTTGTAAAACATTAAAATAACTATTCAATTTGAATATATTTTAAAAAACCAAGTTATTTCTGTGAATTTTTAGTATTATTACTTTGGTCATCAGTATCACATGAGTTAAAATTTGTTAATTCCTTTAAATAAAATCTTGTGTTCTATTATTTTTAGATGACTTCCCTGGGTTGATTTTATTTGACTAAAAATAATAACTTTTTATTTTTTATCCCTCCGTCATAGTAAAATTATCCTAAATCTTTGGTCATCTTTTGAACGAGATGCTAATGGTCTAATCCGATTCAATGATCTACAGTTGCAATCAGAATTATTCAACCCCCTGATTTATTAGCCCCCCTGTTTATTTTTTTCCCCAATTTCTGTTTAACGGAGAGAAAATCTTTTCAACACATTTCTAAACACAATAGTTTTAATAACTCAATTCTAATAACTGAGTTATTTTCTCTTTGTCATGATGACAGTAAATAATATTTGACTAGATATTTCTCAAGACACTTCTATACAGCTTAAAGTGACATTTAAAGGCTTAATTAGGTTAACAAGGCAGGTTAGGGTAATTAGGCAAGTTATTGTATAATGATGGTTTGTTCTGTAGACTATTGAAAAAATATATAGCTTAAAGGGGCTAATAATTTTGACCTTAAAATGGGTTTTAAAAAATTAAAAACTGCTTTTATTCTAGTCAAAATAAAACAAATAAGACTTTCTCCAGAAGTAAAAATATTATCAGACATACTGTGAACATTTCCTTGTTCTGTTAAACATCATTTGGGAAATATTTAAAAAAGAAAAAAAAATTCAAAGGGGGTTCAATAATTCTGATTGCATCTGTATGCTAATCGTTTGCCTAGCATTTTCCACAAGAGACTCTACCAATTCTGAAACCAAAATCATGTTTTGGATCTTGAAAGGCCGAAAATTCGGTGCATCTCTAATATCAACACACTTTTAGACTACCATTGTTGCACATTTCTGATGTGTGATTGGCTCTTAGCTCAATATAGAGTAAAAAAGTCCAGAGCTTATCATTGTTGTCGACATACATTTTATTGCGATTCGATATAATATCATTTGTCAGCCCAGCCCTACTTGAAAGGCTGTAAAATATTAATGAAACACATGAACTCATCCTAAAGGTGTTCATTCTGGTTGAGTGCAGGCCGGTCAAGTTCCTCCACACCAAACTCACTTGACCATGTCTTTATGGACCTTTTCACAGTCCAATCCATATATATATATATACACAGTTAAAGTCAGAATCAATAGCCCCCCTTTGAATTGTTTTTCCTTTTTTATTTCCCAAATTGTGTTTAACAGAGCAAGGAAATGTTCACAGTATGTCTGATAATATTTTTACTTCTGGAGAAAGTCTTATTTGTTTTATTTCGGCTAGAGTAAAAGCAGTTATTAATTTTTTAAAAGCCATTTTAAGGACAAAATTATTAGCCCCTTTATGCTCTATTTTTTTTCGATAGTCTACAGAACAAACCATCATTATACAATAGCTTGCCTAATTACCCTAACCTGCCTAGTTAACCTAATTAACCCAGTTAAGCCTTTAAACGTCACTTTCAGCTGTATAGAAGTGTCTTGAAAAATGTCTAGTAAAATATTATTTACTGTCATCATGGCAAAGATAAAATAAAATCAGTTATTAGAGATGAGTTATTAAAACTATTATGATTAGAAATGTGCTGAAAAAATCTGCTCTCCATTAAACAGAAATTGGGGAAAAAAATAAACAAGGGGGTGAATAATTCAGGGGGGCTAATAATTCTGACTTCAACTGTAAATATATATATATATATATATATTTTTTTTTGCGTGTGTTTGTTTGTTTAATAAGACATTGCACTCAGAAATGTGTCATAATGTCGGCACAATAGCCTAGTGGTTAGCGTGTCGACATAAGGTGCAGTAGCACGTCAGGGAGTCCTGAGTTCGAATCCCGGCTCGAGGACATTTCCCAACCCTACCCCCCTTTCTCTCTCCTACTTCGCTTCCTGTCCTATCTAATACTGTCCTATCTTATAAAGGCCATAAAAAAAAAAAAAAGAAAAGAAAAGAAATGTGTCATAATACAGTAATAAAGCCTGCTGCAACGTCAAGTATGTTCACAACAAATGAACATCCAATATCAAGAAACACATGGAAAATGAAAAGTAGGCTTTAACAACTCTGAAACCAAATTCATGTTTTGGATCTTGAAAGGCTGTAAAATATTAATGAAACACATTAACTCATCCTAAAGGTGTTCATTCAGGTTGAGGTCAGGACTCTGTGCAGGCCAGTCAAGTTCCTCTACACCAAACTCTCTCGCCCATGTCTTTATAGACCTTATTTGTGCAGTGTAACATCGCAGTGGACAGAACTTGCTGCTATCACAGCCCTACTTTTTAGAGTTCAGTCTAATGATGTTATTTGATGTTTGTTTAATAAGACATTGCACTCAGAAATATGTCACAGACCGGATTCATGGATTCAAAAATGCTAAAACTCCACTGTTTAACTCTAGGGGAGTTGTGCAATTAGCACATTTGTTCCTTTAAGAGTGTCTTGGAATCTAATCATTATTGGTTTTAGGAGATGTTACATGTTTAAACGGCAATTTGTCTTGGGTGACCAATTGTGATTTGATTAAATGATTATATTCATTCATTCATTTTCTTTTCGGCTTAGTCCCTTTATTAATCCGGGGTCGCCACAGCGGAATGAACCGCCAACTTATCCAGCACATGTTTTATGCAGCGGAAGCCCTTCCAGCAGCAACCCATCTCTGGGAAACATCCATACACCCTCATTCACACTCATACACTATGGACAATTTAGCCTACCCAATTCACCTGTACCGCATGTCTTTGGACTGTGGGGGAAACCGGAGCACCCGGAGGAAACCCACGCGAACGCAGGGAGAACATACAAACTCCACACAGAAACGCCAACTGACCCGGCCGAGGCTCGAACCAGCGACCTTCTTGCTGTGAGGCGACAGCACTACCTACTGCGCCACTGCGTCGCCCTAAACGATTACATGATGTAATAAAATTTGCAGAAAACCATAAGCAGTTATCTTTTTAATAACATCATAGCCTCATAACTTCCTAATGTACATTAGTCAGCACAAGCAACTTTTAAAGTGTATTTTGTATAGGCATTACCTGTAGACATTTCTAAGGATGGGCACACAATCAGCAAATGTTTAAGTCGAAATTTAACCAGCGGATTAGCTGTGATATATGGATTAAAGTGGATTTAGGGCCACAGATGTATCTGCAAAGTGCTCTTTTATGCTGATAATATCAGACTACAGATTTATATCACTCTAATTAATAGCCAAAACAGCTTTTGTCTCTTTGTAATCTGATGTCCTCTGTCTGTACTTTATTTAATCGTGTTTCTCTGACCTTGAGAGTGTGATTCATAGTGTATTATATGACCGCTTTGTTTCTCTCTCTAACTCTGTCTCAGCTTTACCGTTATTGGGATTTTGTGGAAGCAGAAGTCCACACCAAAGTGTAGCGAAAATTATTTTCTCTTTGCTAAATTCAGATTTCTTTATCGCCTCTGCTGCTGCTTTTGGACAGAGAGCAAAAGGTTCAGGTTTTTCCAAACACCCACTTATAATGCTGAGTTTAAGAGGGCACTGAATTGCTGATACAGTGGCGTGGTGTTAATTTACTTACCGGCCTGGTGGCATGACCTATTGAGCACACATCACAAACTGGGGTGCTTTTTTAAATAACCTTTTTACTGTACCTTCCATCTGTATGCAGTGGAATATGGTTTATTAATATTTCACAATGGTGATTTTGGTTTCAGAGATGGTAGAGTCTCATGGGAATTGCTAGTCAAATAATTACATCTCAGTTTGTAATGATTTTTTTCCTGTGTGTTTCTTGATATTGTATGTGTATGTGTTGTAGCAGGGTTTAATGTGGTATTATGAATTATTTCTGATTGCAATGCCTTATTAAACAAATAAACAAAATATATACAGTATATTTCAATGCTTTATGGCTGTGACAGCGGCAGGTTTTGTCCACTGTGGTGTTATGGGGGTCCACCATTGCACAAACAAGGCCCATAAAGACATGGACGAATGAGTTTGGTGTGGAGGAATTTGACTGGCCTGCACAGAGTCCTGACCTCAACCCGAATGAACACCTTTGGGATGAGTTAATGTGCTTCATTAATATTTTACAGCATTTCAAGATCCAAACCATGATTTTGGTTTCAGAGTTGGTATAGACCATTTTAAGGGATGTAAACAATAATAAAGGTCCTAACATATTTCCTGTTTTACATTTTCGTAGATACCGAGAATCCAAAAAGGTCTGCATATTGATAAATAATGTTATGACAAGTGTTTTAATGTTAAGTTATGATTGAATTGCTTGTTATAGTTATGAAATAGTTTGACAACAAGCAGGAAATGTTCATGTGCCAATGATATCACCACATTGAAATGGTCTATAGTCTCCTAAGGGGATGGCCAGTCTATTAATCATATCTCAGTTTGCAATCATTTTTATTTTCCATGTGTTTCTTGATATTGTATGTTGATGTGTTGTGGACATGCTTGATGTTGCAGCAGGCTTTATTACTGTATTATGACACATTTCTGATTGCAATGCCTTATTAAACAAACAACAAAAAACATCATTGGATTGAACTCTGAAAAGTGAGCTTTAGGGCTGTGATAGCAAGTTTTGTCCACTGCAGTGTTAAGCCTGGTTTATACTTCTGCGTCAAGTGATCAGCGTGACCCACTGCACAAGCCTCGCGCGTAGCCGTGCATTTATACTTCTGAGCGCTGTTTCTCTGCAATACACTTCCGTAACACTAGCTGGCAGTAGGTGTTTATGTTTCTCTGTGTCAAGTTTCTTTGCTGGTGTTTTGTTTTTTCTGAACACTTCCTTTATGTACAAGTGGCTCAAACTCGCTCATTTTGAGGCGGGAACCGGCGGACGTGCAACAACTTTATTCATAAGGTAAACACAAAACAACAGTCTCCATCCGGAGCTCCTTCACGGGACTCCACACTTGTAAACACTCGCTGCATTGGGCGCGCGGCTCTCACCTCCGCCCACACTCGTCAGCGCTACCAAGCCGACCAATCACAGAGCTTGCTTTTGAGAGGTGCGCGTCAACGACGCCGACAGCCACAGCGAGGGGCTATGAGTCCACACGTAGGCTGCACCGTAGCATACGCGTGCGCTTGACACAGAAGTATAAATCGGCCTTTACATTGCACAAACAAGGTCCATAAGGACATGGATGAGTGAGTTTGATGTGGAGAAACTTAACTGACCTGCACCGAGTCCTGACCTTAACCCAAATGAACACCTTTAGGATGAGTTAATGTGTTTCATTAATATTTTACAGCCTTTCAAGATCAAAAAAGTGATTTTAGTTTCAGAGTTGGTATCATCTCCTATAGGGATGGCCGGTCAAATAATTATATCTCAGTTTGTATAATCACTTGTATTTTTTGTGTTTCTTGATATTGCATGTTTATGTGTTGTGAACATACTTGACATTGCAGCAGGCTTTATTACTGTATAATGACACATTTCTGAGTGCAATGCCTTATTAATCTAAAATCAACAAACTTAATTGGATTGGACTGTGAAAAGTGAGCTGTAAGGCTGTGCTAGCGGCAGGTTTTGTCTAGTGTGGTGTTATGGGGGGTCCACCATTGCACAAAGAAGGCCCATAAAGACATGAATGAGTGAATTTGGTGTCGAGGAACTTGACTGGCCTGTACAGAGTCCTGGCCTCAACCCGAATGAACACATTGGGGATGAATTAAAGTGAAGACTTCAAGCTAGGCCTTCTTGTCCAACATTAATGCCTGGGACCTCAAAAGGGCACTTCTAGAAGAACGGTCAAAAATGATTGTAAACACACTCCTAAACCTCGTGGAAATCTTTTCCAGACGACTTTCAAGCAGTTATGGTAAACCAACTCCATATTAAACCCTACAGAGATGTTTTTAAAGATTAAGGGTGCACTCACACTAGGCTATCCGAACCATGCCCGTGCGCATTTCCTGGTTCGTTTAACAAGTGAGAGGTCTCTGAATCATGCCCAGGCACAGTTGGAAAAGGTGAGCCAGAGCACGGTTCAGTTCAAAGCGCACCTGAGCCCTAAACTGTTTCATATGGATTTATTAATCATTGTTACTTTTCAATGAACACGAACTGTGTTAGTTTAATAAAGATGCAAACCCCTCATTGCACGTCAGCTACACCTTCAGCAAACCTCTTAATATGTGCAGCACGAGGACTTTTATGATAAATTATGAGTGTCAAAAGTGGTGGATGTGTTCCGCAAAATATTTGACTGTGTGTCACTGTATCCCAAACGACTAAAAGTAATACAAAACAATATAACTAAAGCAATGTCCATGGTGCTGAGCGAGAGCGCTTCTCTTCCTGTTACACTGAACAATCACATCTTCGATGATGTAAGCGTGCTCCGGCTTGGAGAGTAAAAAATGCAGTGTGCGGGCAGGCCGTCGGGGGAGAGGGGAGGTGGGACAAGCGTGCTTCAGCATGGTTCAAGGCAACTGTACCTAGTGTGAGTAAGTGCATTTAAAGGCAGTGTGGCAATGTCTCACTTTAAGCAGTATTGTTTATATCATATCATGAATATTCAATGTTTTCCACACCAATTTCCATGATTTTTGTTGATTTAAGAATATATATTTTTTAATGTAAGCTTTGTTGCATCTTTTTTTGCAGACCAAACGCTTGAAACGACAGGAAATATTTGCCCGTGATGGTCTGACATGGCAGAAGATAGTTCAGTTCTTCACCCAACATCTACAGAAAAAAGATCAGCCGGTGGCCACTCAGGAGCTGAAGAACATCCTCCAAGCAGCCAAACAGATCGGTAGGTAATTCACATCCTGGGCGTTTAAAAGCAATTACAGTCCAAGCAGGAATATGCATTTCACAAATGGACATTTCCAGTGTGGACTGCTTTATTTACGTTCCTGATGTGCCAAACCAGTTGATAATGGCTTGCTATAGTTTAACTGTAGATTGCCAAACATGCCACACTGTCACAAATATGATTGAGTATTTTTATTTCACATTAGTCTTTCAAAAATATTTAGATGTTCATACATTGTGTTGAAAACAATAAGAGAGTAATCAAATAAGAAGTACCACCTTAATTGTATTACATCAGATGAGTGCATGGGTGTGTTTCCCAGCCCTGGGGATTGCATCTGCAGGTAAAATACATGCCAGAGTAATTGGTGTATCATTCTGCTGTGAGAATGAGCTGAATCAACACAATTCTTGAGGCTTTTTTGGGACAACTTAATTGCTTTATGTTCAGTCCACTTAAATGTGTTACATTAACTTAATCCATGGGTGCCCAAACTTGGTCCTGGAGGGCCAGTGTCCTGCAAAGTTTAGTTCCAACCACAATCAGACACACCTGGGCTAGCTAATCAAGCTCTTACTAGGCTTTCTAGAAACATATATGCAGGTGTGTTGAGGCAAGTTGGAGCTAAAATTTGCAGGACACCAGCCCTCCAGGATCAAGTTTGGTCACCCCTGACTTTGTCTCTCTGTGTGTGCGCGTGCGTGTCGGTCATAAATGTCCAGTTTAATGACTGCATCAAATTAAATTTTCACAAAGATATATTTTACGTGCATAGAAAGTGCATAGGACGTGTCTAGGGCTATCCAAATTCAGCCCTGGAGGTTGTTTAACCCCAGCTTGCCTAAACGTAGCTGTCTGTACGTTTTTTTTAGTTTGCCAGAAGTTTGATTATCTAGTTCAGGGCTTTCTTTAACAGCATAACGGATATATTTATGTAAAAATTAAGCTACGCATTTATTTTGACCTGTACTTTTTAAATATTTCTATAAGAATATGTGAACAAAAACTACTTACAGACAACCAGTGATAGAGCACAAGTACATCCAATATATTTTTATATTCAGTATTTTTGGTTTCAAATTACAAATACCTTCTTATCAAATGCATTTAATTCAAGTGCAAAATACTAGTTTGATAAATATATTTAATTAAAATATAAATAAAACATGTGTATCAGACTAGTCCAGTAAAGTACATTCACCTTTGATTGTTTGATTAAACTAAAGACATCAGTCAAATAAATTAGGCTGAAACTTTAAGATGAATAATGAACGGATCTACTATGACTATTTGTCTTGTTCACTCGAGACATAAACAACTTCATTTGCATTTGTGTTGTAATTATTTAAAACCGTGACAGATATTGTGCCATTCTGATGGTGTTCTGCATCCAGTTATGTCGATAATTATTTAACTACAAGACAGAAGAGAGCTTTTAGACTTAATTTAAGTTGTTGTTTCTTTCTGGAAAGGTATACTATATATTAAACACACAGATCTAAAGAATAACACCTAAAATGTCATGTGATACTGAAAACTTCGATCCGTTAATCACCAGTTTTGTTGGACGTCTGCTTTGTTTTTTTCTGCACGTGTTTTCTCTTTTAAGACGGATCCATTTTATTGATTTGTTTTATTATAACCATCTTGAATAAACCTCTTTCTCTGGGTCAGATAATAACATCCAGCTTCTTTTAAGACACAGCATTTTATTGAGACATATTATTGTGTTCATAGCCTGGGCTTTGATTTAAGCATGTCTTTATCAAGGTTGTGAAACCTTTTCTGGGCCTATGGGTGTCTATACCGTTTTTAAACTTGTGTTGTTAAACAGCACATGGGATGGAGTTGGTTTTTGTTTTATAAAAGAGGTCATTTGATTTAGGGCGTCATGGTGGCGCAGCGGGTGGCCCGATTGCCTCACAGCAAGAAGGTCACTGGTTTGAGCCTCCGCTGGGTCAGTTGGCGTTTCTGTGTGGAGTTTCCATGTTCTCCTCATGTAGGCGTGGGAGAACATGCAAACTAAACACAGAAACGCCAACTGACCCAGCCAGGGCTCGAACCAGCGACCTTTTTTCTGTGAGTTGATCATGCTACCCACTGTGCCACCGTGACGCCCTGTAGCTATTCATATTGGTAATAATTCAATAATCTTTTACCATATGTTTTGAGGTTAACCTTTTCACAGGAGTCAGTCAAACTTAGTTGTGGTTCATTTTCTGCCTAATACCATGACGAACTAATCAAATTCAGCACTGTTAGTAGAGTTTCTGGACCACCTTAACGTCATCGCTATTCTCCACATGTCAGCAACTCATTTAGCATCTAATGGTTCATGATTACAGTATATAGCCACGCCTCACCTTAGTGGCATTCATTATTTTCTGATGAATCTAATTGGGTTTGATACTCTTTACTAGGGCTGTACAATATTTGGTTTCAGCATCGATATATATATATATATATTGCAAGGTGCGCATCCGCAATAATCACATCGCAAAGATATACAATCTTAAAGCCTGGTTTATACTCGACTAGTTCGCTTGAGTGCGCGTGGCGAATGTGACATCATCGCGGTGTTTGCGGAGGTTCGCTTTGGGTGCGCGTGACATGTTTTCGGCTGGCGGAGCACATGTTGTTTTTTGAGACTTGAGCAAACAGTTCGCGTGGCGCCGCTTTGAGTTGAATATGAAACACTTTGAAGAGATTTTGTCTAAAGCAGTACGACTATACAGACATCTTTATGATCCGTGATCATAGAGATAACCTGATGATCAATAATTCTTGGCTAGAAATTGAAACAGCCATGGGAAAGGAGGTAAGTTTTTGTTAAAAAGTTTGGAAAAACCTGAGGGATAAGTTTGTTAAAGCCAAAAGCGGCCATGGCAAAAGTGGAGACCCAGGTACACAGTTACAGAAATATATTTTTCCAGCATTTATAGGTTTTACACTGATGTATTTATTGCAAATTTGAATTTAAAACAAAGTAATAGTTGCAAAACTATAAATAAGGAACAGATTATGTCTTTGATAACTGGAAAGGAATAATTGAACCCATCGGTTTACAATATACTGATGCCCTTTGTTTCTAGGTTTTATTGATGATAATGGTCAAGAATGTTGCACCATTATTGCCTGTTTAGCATAAGTATAGGACAGAAACTAGCCAGACAGTAATGTGTGAATTGTGGAACGGGCTAAATCTCAAAAACATCAGTAGTTTTTTAGTAAGTGTCCTTTTTTGCTTTTATTCTTATCATAATAAAAAATATATATATATTTGTAAAGCAACTCATGTTCTGTTTGTATAATAATATTTGAATGCACTTTAATAAGTAGAACAGTCCGTGATATGAACAAAAGCAGGCGATGCATTAAAGTTTGATTAAAAAAGTCTTGAATGGTTATATGCTGGGCCAGTTGGCGTTTCTGTGTGGAGTTTCCATGTTCTCCTCATGTTGGCGTGGGAGAACATGCAAACTCCACACAGAAACGCCAACTGACCCAGCCAGGGCTCGAACCAGCGACCTTTTTTCTGTGAGTTGATCATGCTACCCACTGCGCCACCATGACGCCCTGTAGCTATTCATATTGGTAATAATTCAATAATGTTTTACCATATGTTTTAAGGTTAACCTTTTTACAGGAGTCAGTCAAACTTAGTTGTAGTTCATTTTCTGCCTAATACCATGACGAACTAACCAAATTCAGCACTGTTAGTAGAGTTTCTGGACCACCTTAATGTCATCGCTATTCTCCACATGTCAGCAACTCATTTAGCATCTAATGGTTCATGATTACAGTATATAGCCACGCCTCACCTTAGTGGCATTCATTATTTTCTGATGAATCTAATTGGATTTGATACTCTTTACTAGGGCTGTACAATATTTGGTTTCAGCATCGATATATATATATATATATTGCAAGGTGCGCATCCGCAATAGTCACATCGCAAAGATATGCAATCTTAAAGCCTGGTTTATACTCGACTAGTTCGCTTGAGTGCGCGTGGCGAATGTGACCTCATCGCGGTGTTTGCGGAGGTTCGCTTTGGGTGCGCGTGACATGTTTTCGGCTGGCGGAGCACATGTTGTTTTTTTGAGACTTGAGCAAACAGTTCGCGTGGCGCCGCTTTGATTTGAGTTGAATATGAAACACTTTGAAGAGATTTTGTCTAAAACAGTACGACTGTACAGACATCTTTATGATCCGTGATCATAGAGATAACCTGATGAACAATAATTCTTGGCTAGAAATTGAAACAGCCGTGGGAAAGGAGGTACGTTTTTGTTAAAAAGTTTGGAAAAACCTGAGGGATAAGTTTGTTAAAGCCAAAAGCGGCCATGGCAAAAGTGGAGACCCAGGTACACAGTTACAGAAATATATTTTTCCAGCATTTATAGGTTTTACACTGATGTATTTATTGCAAATTTGAATTTAAAACAAAGTAATAGTTGCAAAACTATAAATAAGGAACAGATTATGTCTTTGATAACTGGAAAGGAATAATTGAACCCATCGGTTTACAATATACTGATGCCCTTTGTTTCTAGGTTTTATTGGTGATAATGGTCAAGAATGTTGCACCATTATTGCCTGTTTAGCATAAGTATAGGACAGAAACTACCCAGACAGTAATGTGTGAATTGTGGAATGGGCTAAATCTCAAAAACATCAGTAGTTTTTTAGTAAGTGTCCTTTTTTGCTTTTATTCTTATCATAATAAAAAATATATATTTGTAAAGCAACTGATGTTCTGTTTTTATAATAATATTTGAATGCACTTTAATAAGTAGAACAGTCCATGATATGAACAAAAGCAGGCGATGCATTAAAGTTTGATTAAAAAAGTCTTGAATGGTTATAAAAATCCTTATAATCATTAAAATAAATTATAAAGATAATTTGTTAAAAATCTTGAATGGTATTAATGATATGATGTAGTTCCGGAAACTTCCTACTTCTCTGTTTATCCGTCTGACTTTACGGTCAGTTTCTTTTGACCGCCCCCTGTCGTTTTAAAGAATATTACAACGGCAAACGCAGCAAGTATAAAAGCCTCGTCCGTTTCTCGAGGTGCGCATGCAGTCAGCGGAGGTGCGCGATGCGGCGCCAGGCGAAAATATAAATCCAGCTTAAGTCTGGATTATAGTTGACCAGAGGGGTATTGCACAAAAGTAGAATCAAGAAAGCCAGGATAACAGAAAAAAATGTGGCTTGACCTAGTTTAATCAGGTCCGTTTAGTTTAGTCCATTGCACGTTTGCTGATCCAGGATGAGAACGAGCCGCTATGTCAAACCCGGTGTAGATAGCCAGGGTAAGAGCACATTTGCGGCATTTCTTAACAGAGGACAGGATTGACCACAGAATCAATGATGAAAGTATGAAAAGTATATGTAAATAACCAAGAGCATGGAGTGACTGTAAAACACTTTCATTTCTTGTAGCATTGACAACAAAACTAGCAGGTTCGAGTCTGGGCTGGGTCAGTTGGCATTTCTGTGTAGAGTTTGCATGTTCTCCCCGTGTTGGTTTCCCCCACAGTCCAAACACATGCGCTATAGAGGAATTGATGAACTAAATTGGCCGTAGTGTGTGTGAGAATGTGTATGGGTGTTTCCCAGTACTGGGTTGCTGCTGGAAGGGCATCCGCTGCGTAAAACATATGCTGGAATAGTTGTCGGATCATTCCGCTGTGGCGACCCCTGATAAATAAAAGGAATAAGCTGACAAAAAAAGAAGAAATAAATGAATGAGGGAATGTTGTTGTACGTAGTTTTTACAGAACAACAGCAATGTTCACCCTTGAGTGATGGTGAACTCTCAGGAACCCGTAGGATCATTTCACACTTGTTTTCTCTCTTTTGTTTTTATCTTTCATTTTTGTGAAACTGTGTTTAAACTAGGGTTGGGCGATGTTGAAAAATTTGGCATCGTATGATGTCTAATGTGAACATCGGCGATGGACGATGGTATCGTCGTCGTAGGCGGGGTGGGGGTCTTTGTTGTTAAATATCAATTAATTCATAACGAATTTAATAATTGTAGCCTATCGTTTTCACTACCTGACCCACATGGTCTTTGCTTTACCCATGACCAAACCATAAATAAATAAAGTTATACACAAATTACCAGCTGTCAATCACTTTTTTTCCGCGGGACTCTTGCATGATCAGGCGGAGTGATCTGTGTCGTTATAATGGCTTTTCCCCACAGCTGGTGGAGGAGACCAGACGAGAGTTCGTTTGGAGTTCACTGTAATTTGTATTGTGATTAATGATAACTTCCTTATTTTATTATTATTATGAGGACATAATAACAAGTAAAGATGCTAGAGCTCGACCGTTTTGGTCACACTTGCGCCTGATATTTTATGCAACCTAAAATATGTATTTGAAAGCATTTGTGCTAGTGCATACATTTTTACCGTGCGACCTGTTTTCACTGCAGAATCCTCACCGCGTGTGCGGATTTAGGAGACATTTATGCAGAATGCATCTTTGCACCTAAAGACGCCAAACGCAGCGCTCAGGAACAGATTAAAACTGTTGTTATGCGATTGTGAACTTGCTGAAGTACAAAAAAGCCCGGAAAGCTTGCCCCGCCTTTGTGCTATTCCTATTGGCCCACTGCGCTAGAACTGAACGCGAATGGATTGGTTAATATCAGCTGTCAATCACTCAGTCAACGCCTTCTGCGTTCACATGACAAGAGCAACAGCCGCGGAAATGTGACGCGCTGAAGATGAGAGAATGAAAATAACACTGACAGATTTAGTTTCAGAAAGCACCTAAAGTTAAATAATGGCACATCTTATTAGTGATCATGTGCTGAATGTTAATCCACCATTTACACTTTTCCAAGAGTGGAGAAAAGACTTCCAGTGGCTTCAAGTCCGCTATGAAAATAACTAAAGCCATTCACTGTACAGTCTGTGTGACGGGGTTTGCAGGTAACAGCGTTTGCCACTGAATCTACACATTTTAAGCGCGAGAGGTGCTGTATAATCCTCACGATGTATTTAATCCTCACGATGCTGTCAGCCGTGCAAACAGCAGCTATTAGTAAAATAAAACACAGCTCATGAAAAGACCGTTATTGCTATTAAGATGACAAATAATAAGTTATATATCAATATACATGTGGGGCGGGGCGATGGATCACGATGCCGGCTCAGCATCGTGAAGTTTATCAGCCATCGGCGATGGACGATGACATCGTCTATCGGCCCAACCCTAGTTTAAACCCCTTATAAAAGTGATCCTTGCACAATAGGTGCCTTTTAATTACTTAAAACAAGGTTAAATAGGGCATTCATGTATTTGAATGATATTGGAAACTCAGGCAGAAATGAGAAGAACTGGAACATTTCCTCAGCTCTTCAATCCATTTTTTATTTATTTTTTTGGTTTGGTATTTCGTTCTAATCTATCGGTCCGTTTTGCCCTTGTGCAGTTGTCGTTTTTACACTGTTGCTTTTTTAGCTGCCGCTACATCACCTTCCAGACCTTTTCTTTATTAGGAGGTCCATGAAGTTCTTTGCAGTCCAATACCTGTTACATAAAGGACAAACAGCTTTTGTCCAGCCTGAAATACCTACACAAAAGTGTTTTCAGCACTGAGCACTGAATGTTCTCATGCCATGACTCAAATACAGTGTTATACATCTGAGTCATACAAGTCTCCTCCGAGCCATTTTGCAAAGCCTCTTCCTGTCTTTCTTCTTTGCGTTCTTGATAGCATCCAGTAAGTGATAGCTTGAATATGGGGCATAACATGCATTAAAGGAATGGCTCACCCAATATTGAAAAATTTGCATCCGGCATTGCCAGTGTGACAGACTCTTTTTGCATTTATTCATTTAGCAGATGCTTTTATCCAAAGCGACGTACAAGTGAGGATAAAAGAAACACTTCAAATCACCAGAGCAGATATATGTACTGCAGATGCCATGAAAAGTTACTTTAGGAGTAGTTTCATTCATTCGTTTGTTCGTTCGTTCATTCATTTATTCGTTCATTCATTCATTCATTTCTTATTTTTGTAATGTAGTGTTTGTAGGAAAGTATCTGGTGCATATGAAGAGTAAAGAGTGTGTATCCTACAGGTGGTTTGTCAAACCCACTCACCTGAGTGAAGCAAAGTTATTATAGTTTGGTTTCCGCGGGGTCTTAAATAGCCCCTATTATACATTAAATAGGGTCATATTTTGGTTGTAAGGATCTCCAACAACAGTCTAATATGCATGCAAGGTCAAAAAACACTTTCATGGTCTTATAATCTGCATTTATTTTTACCTAATTTCCCAGGGACTCCCATATGAATCGTTCAGTGATTCATTTGTTCCCAAACCCCTCCTTAGCGCGAAGTTAATCTGCGCTGATTGGCCCGATGACAGCCTGTTGCAATTGGTCGACAGCGTTCAGCACGAGACAGAGTGAAATGCCCAGCGCGGTTTATCAACAATATAGAAGTAGTCAGAGTGCATACACGCTTCATATTATTGTGAGGCGTGGATTTCGGCAGTGGGTGAATGTAAATACAGACGATCGGCTTGAAATTACGGACGACTAACTATTTTATTAAGCAAAAACTCAAAGAACTGGGGAGGAAATCGACACGAGTCTCCTAGCCTGTCATGCTCTACCTCAGTGTTGCCAGATGTAGCTGACTGATTCCAGCCCAAAAACTATCCAAAACTTGCCCACTCATCTGGAAAACACGGTTGTGACAGTCACGAAAAACACGATAAGTGTTTATACCCGCACAATCGAGTTAAAAACAGTCCAATTGAACGGGAAACCGCCCAATCTGGCAACTCTGCTCTACCTGCTCTTTTTTTCACACACACAGACACAGACACACACACACACATTGCCTTCCTCCTCAGAGGACACAACACAAAAATAAAAGTCCTTAACAGAAACATTCAAAAACAGAATACATAAGAATGAACATTAAAGAAACAACTTCACATTAGTTACTGACACCGCAGAATACAGTACCCGGTTCTCACCAGTGTTATTAGAGCCGGCGCCTCCATAGAATAGTGAGGGCGGCGTCCGTGATCTCCCTATTCTCCCGTTCATCCGCGACGCGCACCCCCTCCCTCCCGGTCCTCACTTTCCCCCAGTCTCCTGGATTTTTTGTGTGTGCATGAGTGCATTAAAGCAGTTCAGTTAAACACCAGCATATTGCTCTGTTATTAACAATGACACTCATTCAGTATTAATCCACACAGTGGCAAAAGCTGAACTATACTAAACCTTGACCGCCGCACGTGTGTAAGAACAGCTGACGGTAGCCATAGCCATGTCAAACGACAGGATTGCAAGCTCACAAACACGTTTAAATCCGCAAAGAAAGCAGCACGCGTCGCGTTTTTGGCGTGTTTTTAGTCGCGATATGTATAAGTGTTTAAAATGTTCTCATGGCTTACCTAAACTCTGCTTTTCCCAACGATCACCAAACCTCATTACAAAATGGAGGAATAATCCATGAGCTGTGTATTGATAGTTCCTGTGGAGCTCTGTCAAAGTCTCATACATCAGTAGTCTTTTCTGATCCTTCCTTTTTTGCAAAAAAAATAAACCTCAACCACTGACTCTTCACAGCTTCATCATTGGGTAGAGAAAATAACACAAACTTTCCCTCAAACTTCCAGTAATATCCAGCTAAGCACAGCGTCTTCATGACTCATGACTTCAGGATCTGTTTATCTTCCTCTCTTAGCTGCTGTGTTAGTGGGCGGGGCCGCAGGTTTAAATTCGCGGGTCTGCGCGCGCAACCATTATGTTTCGTGTCTACGTCACGCCGAAACGGCTATAAAGACGATTCGTTTAAACCACTATGAGTCGACTCTTTTATAGATGAATCAATAGTTTTAAACACTGTCCACTTTCAGATTTAAGCTTTAGCTGGATATTTCACTTCACTTAGAGCTGTATTACACACTACATTTCAAAAACCCATAATTGGGGCTCTTTAAAAACTCTAAAATTTAAAAATCGAAATTTTAGGCCTTAAAAGGTCTTAAATTTGCTGTTCTAGGTCTTACATATTTTTGCACAGGTCTTATTTTCCCGATGTCCATGTAACGCTACATCTAATGCCCATTTAAATTATTTTTTGTTGCTGTTGCTTGATTTTCGTGGTGTTGTAGTTCTTTATTTCACTAGTCCAAATGTAATTTGCGGTATTACAACTACAAATGAGACCAGCATGTAATAGCCAATCAGCTTTCTGTTATTGAACTCAGTGCGCGGGGCGAGTGTGACGTCATCGCTGTGTTTGCGGAGGTTCGCTTTGGGTGTGGCTGACAGACCACACGAAATCTTTTGAGACTTGAGCGAACAGTTCGCGCGGCGCTGCATTTGATTTGAGTTGAATATAAAACACTTTGAAGAGATTTTGTCTGAAACAAGTGCGACTGTACAGACATCTTTATGATCCGTCCATGCGTGATCATCATAGAGATAATCAGATGTTCAATAATTATTTGCTGGAAATTGCAACAGCAGTGGGAAAGAAGGAAAGTTTTTGTAAAAGTTTGGAAAACTTTAGGGATAAGTTTGTTATAGCCAAAAAGAGAGGCCATGCAAAAGGTGATTTTAATATTACAGAATAAATTTTTCCACCATTCATTGGTTTTACACTGATGTATTTATTGTATTTTTTGAATTTCAAACAATTTAATAGTTACAAATTAAAATTAAGGAACAGATTATTTCTTTGATAACTGGAATGGAATATTTGAACCTATCGGTTTACAATATACTGATGCCCTTTGCTTCTAGGCTTTATTGGTGATAATGGTCAGGAATGTTGGTCCATTGTGGCCTTTTTAGTATAAGTAGAGGACAGAAACTAGCCAGACAGTAACGTGTGAATTGTTGAGTGTGCAAAATAATAAATACAAAAAAAAAAACGTCAGTATTTTTAGTAAGTGTACTATTTTTTTATTTTTGCTTTTATTCTTACCATGATAAAAAGTATAATTGTAGAGCAACCCATGTTCTGTTGTCATTAATATTTAACTTTAATAGGTAGAACTGTCTGAGATATGAACAAAAGCAAGTGATGCATCAACGTTTGATTAAAAAATAAAATCTTGAATGGTTATACAAATCTTTATAATCATTATAATAAATTATAAAAAAATAATAAAAAATAATTAATTTAAAAAACCTGAACGATATTAATGATATGACGTAGTTCCGGAAACTTCCTACTTCTCCGTTTATCCGTCTGACTTTATGGTGGGTTTCTTTTGACCGCCCCCTGTTGTTTGAGGCTCGTCCGTTTGAGGTGCGCACGCGGTCAGTGGAGTGCACGATGCGGCGCCAGGCGAAACTATAAATCAGCCTTAAGATGTTCGTTTGTGTTTTTCCTGTAGTTCAATGATGCATCTAACCGTCTTCAGTACTGTTCAGTTTGAATGCATTTATTTTGCCACTAATTTTGTGATTTTTGCATTTTCTCTTTGTGTATGCGTGTTTTTCATATTGTGATACAGGTCTTACATTTAATACTTAGTGGTCTTAAAAAGGTCTTAAATTTGACATTATGATATCTGCAGAAACCCTGTATAGTTAACGAAAACGAATGAAAAAGCGAAAACTGAAATTTAAAATTAATTTTGTTAACGGAAATAAAACTAAAAACGAGAGTTTAATAAAAGAAACTAGAACTAACTAAAACTGTATTGTGTACATGCAAAACTAACTGAAACAAACTGAAATTATAGCAAAAACATCCTTAATTTTCGTCTTTGTAAATGTATTTAATACATAATCCTACTGTAGGCCTTTTAGAAGTATTTACTTCACGCTGCAGTTGTTTGACCCGTACAGCACCTCAGAGTCTTTAATGCCTTCCACTGACTGGTACAGTACTGTACGGTACAGATCGGTACGGGACACCTTTATCAGGCTTGCGTTTCCACTACCAAGGGTACCTTTTAGGTGGGCGTGGTGTACGACAGAAAGTTTCAGTCAACGCCATTCTCGCTCGAATAAATGTCTACAGTAAACCTGTACAGGTCGCTCACATATCATATGAAAAGCTCTTCTCACAAAACAGATGCTTCATACATATAAATACTTGAGTAGAAATGCTCATTACTAACTTTTCTATGAACATAATTTGATTATAACTGCAGATCAATGACAGTGCGGAACTGCCTACTGTAACATCTGCAATTATATAAAATAAATAAATAAATGAACATATTTAAACACATTCAGCCCCTTACAGGCTCCAATTTGTTACTAATGGCAGAAAAACTATATACAGCATACATTTAGTCCTTATTCGAGTTCAAAAACAACACGCAACATATAGCCCACAGTCAGAGCAAACCTCTCATCTGTGTCTGTAATCTTCACCAGCACATGTAGCCTCTGTTAGAGAGTAATTCAGTCATTCCCAGTTCATAATAGTCCAATAGGCGATGATAAACATGGCAGTTTGTTCGTTATTCAGGTTGCTGAAACAATTTGCTCCTGTGTTTTGTCGGGCTTCTCCTTTGTTTGTTCGCTCTTCACTCTCGCGTTCAGATGTCAAAGACACTTTAATAATCACACACACGTTATTATCATCAGCTCAAGAAGTTCGCTATATCAAATATAGATGCGATCGCGAGCTCCATGGAGAAAGCGAAACCGCTCACACTTTTAGACGGCCTCGTAAAACAACAACAGGACACGGCAGATGTTGTTCTCCTTGGCTTTGTGGCTGTACATCAAGACAACAACAAGGGTTTGTTTGAGCTTGGGTCATCCATGGCTCGTTATTATATGCATATAGTAGTCTCGGCTGTATTTAAAACATGGCGGTTCCTTTGTTTTCATTTTGGCTAGCTCCACAAGCTCGTGACATATCTCTGTAACCAATTAGCGTTAAATGTATTTAATACATAATCCTACTGTATGCATTTTAGAAGTATTTACTTCGCGCTGCAGTTGTTTGTCCCGTACAGCACCTCAGAGTCTTTAATGCCTTCCACTGACTGGTACAGTATGGTACGGTACAGGTCGGTACGGGACACCTGATGTACGACAAAAAGTTTCAGTCAATGTTATTCTTGCTCGATCATATGAGAAGCACTTCTTACAAAACAGATGCTTCAAACATATAAATACTTGTGTATAAATGTTCATTACTAACTTTTTCTATGAACTTAATTTGATTATAACTGCAGATCAATGACAGTGCGAAACTCCCTACTGTAACATCTGCAATTATATAAAATAAATAAATAAATAAATGAACATATTCAAACACACACAGCCCCTTACAGGCTCCAATTTGTTACTAATGGCAGAAAAACTTTATACAGCATACATTTAGTCCTTATTCGAGTTCAAAAACAACACGCAACATAGCCCACAGTCAGAACAAACCTCTCATCTGTGTCTGTAATCTTCACCAGCACATGTAGCCTCTGTTAGAGAGTAATTCAGTCATTCCCAGTTCATAATAGTCCAATAGGCGGTGATAAACATGGCAGTTTGTTCGTGAGTCAGGTTGCTGAAACAATTTGCTCCTGTGTTTTGTCGGACTTCTCATTTGTTTGTTCGATCTTCACTCTTGCGTTTGTCCTTTTTTTTTTCTGAACGGATCAGATGTCGAAGACACTTCAAAAGTCACACACACGTTATTATCATCAGCTCAAGAAGTTCGTTATATCAAATATAGATGTGATCGTGAGCTCCCTGGCGAAAGCGAAACCGCACTTTTAGACGGCCTCGTAAAGCAACAACAGGACACGGCAGATTTTGTTCTCCTTGGCTTTGTTGGCTGTACATCAAGACAACATCAAGGTTTGTTTGAGCTCGAGTCAACCATGGCTTGTTATTATATGCATATAGTTAGTGTTGGGGAGTAACGGAATACATGTACCGGCGGTACGTATTTAGAATACTATTCATGAGTAACTGTATTCCGTTACAGTTACTATTTTTAATCAGGGTATTTAGAATACAGTTACTTTCCTAATACCATTGGAATACTTCGGGCGATGCGTGTCTGGCCCATAATATTACTAAATTGCCGCCGAAACCATAGAAACAGAAGCTACACTCCTGAATGCTATCGCCAGCGTTAACTCAGTGAGACTCACGCAAATGACCCTGTTCTCACGCTCTCACGCCACACCTCCATTTTCTCACGCAGCAAAAAGGACGATCGCAAACACCGAACAACCGGACAACAACCATGATTTTCAAATAAACTGCTTTTTTTTGCCGTCATTGTTCGTGAATTCGCTGCTTGATGTTTCGTTTGCGCTTTCAGAGATTTCATTTACGCTTCTTAAATTTACGTTCGCTTTTCTGACACAAATGTGGGCGGGACACCTTAGCCAAAGTTGGCAGCCCTGGTTAACTTGAGTCCACAAATATGAAGGATTCAGACCAGGAGCTCGAGGGGTTGGAGCCGCAACCGAAGCAACTTTCTAGCAGCATTAAAGGAAAAAATGCATTCACGTCTTGGAAGTTCAAGCATTTTTTCTCTTTAAAGAATGAGAGGGGTGAGCGAAACCTGACAGTGCAGTGCAATCTCTTTTTCTGTGCAGACTGTGAAATACAAAGGGTAAGCAAAATGCATATTATATACATATACTGTATATTACAGAGTGTAATGCTGTCTATGTTCAAGCACTTTTTATCTTTATTATAGAAACAGAAATTGAATTTGTCGACACTTTGATAAATAAACATTATTTAATAAACATAATTATATTGTTTTATTTATTTATCAGTCAATAATGGGCATTAGAGGCCCTCTGTTTTCCTGCAGAAATTGCTACCAACGCATAGTGTGACATTTAATAGACTTGAAGGCTGTTTTTAAGGGCAAGTATTCCAAGTATTTAGAATACAGAACCAGAATTAAGCAAAGTAACGGAATACGCTACAAAATACATTTTAAAGCAGGTATTCTGTATTCTGTAACTAAATACATTTACAAAGTATTCTCCCCAACACTGCATATAGTATTACGATGTAATGTCTCGGCTGTGTATTTAAAACATGGCGGTTCCGGTTTCATTCTGGCTAGCTCCACAAGCTCGTGAAGTATCTCTGTAACCAATCAGCGTTCAGCTGTGTGTGTAGCTCCACCTTTTGTTACATTTTCTCATGTTTGGTATCCTTTCGAAAGGGTGCCGAAAAAGCGGTATGGTACGGCTCAGTTCGGTACGCCTTTTGACAGTGGAAACGGCCATAAAAGCGTACCGTACCGTATCGTACCTTTCAGTGGAAACGGGCCATAATCCTGATGCCGTTGGCCAGAATATACAGGGGGGGCTAAAAATTCTGACCTCAGCTGTATATGCGTGTATTTTTTATGAATCTAATAATATTAATTTTTGTTTGTTTTCTTTTTGCAGTCGGTACCGATTTCGGACAAGACACCATTGAAAGTGCTGGAGTCTTCTTATTTAAAACATTCCACAACAAAGACCAAATCGGTCATGAGGAAACCCGGGCCATAAAACACATGTTTGGACCTTTCCCGGCGTCTGCTGCTGAATTGTCCTGTGCAGCGGTGGGCCGTTTAGTGGCCCAGATCGGAGAATCTCAGGTGGAGGCTTTCATCCAAACACAGAGTTCTCTCAAGACGCTGAACCGTGGTTCTGTCTTTGGCCGAAACATTGCTTTCTCATTCGACACCTATATGCTGGATACTCAAGATGATTTTCCCTGGTCAGATGGGACTGATATGGAGCAGACGGTGGACTTTCACAGCTTTCTCAATAGTAATGTTGGTGAGAGAAGAGTTGGAGGTGAGAGAGAGGATGTTTACTCTGCAGAAGAACTGGAGCAGAGAAACACAGACGGTTCCATTCTGAGACAAGAGGTGGAGAAATACCTGAATGAGGGAAATATGGCGTCTTCCAGCGCTGAGGAGCTCGCCACCTCTCTATTCGAAATGCTGGCCTCCACAAGAAGCGATGATGAACTTCAAAACGAGGTCAGAAATGTTTCTAAATGAATTCAACATATGAATATACAGTTGAAGTCTTGTAATGGTGTTTCCATCGCACATTTTTTTCTTATAAGGTAAAAAGTTTATCGTACTGAGTTGTGCACATAAGTTTTTTATGTGCATTTTCAAAATGTATGCACATCCTGCCATTTCCATTATGCATTTTTTATGCTATATTTCAAAATGTGCCTACAAATAGGCGGAGGGAAACACAGCTAGTCACTTAAATCACTTTTTAGCCAGCTGTCCGTTCAGAATGTCATGGCAGCCATCACAACATTCACTTCATATGTATAACCAAATGCACGCCATGAAGGAAAAATACAGAAATGACTAGTAATAGTACCACAGCTATAGTATTTTACTCATACTCAATTTAAAACAATATATTTAAATGAAGTAAAAATCACTGCAGAAACACTCACACGCTAATAAGTATTTTGAGAGGAGAGTTGGCATTACCAGATTGCTAAAAACACTTTTATAGCTGTGCGTTATTTGGAAAAAATGTGAAATTCTTGTTGAATCCTGCAATAACCGTATTTCATATAGTTTTATGAAAATCATTTGATATGACTAAAACATTCTTTAACATATGTTTATCTTATGATCATAGTAAAACAGGTCATAGATATTTTTCTGAGCTAATTAACTAAAAAAAACGATATTATCGCGATAACAATACTTGTTTGATATATTGTGCAGCACTAGCATATACTCTTATCACGATAACAACACTTTTGCGATATTTTGTGCATCCCTAGTATATTCTATTATTGCAGTAACGATACCTTTTCAATATATTGTGAAGCCCTAGCCTATACTATTATTACGATAACAATATTTTTTGTATAAATTGTGTAGCCCTAGAAGATACTATTATCTCAATAATGATAATTTTTTAATATATTGTGCAGTCCTAGCATATACCATTATCGCAATAACGATACTTTCAAATATATTGTGCAACGTTAGCATATACAGTACCAATATCGTGGTATCGATACTTTTTTGATATATTGTGCAGCCCGAGCATATACTATTATCGTGATAGTGATACTTTTTCAATATATTGTGCAGCCTTAGCATATACTATTTTTGCAATAACGATACTTTTTCAATATATTGTGCAGCCCTAGCATACACTATTACCGATATATCGATACTTTTTCGATATATTGTGCAGCCCGAGCATATACTATTATCGTGATAGTGATACTTTTTCAATATATTATGCAGCCCTAACATATACTATTATCGCAATATCGATACTTTTTTGATATATTGTGCAGTCCTTGCAATTACTATTATCGCGATAACAATACTTTTTCAATATATTGTGCAGCCCTAGCATATACTATTATCGCTATAATGATACTTTTTGGATATATTGTTCAGCCTTAACAAATACTATTATCACAATAACGATACTTTTTCGATATATTGTGCAGCCTAGCATATATTATTATCGTGATAATGCAGCTTTTTCGATATATTGTGTAGCCCTAGCATGTACTATTATCGTGATAGTGATCATTTTTCGATATGTTGTGCAGCCTTAGCTTATACTATTATCATGGTATCGATACTTTTTTAAGATATTGTACAGCCCTAGCATATACTATTATCACAATAAAGATACTTTTTCGATATATTGTGCAGTCCTAGCATTTACTATTATCCCAATGATGATACTTTTTTGATATATTGTGCAGTCCTAGCATATACTATTATCACAATGACGATACTTTTTCGATATATTGTGCAGTCCTAGCATATACTATTATCACAATGACGATACTTTTTCGATATATTGTGCAGTCCTAGCATATACTATTATCACAATGACGATACTTTTTCAATATATTGTGCAGTCCTAGCATATACTATTATCACAATGACGATACTTTTTCGATATATTGTGCAGCCCTAGCATATACTATTATCACAATAACGATACTTTTTTAATATATTGTGCAGTCCTAGCATATACTATTATCACAATAACGATACTTTTTCGATATATTGTGCAGTCCTAGCATATACTATTATCACAATAACGATACTTTTTTAATATATTGTGCAGTCCTAGCATATACTATTATCACAATAACGATACTTTTTTGATATATTGTGCAGCCCTAGCATATACTATTATCACAATAACGATACTTTTTTTGATATATTGTGCAGCCTTAGCATATACTATTATCGTGATAGTGATACTTTTTCAATATATTGTGCAGCCTTAGCATATACTATTTTTGCAATAACGATACTTTTTCGATATATTGTGCAGTCCTAGCTTACACTATTACAGCAATAACGATACTTTTTCGATATGTTGTGCAGCCCTAGCATATACTATTATCACAATAACGATACTTTTTTCGATTATATTTTGCAGCCCTAGCTTATACTATTACCGCAATAACTATACTTTTTTGATATGTTGTGCAGTCCTAGCATACACTATTACCGCAATAGCGATACTTTTTCGATATGTTGTGCAGCCCTAGCATACACTATTATCACAATAATTATACTTTTTTGATATGTTGTGCAGCCCTAGCATATACTATTATCGCAATAACTAGACTTTTTCGATATATTGTCCAGCCCAAGCATATACTATTATCGTGATAGTGATACTTTTTCAATATATTGTGCAGCCTTAGCATATACTATTTTTGCAATAACGATACTTTTTCGATATATTGTGCAGTCCTAGCTTACACTATTACCGCAATAACGATACTTTTTCAATATGTTGTGCAGCCCTAGCATATACTATTATCACAATAACGATACTTTTTTAGATTATATTATGCAGCTCTAGCTTATACTATTATCGCAATAACTATCCTTTTTTCGATATGTTGTGCAGTCCTAGCATACACTATTACCGCAATAGCGATACTTTTTCGATATGTTGTGCAGCCCTAGCATACACTATTATCACAATAATTATACTTTTTTGATATGTTGTGCAGCCCTAGCATATACTATTATCACAATAATGATACTTTTTTGATTATATTATGCAGCCCTAGCTTATACTATTATCGCAATAACTATACTTTTTCGATATATTGTTCAGCCTTAGCATATACTATTTACTATTATCACAATTACAATACTTTTTCAATATATTGTGCAGCCCTAGCATATACTATTATCACAATAACGATACTTTTTTGATATATTGTGCAGCCCAAGCATATACTATTATCGTGATAGTGATACTTTTTCAATATATTGTGCAGCCTTATCATATACTATTTTTGCAATAACGATACTTTTTCGATATATTGTGCAGCCCTAGCTTACACTAGTACCGCAATAACGATACTTTTTCGATATATTGTGCAGTCCTAGCTTACCCTAGTACCGCAATAACGATACTTTTTTGATATGTTGTGCAGCCCTAGCATATACTATTATCACAATAACGATACTTTTTTCGATTATATTATGCAGCCCTAGCTTATACTATTATCGCAATGACTATACTTTTTCAATATATTGTTCAGCCTTAGCATATACTATTTACTATTATCACAATTACAATACTTTTTCAATATATTGTGCAGCCCTAGCATATACTATTATCACAATAACGATACTTTTTTGATATGTTGTGCAGTCCTAGCATACACTACTACCGCAATAGCGATCCTTTTTCGATATGTTGTGCAGCCCTAGCATACACTATTATCACAATAATTATACTTTTTTGATATGTTGTGCAGCCCTAGCATATACTATTATCACAATAATGATACTTTTTTGATTCTATTATGCAGCCCTAGCTTATACTATTATCGCAATGACTATACTTTTTCGATATATTGTTCAGCCTTAGCATATACTATTTACTATTATCACAATTACAATACTTTTTCGATATATTGTGCAGCCCTAGTGCACACATGGCCTTGGAGTACCCTCTATTAAATGGCATTACCAAAACATAGGTTCAGAAAGCAGGCAGTCTGTGCAGCTTCTGATGTGTAATCTTGCGTGATATGGGTGTTCCTCCTTGCCAACACTGAGCACTGTAGTACCTGAGTTACAACCTGTTCTTATGTTCCTCACGTAGCTGACATTTGGAAGCCAGCTCTCCCACTGACACCTTTAGATGCGGGATGGCCTTTGTGTGCCCGTCTCTCCTCTGTTCTCCGCACGTGTCACTCCAAAGTCAACAACAGCAAAGTTAAAAGGCTGTCCATTCACTGCCATTAAACCTGACAGTGGCCGTGTAAAGAGCAGCTTTTAATATTACACATTTGCACTTCATAAATCATGACATTTGCTGCAGAGACATATATATTTTGAGCAGTAAAAAAGCAGGAGAGATTAGATGATTAAGCTCATTTAAAGGCAATTTCGAATAGCTTTTCCTGGAGAAAATTGCACACTGATGCATGCTTAAAGTAACAGCCGAGCTTAAATTGTATATTGAGTTCCTGCTTATTTTAGGATGGTTTTCACATGGTTTGCGGTATTGCATATTAAGCGTAAATGTATACATTTATTTTGATGTAATTGCTTAAAGGATCAGTTCAATTCCAGAACAAAAATGGACAGATAATTTACTCTTTCCCCCTTGTCATTCAAGATGTAAAAGGTCCCATCTTAATATATATATATATATATATATATATATATATATATGTATATATATATATATATATATATATATATATATATATATATATATATATATATATATATATATATGTATATATATATATATATATATATATATATATATATATATATATATATATATATATATATATATATATATATATATGTATATATATATATATATATATATATATATATGTATATATATATATATATATATATATATATATATGTATATATATATATATATATATATGTATATATATATATATATATATATATATGTATATATATATATATATATATATATGTATGTATATATATATATATATATATATATATATATATATATATATATATATATATATATATATATATATATATATATATATATATATATATATATATGTATATATATATATATATATATATGTATATATATATATATATGTATATATATGTATATATATATATATATATGTATATATATTTTTTTTATGTAAACCTTTTAGGATTTATTTCCTTATAGCAGAGCTCTCAAACTCAAATTGGCGGGGGGCTATATCAATTCATAGGAGGGCCATTTTAACATTCAAACACATGAAAAAAGTGGAAACCTAATGTAATTGATGCACTCAGACCTTCCCCAGCGTATCAAAACGTCTTTTTGTTTCTTGTTGTACATATTGAAGGGTTAGTTTAAATTGCTATAAAATACTACAATTTAATAATAGGCATAATTATGTCCCAAGCAATTGTTGCTTAACCAAAAGTTTAACAGAGAGCGTAAGACAGCAGAAAAGAGTTTGGATAACTTAGTTGACTTTACTGGCAACTGTTCTTGCCAATATAAAAGTATGTATATATTCACATTTACTTTAACATGTTCAATTCAGCCAGAAGTAAAACTTTACTAATGTACATTTTTTATATACAAATCGTAATATGCATATGAAAAAAATCTAATTATGAGAACATTTGCATCAAATATTAGCAAAATGATCATATATACACAACCATCATAAAGTGTAAGCCATGAAGAGGTGTTTGTACAACAAAATACAGGCGTTATAAAACTGATTATAATCAAATGACTCTTAAATATTTACAAAAATATAGCTTTATTAAAAATAGAGCACTTACAGACATATTTCTTAACGTTTAAATCAGCCCCAGAAATAATCTGCATGTGCATTACTCTCGACCACATGCTGAGAAAAACCGAAAGAAACCCGAATAAATAGTACAGTACTTTAAATGTCCAGTAGGTGGTGGGTCAAAACCACAACTGGCTATTTGCGACTGCACGACAATGATAGTGATTCAAAAATATATGTTTTGGCGGGCTGAATCTCGTTATGTTATTTAGCTTATTACCTTAAAGTTGGATTGATTGAAACTTATCGCTGATCACACTGGCGAAGACGCACCATACTGCGCTTAACGTCATCGGCTCCCATTCAAAATGAATGACTTCCGGCTACTTTGCCGCTCTTGCCGCTTTCAGTGTGAACACACAGTAAGTAGTTTAAACAAACAGGAAACATCAATTTTTAGAGGGTAGTTTAGCATTTTTAAATTCGTTTTTATTTTGATACTATTTTTAAATTTGCCGTAAAATCAGTTTAGTTTTAGTTTGTTTAATTTGCTAGTTTTAGTTTAGTTTTTTGTCAGCACATTTCGATTTATTTTGTATAGATTTAGTTTCAATTTCACATGAACTCTTGTTCAGACATCTTAGTTTTAAAAGTAAAATAATAGTTTGAACCCAAAACCACACAAATGCAATATAAATGAGTAAAAATGATTAAAAATGAAGACAAACTTCTTCGTATTAAAGATCATGGGCTCTATTTCAACGAACTTAGCGCAAAGGCTAAAGCGCATGGCGCAAAAGCATTAAGGGCATGTCCTTTCCTATTAAGGTTGGAAGAATACGATTTGCGCATAGTCTAACAGGGTTGTGCTTATTCTCTTAATGAGTTATGGATGTGTTTTGAGCATAACGTTTATTAAACCAATCAGTCTCATCTCCCATTCCCTTTAAGAGTCAGTTGCGTCGCGCCATGGTGCATTTACTATTTGCTTGGCAGACTTTGTAAGTGTAAAAACTGAACGCTTCACTAGCGAGAAAACAGTTAAACAGAGCATCTGCAGCACGAGAATAAAGAACGAGCCTCCTCCATTCAGCCTCTTTACTTTCTCTTTACTTTTACTCTTCACTTTACTCCTTTACTTTTGTGGAGTAAGGAAACGGTGAAAACTCACTCCACTGACATCTATTAGCCCACATATTTAATTTTGTTTGTGAAGCGCAAAGATTTGTTTCAAAACTATTTCTAAATTCAGTTCTAGTTTCTAGAAAACGAATAAATGAACAATAGTAACGAAGTAAGGACTAACACGTCGTATTCTTATGCCCCATATGGTGATACAGACGTCTCCAAAACCCCACAGGTAGACAAATCTAAATCTAAATGTGATTATAATAAATACTACTACTGATTATAATTGCATTATACAAATGCAAATTGTCATGAATAAACTGAAAAAAGTCCCACGAGGTGAAGAAGACATGGAGGCAGTGGTTTTTATATTTATGTAGAAAATAGTAATTGCGCTGGACTTTAAACCTTTTTTGTTTATTTTAAAAAGAACCATGGTTTACGATTTATAATATAAATAAAACGTTAAGTGAACATTGCAGCATGTTATGAACCGTGGGTAGCTAACGTTAGTTAACTTATCTAGCTCTTACAGATAGCTGAAGGCCATTATTTCGCAATCTTTTGGGAGGCAGAGTATGCACTTCATTCTATATGAACTGTCTTTCACTCCGACAAATGCAAACATGGACTCTAAATAGGGTCTTTTTCCTCATCGCCACGAACAGTTGAAAGTGAAGGAGTTGAAGGTGGAATTTCTGGGTTTTCCATGTCAAAAACAAACTAAAATTCTCTCAACGCAGGCAGCGCTGTCTTCTTTGATCGTCTGAATGATGACGAGCCAGCTTATTCAAACCTATGACAGAGCCACCTGCTGCTCTGGCAGTGATAATGGGGGTTTGGAATGATTCGTAACATTTTTATAATTGTAACGAGTAACTATGCAGCACATTAAAAATCTACTGGAGTAAAAGTATTAAACTCATCGAAAATACGTACTGAAGTAAAAGTAGAAGTAGGAGAAAAAAACAATACTCCAGTAGAGTACAGATACAACCTTTTAGTACTTAAGTACAGTAGTGAAGTAGTTCTACTTCGTTACTATACATCTCTGGTTGCGCCTGTCTGAAAATAGCAACAAATCGCGCCATACACATCTTGCGCCTTATTGCATCGGGTGTATAATAGGGCTCCATGTATGTAGTTAACATACACATGTGTTTACATACAAATGTGTTTGTCCGTTAAAGCGCCATCTACAGGTACATCTCTAAACAGCTGCAGGTTTGAGTTACTGCCACAGAATGAACGCTAAACTCTGAAAACAAGGATTATTTTTGATAATTATTATTAGCATTATTTTTTTTTATTAATTTTTCATTTATTGCCAAAAAATCACGACTTTGACTTTGACTATGACTATATTGAATTTTTAAAAGAAAATATTTTTATTTATTTATTTTTATATTCATTTAATGTTTTATTTTGTTAACTAAAATTAGGCCCGTCACAATAATCAATATATGGACGTGACCTCAGTCATTTTTGGTGATGCAACATATATCGCCCATACATAAAAAGCAACATTTTAGCTCATTGTTCAACATCTTTATCTCTATAGGAGCTGTCAGTGTCAGTATGGTTAATAACAGTGTTGGGGAGTAACGGAATACATGTACTGGCGGTACGTATTTAGAATACTATTCATTAGTAACTGTATTCCGTTACAGTTACTATTTTTAAACAGGGTATTTAGAATACAGTTACTTTCCTAATACCGTTGGAATACTTCGGGCGATGCGTGTCTGGCCCATAATAATATTACTAAATTGCCGCCGAAACCATAGAAACAGAAGCTACACTCCCGACTGCAATCACCAGCGTTAACTCAGTGAGACTCACGCAAATGACCCTGTTCTCACGCTCTCACGCCACACCTCCATTTTCTCACGCAGCAAAAAGGACGATCGCAAACACCGAACAACCGGACAACAACCATGATTTTCAAATAAACTGCTTTTTTTGCCGTCATTGTTCGTGAATTCGCTGCTTGATGTTTCGTTTGCGCTTTCAGAGGTTTCATTTACGCTTCTTAAATTTACGTTTGCTTTTCTGACACAAATGTGGGCGGGACACCTTAGCCAAAGTTGGCAGCCCTGGTTAACTTGAGTGTACAAATATGAAGGATTCAGACCAGGGGCTCGAGGGGTTGGAGCCGCAACCGAAGCAACTTTCTAGCAGCAGTAAAGGAAAAAATGCATTCACGTCTTGGAAGTTCAAGCATTTTTTCTCTTTAAAGAATGAGAGGGGTGAGCGAAACCTGACAGTGCGGTGCAATCTCTTTTTCTGTGCAGACTGTGAAATACAAAGGGTAAGCAAAATGCATATTATTTACATATACTGTATATTACAGACAGTAATGCTGTCCATGTTCAAGCACTTTTTATCTTTATTACAGAAACAGAAATTGAATTTGTTGACACTTTGATAAATAAACATTATTTAATAAACATAATTATATTGTTTTATTTATTTATCAGTCAATAATGGGCATTAGAGGCCCTCTGTTTTCCTGCAGAAATTGCTACCAACGCATAGTGTGACATTTAATAGACTTGAAGGCTGTTTTTAAGGGCAAGTATTTAGAATACAGTTCCAGGATTAAGCAAAGTAACGGAATACGCTACAAAATACATTTTAAAGCAGGTATTCTGTATTCTGTAACTAAATACATTTACAAAGTATTCTCCCCAACACTGGTTAATAAACACTATAGTAGTTACTATAAATTACCGTAGTATATTTTCATGTGGGTGTGTGACGACTGAAAATATGTCTGGTAGCAGATATCGCAGCCTCTGTTGCTTATTATCTTGCACTTTTATGTTAACGTTTATTATTATTTATTTAGGATATGCGTTTCACATTCTGACTTCAATGCCTCATTAATAAACTGTTAAAATTACTGTAATTAAATATTCTTAAGAATGACGTATGATGTGTTTGGACTAGAAACGAGACAGAGTAAGAAAAGCTTATTTGCATTGTGATTATTCAGTTTCTGTACCCAAAATTATTAGCCCTCCTGTGGATTACATAGCAGACTTTTGACATGACAGTGTGTGTATTTGTCCATCAAACACATGAACAAGCACAGGTGATCTCATTTCCATATTTAGGGCCAGTCTGACCAATGAGATCAAATCAAATGTTGTTGGGCGCACTTTAAAATGTTTTCTTGGTTGCATTGCTGGGTGATATGATAAATGTCACAATATAAGTAATCTCATATCTCATAGAAAGTCTTCATTCATTCATTTTATTTCAGCGTAGGATATGCGTTTCACATTCTGACTCCAAAGCCTCATTAATAAACTGTTAAAATGACTATAATTAAATTACATATTCTTAAGGATGAAATATGATGTGTTTGAACTAGAAACGAGACAAAGCAAAGTAAGAAAAGCTTATTTGCATTGCAATTATTCAGTTTCTGTACCATCAAATAGAGCTATTCAGCTATCTTATGAAACTGTATTTATATTGCGATGTTTATCGCAGAAAAATAAAATACCGCAATATCAGATTTTTACAATATCATGCAGCCATAGTACCTACGGGTTTGAGCTTACAAAATGCAGTTTCAAAGGCCTCAAAATTAAATATTAATTAAATATATATTATTATATTAAGTAAATAATTAAACAATCAGCCATTTTTCTAAAAATATATTTCTTTTTTTTTTAAATGACTGATGCTTTGTTGTCAGGGATGGTGTGTCATCTAATCACACTTATCCTCTGTGTTCATATTCTTACCTGAATGCAGACTATATTTTTTAAACAAACTCTATAAAAAAAGAAGCACAACAACAAATAAACATTATTATTTTTTTGAACGGTCTCTAGAGAGTACAGGAAGCGTGCGTCTACCAGAATGAAAGTGCTTTTTACTTTCAGTATTGAAGTGCACATTAGTCACCTGCTTCCTTTTTTTAGTGTGTTTGCAGCTTTTGTGTCGTCTCCCCGCAGGAGCGCTGTCTGTTCAAAAGATTATCTGCTGAAAAGATTTTGCAGAACTATCAATGAAGCTGTCATATTACTCGTGTTGTGTTACTGTTAGCTGGCTGTTAGTGTCATTTCAGGGACAGAACCATTGGATTACACAGGATTTGGAGTTTGGTGGCTTTTACCTTAAGTCAGTTGAGTGGATGATGCAGTAATATGACAGCTTATAGCACAGCAAACACACATTTGTACAGTTTCACGTTGTAAAATGCATTCATGATTGCTCTTTTAAAAAGGTTATTATTAAGGATGCTCCGATCGATCGGCCAGAAATCGGTATCGGCCGATAATTCCATTTTATGACTCGATCGGTACTCGCCAATCTGGCCGAGGTGTCTGTTTACGAGTTTATATGCAGAGGAACCAGACATGCTAGTTGGAGAGCAAAATATTGGAATGGTCTTAGACCTTTTTACATATATAAGAACTGAGAGTTCTGTGTTTTTGACATTTTTACAAGTTCCCTAAAACCTGGCTGAAATGCAATAAAAAACGTAAAAAAAAAATGTTTTAATTGAATATTTCATAATATACCTTTTTGTAATATACTTACTGCAATAAACAAATATATATATATATATATTTATAGGTGTGCATTTTAACATCTTATGCATCAAATATGTACTTTTTCTTGATTGAGACATGTCGAATTCTTCTTCCATCATTTGCAATGTTTCCAAATTGCTTTGTTAGTTGTTTTTCTTGTATCTGTTTTATCTATTATTTTCTGTAAAGTTGCTTCTGACCATAACATGTCCACACTAAATGGTTATAAGAGACACGTTTAAGGGATTATATGCAACATTCTTCATTTTATTCTCTGAGGTGTAAGGCAAGATCTCCACTTAATTATCATATTTAGGGGGAAAATGTGCTTCATGTATTATAAAGCTTGAAGCATCAGAATTGGTACTCAGTATTGGCTGATCACCATCACAAAGAATCGGTACTTGGTATCGGCTGCAAAAATCCTGATCGGCGCATCCCTAGTTATTATATATAGTAATACTTAAAGTCAAAATTATTAGCCCTCCTGTGAATTACATAGCAGACTGTGTCTGCCAGGAGGGGAATTTTGACATGACAGTGTGTGTATTTGTCCATCAAACACATGAACAAGCACAGGTGATCTCATTTACATATTTAGGGCCAGTCTGACCAATGAGATCAAATCAAATGTTGTTGGGCGCACTTTAAAATGTTTTCTTGGTTGCATTGCTGGGTGATATGATAAATATCACAATATAAGTAATCTCATATCTCATAGAAAGTCTTCATTCATTCATTTTCCTTCAGCTTTTTTTCAGAGGTCGCCACAGCGGAATGAACCGTAACTATTCCAGCGTATGTTTTGCACATGCATTGGATGCCCTTCGAGCCACAACCCATTACTGGGAAACACCAATACACACTAATTCACACACACACTCATACACTACGGACAATTTAGTTCATCATTTCACCTATAGCACATATGTTTGAACTGTGGGGGAAACCGGAGCACCCGGAGGAAACCCACGCCAACACGGGGGGAACATGCAAACTCATGTTGGGTCAGTTGGCATTTCTGTGTTTGCATGTTTTTCCCATGTTCGCGTGGACCCAGGACACGCTGGAGGGACTATGTCTCTCGGCTGGCCTGGGAATGCCTCGGGATCCCCCCGGAGGAGCTGGAGGAGGTGTTTGAGGAGAGGGAAGTCTGGGGTTCTCTCCTGAGACTGCTACCCCCACGACCCGGCCCCGGAAAAGCGGATGAAAATAAATGAATGAATGAATGAATAAGATTTAATTGTCAACATTCTCACCATTGTGGTCATCCATATGGTGAAAAAGTATTACTGTAAACAATGTATTTTGAGAGAACATGAAGTAAACGATGCATAATGTGAAACCTTTTTATTTTGTCTTTATGATACACAGTTGAAGTCAGAATTATTAGCCACTCATTAGATTGTTTTCCACAATTTCTGTTTAACGGAAATATGTTTTTTACATTCATTTATTCATTTAAATTAAAATTAAATTAATTTTATTTATTTATTTATTTTATTTATTTATTTAATAATTATTATTATTATTTTTTTTCAGCACATTTCTAAGCATAATAGTTTTAATAACTGATTTATTTAATCTTTGCCGTAATGACAGTACATAATATTTTAAGCTGCTTTTATTCTAGCCGAAATAAAACAAATAAGACTTTCTCCTGAAGAAAAAATGTTATAGGAAATACTGTGAACAATTCTTGAATCTATTAAACATAATTTGGGAAATAATTATAAATTAATAAATAAATACATTTGAAGTCAGAATTATTAGCCCCCCTCAAGGTTTCGCTACATTCATTCATCCGTGGCGGACCGCCATGGCAAAATTCATCCCGCCACGGCTACATTACAACTTGTCATTTAAAACATTTAGTCGTGTTTTTTATAGCGGATTATAATCGCACCAAAACATATTAGAGGTAAACAGCGCAAACTTTTCTGTAACCGTAGTAGTGCTGTGCGCTATTTGTTCAACCCTTTAAGGTGACATGCTGACTGACTCTCTGACAGACTGACTGAGAGGTGCGTGAGTCTAGCAAACACGGCGTAGCTTTCAGTTAAGATGAACACAGTTCCCATAAGTATACTTTATTGATAAAGGTCAATGGCTCTGCATACAATGACTTTATCTTGCTGGAGTTTAATGCCGTTTCACTTTACTTCAGGACGCGTTAATGTCGGAATACGCACAAAAACACACTAAATCGCGCTTCAGCAGCGCTTACTGGAGAGCGCACGAGAAGATCTGCACTTGAACGTGTAAATTTGAGTGCGTGCAAGAAGTTCTGTGCTCGAACAGGGGAAATCGGCGCGCAAGCAAAGAGATTCGTATGCTCGTATTACATGAATGGTATCTCGACTCGTAATACTGCGTGTAATATTTGTCTTTGAAATAGTTGGCAGATCTGTGTAAAAAAAGTCCTGCCGCCACAGCTGGAAAAAATCCTAGAGGAAACACTGCCCCTGTTTATTTTTTTCCCCAATTTCTGATTTTTTCAACACATTTCTAATCATAATAGTTTTAATAACTCATCTCTAATAACTGTTTAAAATTTATTTTATCTTTGCCATGATGACAGTAAATAATATTTGACTAGATATTGTTCAAGACACTTCTATACAGCTTAAAGTGACATTTAGAGGCTTCACTGGGTTAATTAGGTTAACTAGGCAGGTTAGGGCAATTAGGCAATTTATTGTATAATGATGGTTTGTTCTGTAGACTATTGAAAAAAAAAATAGCTTAAAGGGGCTAATAATTTTGACCTTAAAATGTTTTTAAAAAAATTAAAAGCTGCTTTTATCCTAGCTGAAATAAAACAAATAAGACTTTCTCCAGAAGAAAAAATATTATCAGACATACTGTGAAACATCATTTGGGAAATAAAAAAAAAAAAAAAAAAAAAAAAAAAAAAAAAATCAAAGGGGGGCGAATAATTCTCACTTCAACTGTATATAAATTAGTGGTGGGCCGTTATCGGCGTTAACGCGAGACTCTTATCGCGCGATAAAAAAAATATCGCCGTTAATCTATTCTCAAAGATGGGTGAGAGCTGGGTCTTTTCTACGCAAGCTATGATGACTTTCACCTTGATAGTTTAGCGCGGATGTATACATGACCGGTGAGCCGTCTGGGAAAGAAGTGCCCTTCTGAATCAAATCAGCAGGATGCCTGACTCTAACTGCAGTTCAGCAGTTTTACTTTAACTCACGAACATTTCATTCATGCCTTCGTGACAAACTGGAGTATTAGACGCAAATAAATGAGTAAGGACAGGTGAGAGTGTTATGGAATTAATAACGCACGCCAAATGAGAAGAAAAAAAACTTCTGCATTTCGCGATGTGTGTGTGTGTTTGTGTGTCTGTGCGGTCCTTTACTGACAGTCGCCTGTGTGGATCTTGTCGGAAAATATGGCGAAAAGTCCTACATGACTGTAATAGTTTGTCAGTATTGCCACTAATATCTGCATACTCCACGTCTCAATTCCATTTCTGTTTAGTTCAGTTATGACTTTAGTCGCATTAAGTAATCAAAAATCGCTGTTTACATGGTAGACTCATAATCAGAGTATTGTTTTAATCATATTAAAATCGTATTAAAGTATTGTTGCCCATGTAAACATACTCAATGTTTGACACCATCAGGGCTCTGTGAACTTGCCTTTGTGAAGCAGCATTTTCTGTATGTACGTACATCAAAAGCAAGTATGAAATCACTGTTTGGAGCTTATGTAGGCCTACAGTTCAACATTCATGTTTAACTGAATAAACAGTGAGTAAACACAAGTACATCTTATTGAACATCATTTATTTTCATCACCAATTATCATAGTAGAACAGTTTCTCAAGCAGTTTGTGATGCATTTTGGAAACAGGAGATGAGCCCCTGGTCTAATGCGTCACCTGGCTTGAGAAACCTGTTCTCAAAGAGACTAATTATTTGGGTAACACACATATTCTGAATGCCTTCGGCAGAATTCAAATGAGCCATTTTAATCTAGATTAATCTAGATTAAAAAAATTAATCTATGCCCACCTATAATATAAATATTGCACAACTCTATTATTAACTAAATATAATCTATGGTTAGTTATTATACATGTTTATTCTGTGATTAGTTACTTGTTTTATTATTTTCCACTTGTTTTTGTTTGTCATTTGTCGTTCAGTGCATCTTCTGCTGCTCTACCTTTGTTTCTAATGTCATTCATTTCTCTTTCTGTCAGCTCTTTGAGTTTCTGGGTCTTGAGGGGTTTGAGATGATCTCCAGGCTCCTTCAAAGAAGGTCGGACATTGTGGACGCTTTGGTGTCTATCCCAGCAGACAGCAGGCATCACTTCACATCAGGTAAAACTTTTCAGCATGTTTCTGTAGTTTTTTACAGTAACACTGTTTTATTGCAATAGTGTATATGCAGAAGGGCTTTAAGTTTTCAGTAATCGAGTTAAAGAGCTTCCTGTGAACCGTATGCTGTTATAAAATCACCTCGTTTAAGGTCTGTTTTCTTTTAAAGTCAATGATCTTCATTGCCTGATTGATATACGATATACAGTGGGTCTCAGAATGTACAAGAAGCACTGCATTAAATTACATGTCTTTAAAACATGAACATTTATTTATTTATTTTACTATTTATTTTAATTTTTAAATATATTTTTAATTTATTTATTCAATTTATTTATTTATTTTACTATTTGTTTTATTGTGTTTTATTTATTTTTATGTTTTTATTTATTAATTTAATTAATTATTTAATTTATTTATTTTACTATTTTTTATTATTTTACTATTTATTTATTTTGTTTTATTTATTTTTGTATTTTATTTATTTCTTTCTTTTACAATTTGTTTTAATTTTTTAATTTACTTTTTAATTTTTTTTATTTAATTAATTAATTTATTTATTTTACTATTTATTTAAATTATTTATTTATTATTATTTATTTATTTTACTATTTATTTATTTATTTATTTATTTATATTTTATTTATATATTTTATTTATTAATTTATTGTACTATTTGTTTTCATTTTTTTATTTATTTGATTTTTCATTTATTTTTTATTTTAATTAATTAATTTATTTGTTACTATTTATTTTTATTATGTTTTTATTTTATATTTTTTATGATGTATTTATTCGTTTATTTTACTATTTATTTATGTTTTATTTATTTTATATTTTATTTATATATTTTACTATTAGTTTATTTTACTATTTATTTAAAGAAAAATAAATAAATAAATAAATAAATAAATATATATATATATATATATATATATATATATATATATATATATATATATATATATATATATATATATATATAATTTTTTTTTTTTTTATATATATATATATTTTTTTTTTTTTATTTAAATGTTTATTATTATTATTATTATTATTATTATTATTAGTTTTAAATTTAAAGAACAGCTTATACAATTTTAAACAATGTAGATGCCAGGGGGTAGGTATAAATAAAATACAAATATATAACATGTACATATGTAATAAGGAAATGAACATTCATTTTACTCTAGTATTTTCAATAGAGTTTCTGCGCTCACCTGCTGATCCTGACGGCGCTTGTGTTTAAACAGCTTTTCATCTCGATTTACACTTGAACAACTAAATGAATGCTTAAGTCTATTTAACTGACTATATTTTAATTACATTGCAACATCGATGCTGTCAAAGAAACCTTATGATAATAAAAGTAGTCACATTAACCGTTCACCTGAAGTTTATCGGTTGGGGAAGAAACACTAGCTGTGCATATATACCCTATTATTCTTGAAAATCCTTCTGAAATCAGCGATGAGGAAAACGTGGGGTTCTCTCATAATGCAATGCAAATTGTGGACAAAAATATAATCCCCGTCTTTAAGCCATACTCTTCTAGTTATGACTAATCTCAAAGACCTGCGTGACTTTTGCCCGGCAAAGAAGTTTTAAATCTAAAGACAAAGACTGAGAGAGAGCATGAATGATAGTGAGCTGGAGAGAGAAATGGGACCACTGACCCTTTAACCTCCATAAAGCTTTACAACCGTCACCTCTCAAAACACTGTAAGTGCATTAGTCTTTAAACGTTCTCTATTAACCTTCACTTCCTGATGATCAGCTGTTTGTCTGCGCTTTAGCTGCTGAGTATGAGGATTTACTGTACCTTCACACTGAGATGGAAACTCAGCGCAACTCAAGTCACACCGGATTATTTTCTTGGAGCGCTACAGTACTGTTTATGTTAAAGTAAATTATGAAAAATGATGATGATGATGATGATGATATTCGTGTCACATACACTTTATTCACGTCAAAGCATACAGTCCAAATTATTTTACAGATTTTCTCCATTGGTTTGGCTCATTTCTTGAATCTGGAATTACATTCTCAAAACAACATGGACAAACCTCCGAACCACTTGACAATTGTTCACAACAGAATTGATTTTCTCATTCATTTCATCAAATTGCAAATGTCTAAGTACATCTTTGCAAATGATTAAGTACAGGTAGCCTACATTTAGCACAATTTCCAAGTGAATAGATCTAGTTGATCTAAACTGATTGTTGATTCTCAGTTTAATGGTTGTTCGCTCCAAAATGTGTCAGCGTCATTTCATTGTATAAGTCATCACATTTTTTAACAATACATTTAGGAATATTCAGATTTTTTGTTATTTAACCACTTTATTTCAATTTACTAACATTCAAATACATACAGTTGCAATCAGAGTTATTAAACCCCCTGATTTATCAGCCTCCCAGTTTATTTTTTCCCCCAATTTCTGTTTAACGGAGAGCAGATTTTCCCAACACATTTCTAATCATAATAGTTTTAATAACTCATCTCTAATAACTGATTTATTTTATCTTTGCCATGATGACAGTAAATAATATTAGACTAGATATTCTTCAAGACACTTCTATACAGCTTAAAGTGACATTTAAAGGCTTAACTAGGTTAATTAGGTTAACTAGGCAGGGTAGGGTAATTAGGCAAGTTATTGTGTAATGATGGTTCAGTGTTTCCTCTAGGATTTTTTCCAGCTGTGGCGGCAGGACTTTTACACAGATGTACCAACAACTACCTATGGGTTTTATTTCAATGACACATGTTGTGAGCGCAGTGTAACACATCGAGATCACATTTATGTAATACGAGCATGCGAATCTCTGCTTGCGCGCTGATTTCCTGTTCGTGCACAACTTAGTTCACATCCTGAAATATACGCTGCTCAAGAGCAATTTAGTGCGTTTATGTGACGAGTACATCTCCAACATTTATTAGATTGGCTAGGAATATGTATGAATGTCTGTAGAATATCCAAAACAAATATAGCTTAAAGGGGCTAATAATATTGACCTTAAAATGGTTTAAAAAAATTAAAAACTGCTTATATTCTAGCCGAAATAAAACAAATAAGACTTTCTCCAGAAGAAAAAATATTATCAGACATACTGTGAAAATTTCATTGCTATGTGAAACATTATTTGGGAAATATTTAAAAAAGAAAAAAAAATTAATAGGGGGTTTAATAATTCTGATTACAACTGTATTGCAACATTACAAAATGTGAAGCTGAATGACTATATCACACCCTATGTTAAAAACATCTTTCAGATCTGGTCCTAGTGGCTGGGATGCACAAGAAAAGAAACCAAAAAGCCACTCTGGTGACATCCTTACATCACTTTTTATTTACAATCTCCTCACTGCTGCTATACGACACTCATTTTTGCATGTGTTGTTATTCTGACCTGAAGTGACAAGCGTGAGCACATGGTTTCCTTCACTATTTTCTATGGCGTCTGTGGCAAAAAGTATTTAATCTGCGGTTATTACAGAAATAGGGTTGGGCCGATAGACGATGCAATCGTCCATCGCCGATAGACATCACAATGCTGAGCCGGCATCGCCGATCCTCCGCCCTGCCCCCGTCGCAAGCTCGCTCGTGAAAAATACACACTCAGGCCTTGTTTACACTAATACAGCTTAGTAATAAAATGGCATTTTAGAACGAAAATGACCCACGTCCACACTGGCGTTTCATCTAGCATTTCTGAACAGCCCTCCATCCTCTGAAAACGCACATCACGTGACCACACACACAGCCACACACAGCCACAGACACACACACACTGTCATGCGCTCGTCTGAGCTCCAGAGAACAGTGCACGTCGGACAGTTGATCAAGGATGTATCGCTGGATTGTGTCTCACTATAGTTGTTAAACCTGATATTTAATTAATCTTGTCTCTATCCAGGGCTTAATTTGTGCTGGAACACGCCGGATCCGGCACCTCATTTTACCGATCTCCCTCCTCAACCGCCCTCCTCCCCTGTCCACTGTTCATTTTCACTTTCTTCCGCTACTCTCGAACCCTCTTCACTTTTGTCTGCGACACCCCAGAGCCGCTCACTTTCGTCCGCGGCACCCCTTCGCCATCCACCGCACCAAACAAATAACTGACACGGATCACTCTGCCCACTCATGCCAGAGTCCCGCGGAAAAAGTGATTGACAGGTGATAATTTGTGTGTAACTTCTCTTTATTTATTTATGATTTGGTTATGGGTAAAACAAAGACCAGGTTGTTGAAACGGTAGGCTACAAATAATGAATTCGTTATGAATTAATTAATTATTCATAAATAATTAATTCACCTCCGCCTATGAAGACGATGCCATCGTCCATCGCGATGTTTCACATTAGACATCGTACAATGCTAAATTGGTCAACATCGCCCAACCCTATACAGAAATGTGTATATTCCATACAAGTATGAAGCAGATTGGTTAGTTCTACTTACATGAGTCGCTGTGCGCTCGAGGCATTTGGAAAAGTTCTGATATTTTTTTAAACTATGTGTACCTGGAAAATGCACGCATGTCACATGTGCGCCGCTTGGACACCAAGTCGCACGCCTCCATTGGTAATGACACACTTACACCCTAAGCTTATTGGCACTGAACAGAAATATTGTCCAGTATAGAATATGAAGTCCTGCTGCAGTGGAAACAGAATGAATATTGTGTCTGACTCCATCATGAGCTTGGAGGACTGCATCATACATCTCTGCAATGACTCAAATCACTTATTAATACGTAAAGTCATCTGGAATGGCAAAGAAAGCGTTCTTACAGGACTCCCAGAGTTCATCAAGACTCTTTGTGTTCATCTTCAACGCCTCCTCCATCATCTTACCCCAAACATGCTCAATAATGTTCATGTCTGGTGACTGGGCTGGCCAATCCTGGAGCACCTTGACCTACTTTGCTTTCAGGAGCTTTGACGTGGAGGCTGGAGTATGATAGGAGCGCTATCCTGCTGGAGAATTGTCCCTCTCCTGTGGTTTGTAATGTAATGGGCAGCACAAATGTCTTGATACCTCAGGCTGTTGATGTTGATCATCCACTCTGCAGATCTCTCGCACGCCCCCATACTGAATGAACCCCAAACCATGATTTCTCCTTCACCAAACTTGACTGATTTGTATGAGAATCTTGGCTCCATGCTGGTTCCAGTAGGTCTTCTGCAGTATTTGTGATGATTGGGATGCAGCTCAACAGATGATTCATGGAGAAATCCACCTTCTGCCACTTTTCCAAATGATCAACTAGAAGTCAAGTTGCTCTTACAAGACTTTTGTCAGGTAATGTAGACGTGGTGGAAATGAATTTTGGTGTGGAAGAATGAATGTAGCAGAAACCACTGGAGTATGTGAATGTCTGACTGGATAAACGCTATAGTTTTGTGCAAACTGCATCAAAATGCATGAAACATATTAACTGACAGTTTCATTCACGCAACTTGACAATATGAGCTCATGAAATATGCAAGCATTTTTTGATAGCAGTCTCTCGTAGATCTAAAACAGAGAATGATCGTGGGAGCTTTGTTTTAAAAGCGTGAGCGGGGCGCTTTAAAACTCAGCACGAAGTCTTTCACCACAAATATCACATAAACCCATCTTCTGCCAGCTACAATAATAAACCATCGCTTTCATAAGCGCCGTCAAGCCTACTGACAATAAAATGTGCAGCTATAAAGTAACAACTAAAAAAGAAAATCTCAGGTTTTTTCACTCTAAAGTGTCTTTAAGAGGTTTTTCTTTCTCCACTTACTGTGAGAATAAGTGACTGTGAATATATGTGCTGCCGGACTGTAATTTCCAAGCTATATGTCATCTCAGTTACCGTAGCGCTCTCTTTCTGTGAGGACTCGGCCGTTAATGAGGAACTGAACTGCTCTTGAAAGACTTAATCCATTAAACTTGCACTTTTTAATGAAATGGCCCTTTTCTGTAAGTGTTCATAAAATTAGTACAATTACCAGAGGATTTCAGTGTTGCGTATTCCACGTTTTTGGAAAGAGTTTTTATGTTATTCATACTAGTTATATACACTCACCGGCCACTTTATTAGGTACACCTTACTAATACCAGGTTGGACCCTCTTTTGCCTTCAGAACTGCCTTAATCCTTCGTGGCATAGATTCATCAAGAGATTTTGCTCCATATTGACATGATAGCATCACGCAGTTGCTGCAGATTTGTCGGCTGCACTTCCATGATGCGAATCTCCCGTTCCACTACATCCCAAAGGTGCTCTATTGGATTGAGATCTGGTGACTGTGGAGGCCATTTGAGTACAGTGAACTCATTGTCATGTTCAAGAAACCAGTCTGAGATGATTCACGCTTAATGACATGGTGAGTTATCCTGCTTAAAGGAGCCATCAGAAGATGGGTACACTGTGGTCATAAAGGGATGGACATGGTCTGCAACAATACTCAGGTAGGCTGTGGCCTTGACATGATGCTCACTCAATTGATACTAATGGGTCCAAAATGTGTCAAGAAAATATCCCCCACACCATTACACCAACACCAGCAGCCTGACCGCTGATACAAGGCAGGATGGAACGCTGTCATGTTGTTGACGCCAAATTTGACCTGACCATCCGATTGTCGCAGCAGAAATGGAGACTCATCAGACCAGGCAACGTTTCTCCAATCTTCTATTGTCCAGTTTTGGTGAGCCTGTGTGAATTGTAGCCTCAGTTTCCTGTTCTTAGCTGACAGGAGTGGCACCCGGTGTGGTCTTCTGCTGCTGTAGCCCATCCGCCTCGAGGTTGGACGTGTTGTGTCTTCAGAGATGCTCTTCTGCAGACCTCGGTTGTAACGAGTGCTTATTTGAGTTACTGTTGCCTTTCTATCAGCTGGAACCAGTCTGGCCATTCTCCTCTGACCTCTGGCATCAACAAGGCATTTGCGCCCACAGAACTGCCTCTCACTGGATATTTCCTCTTTGTTGGACCATTCTCTGTAAACCCTAGAGATGGTTGTGCGTGAAAATCAGTAGATCAGCAGTTTCTGAAATACTCAGACCAGCCCGTCTGGCACCAACAACCATGCCACGTTCAAAGTCACTTAAATCCCCTGTCTTCCCCATTCTGATGCTCAGTTTGATCTGCAGCAGATCATCTTGACCATGTCTACATGCCTAAATGCATTGAGTTGCTGCCATGTGATTGGCTGATTAGACATTTGCGTTATTGAGCAGTTGGACAGGTCTACCTAATAAAGTGGCCGGCAAGTGTAAATTTGAAGTATTTTGTGATGTTACAGAACTTGCACTGTAAATAAAATATATGTTAATATTAAGTAACAGTGTTTTTTTATTTATTTATTTATCCTTGTGAATTGCATTATGTGATGTTGATCTTGACTCTTTTGATGTTAAAAATTCAACTTTACAGTTTAACAAAGTGACTTTTATTGACATTTTAGTAGTTTGAAAAAAATATAATGTATAATATCTAGAGAAATAAGTCTGTAAAATGTCAGAAAATGTACTGGCAGTTCATTACAAGGTTTTTGTAGTGTAGTATACACCAACCCAGACAATATTGCACTGCAAACTATTAAACATGTTCATAAAAGTCACTTTATTTAAACTTTTCAAGGTTAAAAGTTGTGAAAAGGGTCCCATAATGCAAGTTAAAAGCATAAATAAATAAAATATTCAAACATGAATCACAAAATATGAAAAGCTGCTAATTTAAGGATATTTTTTGCAATGTGCAAGTAATTTTTCTGCCTTTAAAGGTGATTTAATAATCTAAATAATGTTTTTCCACTTTAAAGGACCTTTTGCCATAAAAAGTTTCCATTAAAAGTATATGGAGTATATGGTGAGCACCTACAAGAGCTGAGAAAAAAAACTAAATCAAATAAAAAATAAAAGAAGTGATTTCAAAATTTACTTTGATTTAACTGCAGACGATACAACAAACATTATTTAATGTTTTTCTTTTAAATATAAATTCATATTCCAGTGTTGTTTTTTTGCAACACATTTAAAAAAAGGAAAGCATTTACCGCTTTGTAATGTTGCCATTCCTTTTGACAGCTCTTAAAAGACGTTTAGGGACTAAAGACAACAAGTGATGAAGTATTTCAGGTGTAATTGTGTCCCAATATTCCTGCAAACGGGGTCTTCATTGTCTCATTTTGTGCTTCAAAATGCGCCACACATTCTCTATTGGACACAGGTCAGGACTGCAGGCAGGCCAGTCAAGTACCTGTATCCTTTTCCTCCACAGCCAGAACTTTGTAATGTGTGCAGAATGTGGTTTTGCATTGTCTTGTTGAAATATGCATGGTCGGACCTGGGAAAGAAGGCAGCATATTGTGCTCTGGGCACTGACACAACCCCATACTATGACAGACCCTGGCTTTTGGACTTGAGGATGATGCTTTTCTTATTTGATCCGGAGCACTCGTCCATTTGTGGATGTAACTACCTATTGTGGTACTTGCCAAAGGTTTGCCAAAGTAGTCCTGAGCCCATGTGGTGATATGGCTTCTAGATGAATGAGGATTCTTGATCCAGTGCCGCCTGAGGGATCGGAGATCTTTCGAGGAATTTCTGAATTCCTTCAGATTCCTTGAATCTTTTAATTATGTTATGCATTGCTGAAGGTGAAATTAACTATGTGAACTATGGCATGCTACCCAAAACAATGACATCTGTGTACCTGTATTAACTCCTCAAAACTCGAGCTAGCAAATCACATGAAGGCTGGGTATTCAGGATATTCAGCGGCCATGTCTGTAGGGGCTGCAGACGTGACCGTGTCCCCAATACAGCGCTGAAGAAAAGCCCAGAGCCGCCTTTGAGATGGAAATGTTAAGGAGGTAGCGAGGGTGTCCAAGGCAATATGAATTATTCAAAAGAACCTTTTGAGTCTTGACGGTCAATATCTGTGACTGAAAGGAGAGACAAGCCCAGAACCACGCTTCTCAGAATAGGATTCTCAGATCTGAAAGTATGAGCCGGTTTGTCTGTAATGGGCATTTCTGTCAGAGCCGTGAGATGCGAACTAGGTTACAACCGGTTCGGCATAAGAATGGTGTGCGAGTAGTAGCAGGCTTTGTGTTGCATTGATAGCACAGGCGTGTTCATACACAGTGTCCTGAATGCATGTTTTATTCTCCCTCGTACACTCACCAAAACAAGAGTGACCTGTCATACTGAAGATGCTACATCAAAAAAAAAGCTGAAGAAAATAACTCTTTCTTCACTGTTAAAAATGCTAAAATGCTTCACAGCAGGGCTATTCAATTAGTTTGTCACGGGGGCCAGTTCATGAAAATCATCCCAAACGAAGGGCCGGAGAGACATGACTTGCAATATAAATGATGACACAACTGCATATAAGAGCCAATGATGTATTTTTGCTCCTTTAGACACCCACGTTGTATTTGTCTACATTAAAATGTTAATATATTGTATTTTGAAACTATATAATATCACTGCATTGTACAATAAGTTTTTTTAACAAACATTCAAATGTTGTATTTCACAGCACAACAAAATCAGTGTATTGCTGAAGTAGGCTTCTTCTACATTCAGATACGTTCATATGTTATGTTTTGAACTGCATAACAATTATGGTGCAACAATTATAGATTTTGGTTGTACGATTATATAGTGTGAAGAATAATCAGCGTTTCACAGTTATCATGTCTAATGTAAATTTAAGCTTTATATTAGCTAGATTTAGATCTGGACATCCCTAACTAATATTAAAAACCCTTTAAAAGGCATTTTCATTAGTAATAGTTTTTATGCTGAAGGTTTTTCTGTGCTTATAGGGCTACACAATTTAATTATGTGTGTGTTTATAGAGAGGAACGGGAGAAAATAATATAATAATAATTGTTATGAAGGTCGGCTAATTAATAGTTAATCTAAATATTGGATTTAGATTAACTGTTGTTATCATCTGCGTTCATACATACATAATCATTTTAATAATAGTTCGTCTAACATGTCTTTTGTTTACATTGCACTGAAAGCTAAGCACAACTCTCACCGCTACAGCATGAGATGTTTTCTACTGCGTGCGCCCAGACAGCCGCGAGTGCGTTGCTCCGCTTGCGCCCGCATATTGGGATATATTCTTACGACATAACAAACTTGCGTGCGGGAAAGACGTGATATGGGAACGGCCCGCGGCTATAGTTATTACAGTGTGCGTGCGTATTAGCTTCGGTGGACAAGCTCGGAACTTTAAACTAGCGCACAGTTGGCAACTTGGCGTAACTTTGTTCAGCAGTTTCGTTTCGTGCGGCAGAACAGAAATGCAGAAATGCGGCTTAGAGAAGCCTTTATGATTAATTAACCATGACGAATTAAAGCGCAGTTAATAGTGAAATCGGTTAATCGTTGCATCCCTAATAACGATATCAGTGCATTGTACAAAAGACCTTTTCTACAAACATATTCAAATGTATTCGGCTGCTCTCGCCACTGTCAGGTGACTCACGCTCTGTGCAGCTCATGCTGTATTGAACAGACGCACGTCACTTCATAACTATAGCGGCCGTTTTTTGACTGAACTAAATTTATTCTTGATGTCTTGGTCCCACTAGGGCCAGAACAAATTGCCTCGGGGGCCGGGTTCGGCCCGCGGGCCGCCAATTGAATAGCCCTGTTGTACAGCATAAAGGAATTAAGTTAACTTATTAGTTTTTACAATTTTAAGTGGATTGAACATAAAGCAATTCATATAAAATATTAGGAATTGTGTTGTTTCAGCACATTTTAAATAAGTACTTTGAACGAACAGCATACATAATGTTTTAAGTGTTGCACTGTAAAAAATGCTGGGTTCCACACAATTGATTTGTGTTGGCACAACTTGAACAAAAAAAATTAGGCTTTTCCTTTTCTGGATTGATTTTGAAAACACTGTCGGTTGAGTTTAGGAAAGGCAGCGATTGGGCCAATCAGTGCTTTTGAAAACACTATTTTTTTGGGATTAGGGAAGGACAATCAGTCAGTCAGTCATTCTGTCAGTCAGTCAGTCAGTCGACAGCGGCCTCTAGTGAATTTACGTGAGAACAGCAGGCGTGAATGGCACTCACGAGAGAAAGTTGAGATCTTTACGTTCTTTCCTCTCGAGGCCTGACGCTGAAAGACTCTGTTTGGAGGGTTACCAGCTAATTCTCTCAAGATTTTACAATACATTCAAAATTCTGCTGCACGTTTGTTGACACGTACATCATCTCGGTCTCACATCACCCCTGGACTCCAACAGCTTCACTGGCTGCCCGTCAAGTCTCGTATTGATTTTAAGACATTGATTTTAACATATAAAGCGGTTCATGGTTCCGTTCCGGGTTCTATTTCCTCTGCCTCTCGCTGTCTACGATCTGCCTCGGGTCCTACGCTGTTTCAGCCTCGTTGCAAACTCGGCATCATGGGAGGTAGGGCGTTCTCCTTCCGTGCACCCAAACTTTGGGATGCTCTTACAAACATTAGGAATGCTGGTTCCTTGGACTGTTTTAAGAAGCTACTTAAAACCCATCTTTTTAGGAGTGTTTTTTATTGTATTTTTTTATTTATTTTTTTATTGTTTTACTGTGCTTTGTTGTTTTTACTTTTTTGTAAGCGCTTTGGGTCTTAGAAAAGCACGTTATAATTAAAATATATTATTATTATTATTATTATTATCTGAAAAAGCGTACACAGCGGTCTCTGGTGGATTCACGAAAACAAAAACTACAAAAAAACAAAAAAAAAAAACAAAAAAAAAAAAACGTACCTCCTGGGAGGTATTTGGCACTCTCCAGAAAAGTATAAAGGGGTATTCAGAATGAACCTGGGTTGCATTATATACAGACATAACCTGCAATGTTATTGCATATAGGTGACCTCTATGTGTACATGTTTTACTGAAGTGTATTTGTGTATTAAGTGCTGGACTTCCTCTATGGTTGGGATCATCAGCACCTTAAATCCTTAAAAGTTTGTATTTATTATTATTATTATTATTATTTAACTTTATGAACATTTATATGCATTTATGTATGTATTATATCATCTTAGCATCGATTTACAAAAAACTGAATGACCGCTTGTGTGCGGTGTTTGTAATGTAGTATCTATAGGGGCGGGACAGTAAATCTGGCGTTATTCGCTCTTCTGGCTGCCGTTATTAGTCTCACACTACAGTATTTCAGCTCATTTTAAATAAGTTGTTTGAACAAACAGCATGCAAAATGTTATTTTCGTCATACTAGAAATGAAAAGTATCGCCAATTATACATACAGTGAGTTCTATTATTAATTCATTCGTTTTCTTTTCGACTTAGTTCCTTTGTTAATCCGGGGTCGCCCCCGCGGAATAAACCGCCAACTTATCCAGTGTATGTTTTACGCAGCGGATGCCCTTCCAGCTGCAACCCGTCTCTGGGAAAGAGTTCTATTATATGCTGCTATTTTTTTTTAAGTATAATAGGTCACCCCACACATCCTTATAATTTACATACTGTGCAAGCATAAACTGTAAAAAATCATAATCGTTTTTACAAATTTAAGTTTGAGCATAAAACATTTATAGGTGCTGTATGTAAGTTTTTGACTCTTCTAGAGCATATACATACCATAATATGTTTGCAAATAATTAAGAAAAATGCTAAGTGAACACGCTTATTTGTCTAAAAAGCAATGCTGAAGTCAGATATTCTGCTTTGAAAATATGCATTACATGCCGGAACGGCTGTTTTAGTATTGGTCCTTTAAAAATGGACCAAATAATCCTTTGAAAATACTTATTTTAATATGGAAAATATGCCTTCTATCGCGTGTCGTTGGTACACCACTTAAATCAGGCTTTAGGCTTGAAAGTCAGGCACGCTCTTGTTGGTGTCGTCAATCTGGCAACCTGTGCTTGCGTATGTTTTGGACCAGGTGTGCAATACCTAGTTCAACCACTGGGTGTCAAACTTACATACTGCACCTTTAAGTTGTCACAAAAAAACCTTAAAGGTGCCATATGCTGCATTGGTTTAATAAATTAAATTGTTCTCGATATCTACATAGTACATTTATGGCTTCAGTAGGTTCAAAAAATCTCCAGAAACGATTTTATAAGCTCATTCATTACTCCATACAGTACCCACAGAATCAGAAGGTCCATGATTGACCATATATGGCTTGTGTCATGAATATTAATGAGCTTCGCTCCAAAAAAAGAGAATGATAGAGATGTATAGTGTTGTATTTTAAAGCTATAGTCAAAGAAAACACAGCCAGGAATTAATATCAACCACTGCATGAACAGATGACATTTGAGCTGAGTGATTTGATTCAGCAGTCTTACCTGTGTTTTGTTGAAACATATGCATCACATTTCACAATAAACACCATAAATTAACAAAAGATGTAACTAAACGCATCTTATGCTTCTTCAGAGTGGAGATGAATAAATGTGTAATCTATAAATCTTGCATTTTGCATCCTGAGGCGATATCAAAACATGTCTCGTGCTGTCGTTGCAAAGTAATGCACAGTAAACAAATTGGTGCCTGCTTTTTCAAAATAAAAGTCCCACATACATAGTAAGTGAAATATACGCTTAAAAATAAGTAAGGGAGGAAAATTATCACTGTTGTATCACTAGAAAACATTGCTTATCAAACGCAGCCCAAGGCGTGCATGTCAATGATTTCAGAGCTTGATGACATGGCTGCTTGTCATGTCCGGATGAACGACCTAAAGTAGGCATACATGCAAATGCGGGGGGCATGGCCCGTGAGTCTCGCCACCGTTTGTTTTGTCTTCTGATTGGCCCGTTGTCCACCGAGGTTTTACACTTGTGGAATTGACATGACAATGAGGAAACTGGCGTCTGAGGCTCACAGTATTCCCATTTCCATATACTGATCTTTTATTATTCTACTATGCCTTGGCATACCCAGAATTTCATTATAGGGCATCTTTAAGAATTTTGTTGTTTCAAATAATTTTAAATAAGTAGTTTAAACAAGCAGCAAAAGTCACTTTTTTGAGCGCATTGATAAAAAAAACCCAACAATTATTAATATATTATCATGCTATTGCAAACATGTTCCAACCCTCAGCTGAAACTATAAGCCCTCTTTCAAAGCAGCACATGGCTTGTGTATCCTTTCAAAATTGTGTCAGATGGATATCAAAAAGAGCCTTAATTTGAGCGAGTAACTCTGTTTTGGTCTTCCATTAACCAAAAAGAATGAAAGAATGAGGAATTATCACCAACAGGCAGACCGTCTTCGGCTGTGATCTTCTCTTACTCACGTCAGTAATAACATTAAACTAGCGCATTTGGCTTTCATCTTCTTAATACGCCGCTGCTGCCGGGCTGAACTGCTTCAAAAACCAGCAAGTTCAACTTCTCAAAGCCTTTGGGTGTGCGAACAACCGTGTTCTTTGTTGAGGTACTAAAAACCGGCTCAACAATGAAGCACAACAAACACAGACAGGTCTCCGGTGTACCGATAACAAAACGTTTACCAGCGTCTGGCCTCAGAGGCATTAGCTAGATAATTAACACGGAGCGCTAGTGTGCTGTAACTCTATGCTGATCAACTCCCATGCACACAGACAACATTTATAGTAACGTCTGCTATGGTTTGGTATCTGTTTTGTCAGCTAGTGATGTACACACAACTGGTACATGTGTGTGTCTATGAGGGGAAAAATGGTAAGGGGTTAAAGCTCCAAATTGGACCCTTTTCACATTTGTGTTTCTCAGCATTGAAGTCGGCATAGGTGGTAAACATATATATATATATATATATATGAGGAAATGAGTTTTTTTATAGATAGGGTGAGGAGCTCTGTCACTCGAGAGGAGCTCGGAGTAGAGCCGCTGCTCCACCACATCGAGAGAAGTCAGTTGAGGTGGCTGGGGCATCTGTTTCGGATGCCACCTGGACGCCTTCCTAGGGAGGTGTTCCAGGCATGTCCCACCGGGAGGAGGCCTCGGGGAAGACCCAGGACACGCTGGAGGGACTATGTCTCTCGGCTGGCCTGGGAACGCCTCGGGATCCCCCCGGAGGAGCTGGAGGAAGTGTCTGGGGAGAGGGAAGTCTGGGGTTCTCTCCTAAAACTGCTACCCCCGCGACCCGGCCCCGGAGAAGCGGCAGAAAATGAATGAATGAATGAATGAATGAATGAATGAATATATATATATATATATATATATATTCACACACACACAGTTGAAACCAGCAGTTTCCATACACTGTATAAAAAGGCACATAACCATTTTTAAAAAAGTCAGATGTTAATGTGACTAAACTTTTCCTCTTGTAGGTGAGTTAGGATTATCACATTTGTTTTTGTTCTGCTTAATAGCAGAATAATGAGAGAGATATTGTTTGAGAAATTGTTATAACTTTTCTTGAAAGTCAAGTTTACATACAATAAGATTATTCTGCCTCTGAAAAAGCTCAGATGATGGTGTCAAGGTTTTGGAAGTTTCTGATTGGCTAGTTGACAACATTTGAGTTAATTGGAGGCACAACTGTAGAATAGTATTTAAGGAAAACCTCAAATACACTGCTTCCTTGTGTGACAACATGGGAAAATCAACAATCCAGAATCAACAAAAAAAAAACAGCCAGATTACAATTTGCTAAATTACACTGGGAAAAGACTAATGTTTGGAGACATGTCCTGTGGTCTGATGGAGCTAAGATTGAACTGTTTGGCCATAATGACCAGTGTTACATTTGGAGGACAAAGGGGAAAGCTTACAAGCTTTGGAACACCATCCCAACTGTGAAGTATGGGGGCGGCAGCATCATGTTGTGGGGCTGTTTTGCTGCAGGAGGGACTGGTCCACTTCACAGCATAGATGGCATCACGAAGAAAGAACATTATGTAGAAATACTAAAGCAACATCTCAAGACATCAGCCAGGAAATTAAAACTTGGCCACAAATGGGTCTTCCAAACAGACCATGACCCTAAGCATGCTGCCAAATTAGTTTAAATGTGCTTTAAGGACAACAAAGTGAATGTTTTGGAGTGGCCATCACAAAGCCTTGAGCTCAATCCTATAGAAAATTTGTGGGCAGAGTTGAAAAAGCTTGTGCGAGCAAGACAGCCTACAAATCTGACTCAGTTACACCAATTCTGTCAGGAGGAATGAGCCAAAATTCCTGCAAACTATTGTGAGAAGCTTGTGGAAGGAGACCCAAAACATTTGACCAAAGTTATACAGTTTAAAAGCAAAGCTAAAAAATACCAAGGAAATGTGTGTAAACTTTTGATGTCTATAAATTAATAAATTGTCAAAAAAATTCTCTCATTATTCTGGCATTTAGCAAATGTAAATGATTTAGGTAATCCTATCGGACATAAAATAGTAAACATTTAGTATGATTTACCAGCAGACATTAAAAAAAAAAAAATGGTTATGCTCCTTTTTTTAGAGTGTATGTAAACTTCTGGTTTCAACTGTATATCATTTCTTTTTTTTTTTTTTTTACAATTCTTATTTACTGAAATAATAAAATGAAAACTCCATGATGGTGTTATCAAGACTTTCAGAAAAAGGAAAAAAAAAATGTGTGAGACTGAGAACAAGTCTGTCAGATTTACTGTCCTGTCCCCATAGACTCTGCATTAGAAACGCCTCACACAAGCGGTAATTAGTTTTTTGTCATTTGATGCAAAGATGATATAATACATACAAAAATGCATATAAATGTACAGTGGTCCCTCATTATTCACGGGAGTTTTGTTCTGAAAATAATCTGCGATGTAGTCCGCTTTATTTTTTACAATTATTATAGATGTTTTAAGTCTGTAAAACCCCTCACTGCACACTTTATACACTTTTCTCAGACAGGCATTAACCTTCTCACACTTTTCTCTCTCGTTTAAACACTCTCAAAGTTCAAACCTTCGTAGAAAAAAAAAAGTATTATAGAAACCAAAGATCAAAATCTATTGTCAGCAAAAGGTTCATAAAGGTTTTTAGCTTTTGTGTGGAAAATGTTGGCATCCAGCGTAATGTTGTTTATCCTGCAGTCACTGATCTACAAAACTAAAGCAGACTCCATCCTTATGCTGCGTTCACACCAGACGCGGAAGAAGCGTCATGCGCGGGTGATTTACATGTTAAATCAATGCAAACGCGCGAATAGGCATCCTGCGGCGCGATACACGCGAATGGCGTGGCGCGAATGACGCAAACTGTGCGAATGGCGCGGCGCAGATGGCGCGATACGCGCGGGCGCGAATTGAGCAAATCGCTCGAGTTCAAAAATCTGAACTTCTGTGGACATTCGCGCTGCGTTAACCAATCAGGAAACTTGCTCTTGTGGGGGCATGATTGTGACGTAGCACCTGTTGTTGGTGTCCCGGGGGAAATCCTGCAGCCGACACCGATAACAGTTTATCAAACTGGGCTTGGCTCAGTCAGAAGCACCGCTGAAAGCCTCCGTCATCCAGGTTAAGTTTCTGGAGGAGTTTATGAGCTCACAGAGCTGGGTGCACCTCAGAAAGTATCGAGTGGACTCAGACACTGCTCCAAACGTATCAACGCTGTTTTTCAGCCTTCATAAAGCAAATAAACACAGTTATTTTATCAATAAAATCCATGTTAGCCATTTAGCAACGAAGCTACAGTCACCGGGCAGACAGAAGCCCGGCCCATGACGCGAATCCGCGTCTGTTCTGAAGTGAATTTGACGCGCGAATGAATCGGAGTCTGATGCGCGAATTAATCGAGTAAACTCAAATGTTCACGCGTCTATTTGCTCGCGAATAGCGCGATTTAGCCGCGTGTTCTGCGTCTGGTGTGAACACGGCATTAAGGGGGTTGCACAGTAGGCATGGGATGATAACCGGTTTCAAGCTATACCGCGGTTTGGAAAAGTCAAGGTTTTAAAACCGCGTCAGTTTTCTGTCACCATTCCTACGGTATATGTACTTTTTTTTTTCTTCTTTTTTTAACAACTGCTGCATTCAGTTTTTTAGCCTTTTAACTGCACTTCGTTTAGTGATGCACAGGCACAAATTGAGTTTTATTTACTTATTATTTGAATTCATTTTTAATAACTAAACCATGAATATAAAGTATTTTTAGAAACATAAGAGCATTTGCACACACTTTGTAGCTGCCATCTTCTTGCCTCTGTGTTTTCTTACTCCCTTTCTGTGATTGGTCATGTTTCACGCTCGTTTGTTTTACTGTATTTCGATTTACAGCAAATTAAAAACACTGTATTTTAATGGCGCATGTTTACTGTTCCGAAATATTTGAAATGTTTCTTAAAATAAAATATACTCTGTTTAATAAGGGACAATTATAATTATTTTTTTTTATCCAGACAATTTAAAAAACAATACCGTGAAACCGTGATATTTTTATCCAAGGTTATCATATCGTCAGAATCTCATACCTTCCCATGCCTGTTGCACAGCGGATGCGCCGCGCACATCACAGTTGGAAGTAACAAACACGAGACGCGCACATTAACATGCTATTTAAAATTAAATTATTCAGATGGTGCTCTGTGGAGCGGCAGAAACATAACCAGTGTCTTGGGTCGTAGCTGGGCACCGCAGACAGCTGCCGATTTGCAGTGCCGGTGTACGTACCCTGATATAGACCATTTCAATGAGGTGATGTCATTGGCCCATGAACATTTCCTGCCTGCTGTCAAACTATTTCAGAACTGTAACAAGAGGCGATTCCATCATAACTTAATGTTAAAACAGCTATCATATCGTTATTTATCAATATGTGGACGTTTTGGGATTCTCGGAAGCTATGGAAATTAAACATGTGAAACAGGAAATACAGTAGGATCATTGTTATTGTTAGGGGTTACATCCCTCAAAATGGTCTATAAATCTATGTTTGCATGGCGCTGTGTGGAATTAGGTGTGCCCCCCACCCCCCACCCCCCTTTATGATGGTCTTGCTGCGGACAGTTACAACCCTTTTTGCATCCTTGTTGGAACTCACACTGCTAGCGATCGAAGATTTATGTTAATTTGGCAAGCTGAACACATTCAGTACTGTACAGGAGACACGGAGGAGTTAGATCGATAATGGTCTACAGCCAATCAGGACGCAGATCACAATGCGCTGTAATTGTTTTTTTTCAAAAAGCATGTCAAATTGCACAAAAAAAAATCTGCGAAAGGTGAACCGTGTTATAGCGAGGGATCACTGAACATACGTTTTCAATATCAAAATATTTAAAACTTTCAAAGTTTTAAGATTCTGATGACTGTTAAACGCGTCATAAAAGTCTTGTGAAAAGGGTCCATTTGCTGTTTGTTCAAACTATTTATTTAAAATGAGCACAATTCTTGAGTTTCTTTGGGACAACTTAATTGTTTTATGTTCAATCCACTTAAATTTGTGAAAACGGATGAGTTAACTTAATTATTTTATGTTGTCCCAACACAAATCAATTGTGTAGAACCCAGCATTTTTTAGTGCACTGTAAAAAAATGCAGGGTTCCACACAATCCATTCATCTTGTCCCAACACGACTAGATTAAGTATGGAGCTAATAATATGTGCTCCATATCCACAACAGGGCTCGAAATTGCGAACATTTTGGTCGCATATGCGCCCGAAATTTAATCTATGCTACCTCATAATATATTTGGGAGCATTTATGCGACTGCATATAATGGTTGTAGTGCGTTTTGTTTCGATTCTTTTCTAAAAACGTGCTGAATCGGACTTCCCTGCCGCTATATTGGTTCATATCAGCTGTCAATCACTCAAGGCTTTCCGCTGTCAGAGAACAGGGAGCTTATAAGGGCGCCAGCCGAGATCAATCGAGGGTTTTCGGAGAAGGTGCCTGAATCTCGATGCGTTGCATTCACTGCATGTTCAGCGCAAATGTCTGCTAAATGTAAAATCTTATTCTGTACACATCATCGCCAAAGAAGCTCGCCTTTACGAAGTTTAAACTGAATCTGCAGCTCATAACAAAGAACTGTATTTGCGCCGGTGGTCATCACGAGAATCCTGCTCTGTCTGCTCGTATATTGGGTCCGCTGACTCGCCTGCTTTATTCCACAGACACAGAAAAATGAAAATCAGCTCATAACAAGACCGAGCAGTTAAAATGACACAAACCGAAAGCAAAACTTTTAAAGAGTAGCAGAAGAGAGACTTTTCTTACTTTCTTTGGTCCATTCTTTCTTGAGATGTAGATTATTTTTCTATTTACTGATGACTGCTTTGCAGCTTTTCAGCATTGGATTGAATTATTTATTATAATCTTACGTTTGTTTTGTAGCAGAAATATTATTTATTAAATTGACATGCATATAAAAACAATAGTGCAAAATAAATATTTCTTACTGCAATGCTTCATTTTTGTTTGATGCAAACCATAGATGTATTTTTCCTAAAGTAACAGCAGGACCTTTTACAGTACATAACTCACATTCAAGCACATTCAGGGCAGCATGATCATGAGAAATGTTATTCATTGTAAGTATTATTGACATCATCATCATTAATAATAATATTTTATAATTATTAGACATTCATTTTAGAATTATTGCACAGATATCAATAAGTCATCACAGCATTAGTTGGATAGTTGTTTCTGTTTTTTGTTAGTCCTGATTGATGTTGTTTTCAAATACAATAAATCTACAATTTGCAGTGGTGCTCATTCATTTTTGGTGAGAGCTCCTAAATTATTTCTGGTGCTCCTAAATTATTTCTGGTGCTCCTAAATTTTTTCTGGTGCTCCTAAATTTTTAAAGTTGGGAGCACCGGTGCTACCAAGTAAAAAAGTTAATTTCGAGCCCTGCACAATTTTTTTTTTTTTGGAAATTGAACTTGCATTCAGACGTCTCCATCTCCTGCTTTTATTGCTCACAAAGGTGTCATGTTGGCAGAGCTTTCACAGACGCTCTGGCGTCAAGTTCAAGACAATTCATTCATGTTGTCCCAACACGACTAGATTAAGTATGGAGCTAATAATATGCCAAAACAATCTGAATTTAAATTGTGTTCATTTGAATTATTGACAATTGTAATTTAATAAATCTGAATTTTTATTTGCCGTAAAAAAAATGGTTTTGAATTTGAATTTCTAAATGTGAATTTGAACTTAAATGTAAAAACATCTGAAATTTAAAGGGCACCTATGGTGAAAAATCTACTTTTCAAGCAGTTTGGACAGGCATATGTGTAGGTATAGTGTATAGACCGTCATATTGGGGTGATATAAACACACTCATTTTTTTTCAGTTTAACAACATAAAAACGGAGGACCAATTGGAGCGGTTTTGAGACCGACCGCAACTTGACGAAGGAGTGTGGTCCCCCCGCCCACCGAATTGATTGACAGCTGCGTATTAACATGTCTCCGTAGTAACGTGTACAATCATACCAACCACAGGACGTGCACAAACTAAGCAACCGTAAATAAAAGTCTGTTCAGTTTGCAAGGATCATCAATCATCATCAAATGTGATCAAGAGTGAGTTTGACAAGTTTAAAATGTTTTAAAACAGTGCATGTTTGTAATAAATTACAGCGATTTACTTCAGCTTTACTTCATCAACACAGTCGCATGTCAGAACAATTATAAAAGACGCTTCAATTCCGGTTTGTGGACGTTAAATCAGGTTTATTTTGTACATCAACATAACAGATATCCATACAGCAGTGGATATTAATGTGTATCTGGTCACATTTGCAAGCAAAAACAGTGCAAAGCTAATAGCGCTGTGTGTGTGCGTGCCTGCGCTATGTGTGTGTGTATTTGTGTGTGTGCGTGAACTTTGTAACGACATTGTGTGTGACTCATCCTTGCAACTCCACGACATGCATCAAATACTTATTGGTCAGATTCTTACTGTAGTTTTTCTCACAAGCGTTACGTGAGATCTTATTCCTTCTTGTTTGTCTGTTGTCTGACGCAGCCGAGCTGCTGACAGGCACGTGGAAACGGTGGGCGTGAAGGACTAGCCTTAAAGGCGCAGCACACAAAAAACGCTAGCTGATGCCAAATGCTACAAATTACAAACTTCTAAAAGGTCTAATAAATAATCTGATGGGTGTTTTGAGCTGAAACTTTACAGACACATTCTGGAGACACAAAAGACTTGTATTAAATCTGGAAAAAGTGGTAACCTAGGTGCCCTTTAAAGGTGCAGTATGTAAGTTTGACACCCAGTGGTTGAACTGGGTATTGCACTCCTAGATCAAAATAAACGCACTCGTGGGATGCCAGATTGAGTACAGGAGCGAGTGATTTAAACCGTGTTCTAAATAAAATCAACGACACGCGATAGAAGGAATATGTTCCATATTAAAAGGAGTTTTAGTTTAACCAACACCTCGAATTGAGATATTAGAAACGGCTTCTATTTCTCACAGCTCAACATGTGAAACCTATGACAGTGCACCTCAGGTAAGCCTCGTGTGTTTTATTCAGTGCTAAATGCTAACAATGTGAGTTTGAATGGATTCTAAACCTTACCGTTTCGTGAGTGAGTGCATATTCTGTGCTTCTGAAAGGCTGTATTTACATTTTTGTCGTGTTTCGTCTGGTGCAAAGAGTCAAACTGCTGTTTGCGTGTTGTTAGGACACGAGATTACAATGTAACCTGCTCACCTAATGTTTACGTTCGTAATGTTTATATCATTTGCTAATTAATAACCTCATGTGGAACTGAATCTGTCTTATTTCGACGTCTGATACTGTCCATTTCGGTCACGGGCGCATGCTTTCAGAGCCTTCCTGACTGAATGAATGAAATACGCTGTTTTCTAACAAGGCAACCCGGAGTGCTGAATTATAATTGGCTAAACTGGCATTCTGCAGGTTAACTTTACCTAAACAAAGACAGCGTTCCGGCACGGAAAAACCATTTTCAAAGCAGAATATCTGACTTCAGCATTGTTTTTCAGTTAAACAAGTATGTTCACTTGGGATGTTTCTTTAATACCTGCAAACATATTATGGTATTTTTATGCTTTAGAAGAGTCAAAAACTTACATACAGCACCTTTAAAGGTGCAGTATGTAAGTTTGACACCCAGTGGTTGAACTAGGTATTGCACTCCTGGATCATAATAAAAACACGCCGGGATGCCAGATTGAGTACAGGAGCGATTTAAACTGTTCTAAATAAAAGCAACGACACGCGATAGAGGGAATATTCTCCATATTAAAAGCAGTTTTGATTCTAACCAACACCTCGAATTGATATTAGAAGTGGCTTCTATTTCTCACAGCTGAACAACAGAAACCTATGACAGCTAGATCACCTCAGGTAAGCCTCGTGTGCCTTATTTAGTGCTAAATGCTAACAGTGTGAGTTTGAATGCATTTTACATGACATGTATTGCCATATACTGAAAGCAGAAAGTTCACCTCAGATCTTGAAAATACAATAAACCGTTTGAAATTGAACTTTAGAACTAAACACATATGAGTGATTCAGCATCTACATTTATTGATGTTAAAGAGGCTTAATATGTATTAAATAGATTCTAAACCTTACCGTTTCGTGAGTAAGTGCATATTCTGTGCTTCTGAAAGGCTGTATTTAAATTCCTGTCGTGTTTCGTCTGGTGCAAACAGCTCATCACTATCTCGTCACAGCGTGTTGTTAGGACACGCGATTACAATGTAACCTGCTCACGTTTGTAATATTTATGTCATTTGCTAATTAATAACCTCATGTGGAACTGAATCTGTCTCATTTTGACATCTGATACTGTCCACTGACACTGTCGCATTTCGCTCACGGATGCATGCTTTCAGAGCCTTTCTGAATGAATGAATGAAATACGCTGTTTTCCAACAAGGCAACCCGGAGTGCTGAATTATAATTGGCTAAACTGGCATCTTGCATATGAAATTGACCTAAACAAAGACACAGTTCCGGCACGGAAAATACATTTTCAAAGCAGAATATCTGACTTCAGCATTGTTTGCCAGTTAAACAAGTATGTTCACTTGGGATGTTTCTTAAATATCTGCACACATATTATGGTATTTTTATGCTTTAGAAGACTAAAAAACTTACATACAGCACCTTTAAGACAACTTAATTTTCCAAGGCTGAATATTTTTTAGACGCATTTTCAAACTTCAGATTTTTTGTGTTCTGTATTGATAGACTGCAGATATTGGGTTTGTAAAAATACAGTTTCAAATTTTCAAGATGAAGAAATTCAGAACATCAAATATAATATCCTAAAATTCAAAACCAGAAATTCAGATTCAGCAGAAAGTAGGTCAGGGGTCATCAGCAGGGAAGAGTAGACGACCTTCTTGCTGTGAGGCGATCTTGCTACCCACTGCACCACCATGGCGCCCCTTAAATAAATAAAAATAAATTAATAAATAAAAAGAGCCTTGCGCTTTGTGGTTAGCGTTATGCAAATGAGTTAATTATTTGTAAGATGCTGCGGATAAATGCAGCAGATTGGCTGTGTAAATATGATGCAGGTGTTTTCACTTAAGCTTCTCCTCTTCTTCTAACAGAAGTAAGAGCCTTTGTCAGGTCGTCTGCTGTTTGTTTTCACTTATTTAAGTTGTTCCAGTATGTGTGTGTGTGTGTGAGTGTCATGCCCAGGTGCACATGAATGTGTGTTTCGGATTCACTCAGTTTGATTCATGGACGGTGTGTTAAAGCAATTTCGCACAAATAATGCAAATAAATCTTAGATCTTGATGTAAAATAAAACTAAAACAAAGCAAAAACAACCAATGTTCACTTTTTAGTGGAATATATGTGTCCTAATACTGTTTTTAGCAGCGTGGGACACATATATGACTGTCAACATCTCAAAACATGTGTTTTGGTGTTTCATGACCCTTTAAGTAGCTCAAACTCGCTCATTTAGAATTGAGAACCGGCGGACGTGCAACAACTTTAATCATAAGGTAAACAGAAAACAAAACTTTCCATCTGGAGCTCCTTTACGAGACTCCACACTTGTAAACAATCGCTCCAATGGGCTCACGGCTCTCAGCGCCGCCCACACTTGTCACCGCTACCAAACCGACCAATCACAGAGCTTGCGCTATGCGTTGTTGAGGGCTTTGCCACTGCGCAAAGGCTGCGCCGAACCATACACATGCACTTCTGTTCTGCTGTTAGTTCTATTGTTATCTCTTCTGACTTAGCACTTAGCACCTTCAAACCTGGATAATTCCACACTGAAGCCAATCCTGTTATATACTGAAGTTTGTCCAATCGCTTCCTGAAATGTGTTTACTGAGGGAAAAAGAAAAGTTTGCAGTAAACTTACCATCCTGGTCATTTTGAAAGCAGCGTGAAGGCCATTGAACAAGATAGAGACACTAGACTATCCAGCAGTGAGCTTTAGAGTGCAATTAAAACAGACGCCTTGCATAATTAACTTTGGCATTAAAGAGGACATGTCTGATTAGATCAGGCTGGTTGGTAAATGACCGGTCTGAAAACTGAGCCGCGTCACTGTGTGGAAATTGAACTTGCATTCAGACGTCTCCATCTCCTGCTTTTATTGCTCACAAAGGTGTCATGTTCGCAGAGCTTTCACAGACGCTCTGGCGTCAAGTTCAAGACTCTGGAGCCTTTGCATTATATACAGTTGAAGTCAGAAGTATTCGCCCTTCTGTGAATTTATTTCTCAAATATTTCCCAAATGATGTTTAACAGATGCAGGAATTTTTCTCAGTATTTCCTATAATATTTTTTCTTCTGGAGAAAGTCTTATTTGTTTTATTTTGTCTAGAATAAAAGCAGTTTTTAATTTTTTTTAAACCATTTTATGGTCAATATTATTAGCCCCCTTAAGCAATATTTATTTTGCATTGTCTACAGAACAAACCACTGTTATACAATGGCCTGCCTAATTACCCGATCTTAACCTCATTAAGCTAGTTAAGCCTTTAAGTGTCACTTTAAGCTGAATACTAGTATCTTGAAGAATATCTAGTCAAATATGTGCTGTCATCATGACAAAGATAAAATAAATCAGTTATTAGAAATGTAACGGATCACCAGGCCCGGATTGAGAATTCAGAGGCCCCTGGGCACCATTTCTTGTAGGCCCCCTACCTAGCCGCACCCCTATAGTTAAATAAAAAAATAAGATTAATATAATATTTTTAAAATAAAATGAATCTATGATGTATTGCCCGCATTTTTAAAATAAATGATACACAGTACATATATTTCTAGTCTACAAAGATTTAACTTATTTTTAAAGCATTTAAAGCAAGTAAATACTAGGCAAGGCAAGTTTATTTATATAGCACATTTCATACACAGTGGCAATTCAAAGTGCTTTACATAAACAGGAATAAAAAAAGACAAGTGTAAGAAAAAATAAAAACAGATAGTAAAAAAACAGATAAAAACAGATAAAAATATGTTAAAAAGAATGAAAAAGAAGAGAAAAACCATAATAGTGCGATTCGTCTGACGTAGCACAGTGCTCATTCAGTAAAGGCACAGCTAAACAGATGTGTTTTCAGTCTGGATTTGAATGTGCCTAATGTTGGAGCACATCTGATCATTTCTGGGAGTTGATTCCAGCAGCGAGGGGCGTAGTAGCTGAAAGCCGATTCACCCTGCTTTGACTGAACTCTTGGAATTTCTAGTTTATATGATCCTAGAGATCTGAGTGTTCTTCTAGGTTTGTATTCAGTAAGCATATCTGTAATGTATTGAGGTCCTAGGCCATTTAGTGATTTATAGAAAAGTAATAATACTTTAAAATCTATTCTGAATGTAACTGGGAGCCAGTGTAAAGACCTGACGACAGGTGTGATGTGCTCTGATTTCCTGGTTCTGGTCAGAATCCTGGCCGCAGCGTTCTGGATGAGCTGCAACTGTCTGACTGTCTTTTTGGGAAGGCCCGTGAGGAGGCCGTTACAGTAATCCACCCTGCTGCTGATAAAAGCACTAGTAGCATACTAATACTACTAGTGAAAATTAACAGATTTTAATATACTTGTTCAAGTTTACCGAAGCAGTAAAGAAATTATATTTAAGGGTATTTTTAATGTATACCTTCTACAAACTTATAATGCATATGATTTGGATATAACACCTCTCCAATCCAGTCCCAATAATCTGGGTCCTCCATAATACACACACTTATTAATGATTCCTACTTGTCTTCCTCGTGATGAAGAGTAGGCAAAATCTGATATGTAGTGAGGGGAAAAAGAAGAACGTGTTCATCAGACGCTGAATTCAAATCGGGTTCATGATCGATCGCGTCAAAACATGTTGTCCTGCGCTTTAAGAGCTACGCCATTCACGCTGCTGACTGTTATGCTCTTTAGTTATGTTGGCTCTGTTAATCAAACGGTGATGGGCGTGAATCGATTAACTAACTTATTACAATGAGGTGCGCCATTAGACACTCCAAAATCGGCATTTTTCCCTCCTCGCAGGGGCCCCAAGTGCAGACGGGCCCCTGGGCCTATACCTATAATGCCCGTTGGTTAATCCGGCCCTGCGGATCACGGTTGATCAGTGATTCGTACGGATCACAACCCACAGTTTGGAACGCGCAGGGGTTAATCCATCATTTATAACAACTGCAGAGAGATCGCCATCGTGTCATTCTAATCACATGTATGAAAGCAATTTGGCTTCCCTGTAAAATATAATGATGACAGAAAAAAATTGTGGTGGGACCTGAATGCTTGTTTGTTCAGCCTGCATTAATGCATTCAGTGTAAAGCTGCACAATTAAACATTAAAAGATCGAGATCTCAGTTCAAACCCGCTCCACATGAGCAATAAATGATAATGATTTGCATATGTTTAATAATCCTTCGAAGCGCTGGATTCAGATCTGCATCGAGAGAGATTCAGTTTTACACTGTTTCAGTGAGTTACAAACAATTAAATAACACAGAAGTACGGGGAGAACAGTTTACAGTTCAGAAATAAACACTGATGTTTATTGTAAAGATTAAAATCACTGTTTAATGGAACTTGATGCTAGTGAATGTTGTAGCAATCACATTGTGTAACCAACAGGTGGCGACAAACAACCATCAAAATTATGTCACTGAATAGGTTTTCAGAAATGATCCACCTATAATGAATCATGAAGTTTTATTTGTGAATTGTTGAATCATTAATCGAAAATAAATATGTTGTACAAGATGTTAGATTTCTACATTTAGCATTATCACCAACAGCAGCAAAGATCATTTTTGTGTTGAATATTTTTTCTTTTTTTCAGCTGGTTCTTTCTTTTATCTGTATTAAAATTACAGGTTCTAAGTTCTGTTTGTTAAAACCAATGGTTTTTGCAGTAATATTTTTGTATAAATGGAAAGCAAATGACATTTGGTCCGATCCGTGACTCAAAAATTGTAGTGTGATCCGAACCGTGAGATTTATGATCTGTTACACCACTAATGATTACATAGAACTGATCTAAAGATTGTTTACAGCGTGTTGAAATGTAAGGTTGAATTTTTTTATAAATGCAATAAACTTACTTTTACTTCACTTTCACCCATATTTGAAACATTCATTCATTCATTTTCCTTTGGCTTAGTACCTTATTTATCAGAGGTCACCACAGTGGAATGAACCGCCAACTATTCTAGCATATGTTTTACACAGCGGTTGCTCTTCCAGCCGCAACCCAGTACTGGGAAACACCCATACACTCTCGCATTCACACACATGCTCATACACTATGGCCAATTTACTTAATCAATTTCCCTATCGCGCATGTGTTTGGACTGTGGGGGAAACCGGAGCACCCGGAGGAAACCCACGCCAACACGAGGAGAACATGCAAGCTCCACACAGAAACGCCAACTGACAGCCGAGGCTCGAACCAGCGACCTTCTTGTTGTGAGGCCACAGTGCTAACCACTGAGCCACTGCGCCACCTGCAGCTAATTTATTCATGATTATTCTGACTTATTTATTCAGAAGAACATTAAAGGATATTGGAACTGAAATATAGTCCATGACTCGTGGAATAAACGTCAGTTGCTACTGGTACTTGCACGGCCTCTGAGGGACTAACAGCATGCATTTTGGTTGCATAATCCAGTAATCGAACTAAAAATGTATGTTTATTTTTTACTCGTAGCAATTGAAAATGTCTGGCTTCAGTACAAAACAGCTGCCTCACTGAGTTAAAAGCAAACGACTTTGCATATATACGTTTATGTGTGTGTGTGTGTGTGTGTGTACATAATGTAACATTATAAAAATGATTGGATGAGCCAAGCTTGTTGATGGCATATGAACACAGCGCATCAGTTAAATTGCAGTTTAATTACACTTACACCAGATGTGTTCTGCTCATCATAAGAAAAAGCTGTCTTTGATCTATGGTAAATATATATATAATAATATATAGTCTATTTGTCTTCATGCAATCTGATTTTTACGTATACATACAGTTGAAGTCAAAATAGAAGCCCTCCTGTGAATTATTAATATTACTAATATTTCCCAAATGATGTTTTTTTTTTTTTTTTTTTTTTTTTTTATTAATTTTCTTGTGCTGACAGATTTTCCTAAAGTCACCCTAGTATTTATTTTTATTTTTTATTAGAATATGCAAAATGGTACACAAATTGGGATCATACAAATACAAAGAAATTGAAAAAACAACAACAAAAAACAACAACAACAAAAACAGAAAACAACAATAATACAGTAAGGTACTGGCATGTGCGTGTATGTGTGTGCGTGTGTGTGCGTATGTGTGCGTGTGTGTATGTAAAGGTAACATGGTGAACAAATCAGGGTACATAAGGGTCAATAACAATCAATAAATGAAGCAAGTATCATAGATATAGCTAAACAAATAGAAAGAGATCAGTCAGTGGTAAGGAGTGACAAAAATGCTAGTAATGTATGATAGTAATAATGACAGGAAAGAGAAAGGACAATAGTAATAACTGACAATAATAATAATAATAATAATAATAAAAAAGAGAAAAAAAAAAAAGAAAATCACCACTACACCAACTACTACTACAGAGAGTTACTAATATTACGACTACTACTGCAGCTGCTACTACAGCCACAACCACTACTACTACTACTAGTGTCTACTACTACTGATACTACTACAACAACGTCTAAAACTGTAACTACTACAACAACGTCTACTACTGATACTACTACAACATCTTCCACAACTGATACTACTACAACAACGTCTACTACTGATACTACTACAACAACGTCTACAACTGATACTACTACAACAACGTCTACTTCTGATACTACTACAACAACGTCTACGACTGATAATACTACAACAACGTCTACTACTGATACTACTACAACAACGTCTACTACTGATACTACTACAACAACGTCTACAACTGATACTACTACAACAACGTCTACTACTGATACTACTACAACATCTACTACAACTGATACTACTACAACAACGTCTACTACTGATACTACTACAACATCTACTACTTCTGATACTACTACAACAACGTCTACAACTGATACTACTACAACAACGTCTACTACTGATACTACTACAACATCTACTACAACTGATACTACTACAACAACGTCTACTACTGATACTACTACAACATCTACTACTTCTGATACTACTACAACAATGTCTACAACTGATACTACTACAACAACGTCTACTACTGATACTACTACAACATCTACTACTTCTGATACTACTACAACAACGTCTACAACTGATACTACTACAACAACATCTACTACTGATACTACTACAACATCTACTACTTCTGATACTACTACAACAACGTCTACAACTGATACTACTACAACAACATCTACTACTGATACTACTACAACAACGTCTACTACTGATACTACTACAACATCTACTACAACTGATACTACTACAACAACGTCTACTACTGATACTACTACAACATCTACTACTTCTGATACTACTACAACAACGTCTACAACTGATACTACTACAACAACGTCTACTACTGATACTACTACAACAACGTCTACTACTGATACTACTACAACAACGTCTACTACTGATACTACTACAACAACGTCTACAACTGATACTACTACAACAACGTCTACTACTGATACTACTACAACAACGTCTACTACTGATACTACTACAACATCTACTACAACTGATACTACTACAACAACGTCTACTACTGATACTACTACAACATCTACTACTTCTGATACTACTACAACAACGTCTACAACTGATACTACTACAACAACGTCTACTACTGATACTACTACAACAACGTCTACTACTGATACTACTACAACATCTACTACTTCTGATACTACTACAACAACGTCTACAACTGATACTACTACAACAACGTCTACTACTGATACTACTACAACAACGTCTACTACTAATACTACTACAACAACGTCTACTACTGATACTACTACAACAACTACTACAACTGATACTACTACAACATCTATACAACTGATACTACAACAACAACGTCTACTACTGATACTACTACAACATCTTCTACTACTGATACTACTAAAACATCTACTACAACTGATACTACTACAACAACGTCTACTACTGATACTACTACACCAACTACTACTACTACAACACCTTTACAACTTCTGGTACCACTATTCCAACGACATCTACTACTACAGAAACTCCCAAATGATTTTTAACTGATTCAGGAATTTTTCACAGTTTTTCCTATAATATTTTTTTTATTCTGGAGAAAGTCTTATTTGATTTATTTCGACTAGAATAAAAGCAGTTTTTAATTTATTTATTTAGTGTAGCAGCATAACCAGTACAATATTTCAGCTTAAAAGGGGGTACATTTTTCACTGCCAATCATTTCATATTTTTATACAATATAGAAAGTAACAAAACACAATGTAAAAAATTAAATAAACAAACTAAATGGACTAGTGTTTTGAAGAATATCTAGTCAAATATTATGTGCTGTCGTCATGGCAAAGAGAAAATATATCAGTTATTAGAGATGAGTTATTAAAACTATTATGTTTAGAAATGTGTTGAAAAAATCTTCTCTCCGTTAAACAGATATTGGGGAAAAAAATAAACAGGGGGTCTAATAATTCTGTCTTTAACTGTACATTACGCTCATACGTGTTCTGTGCTTATGTTGTAATAAGAAAAAAAAAGTCAGCTAGAACATTGTGCTAAACTTCTCTTCCAGAAAAAGCTATGCAATTGGTGGCTGAGTTTCCATCATTTTCAGCTTCACGAGCGCTGCTTATAGATGGACGGCTCAGGTAGGAGGAGTGAAGGACGTGTTGCGAAAGACAGATGAATAGCGGGAGCAGATGGGTTTGCTGTGGGTGAGCCTTTAGAAGAGATAAAGCAGAGATCATTCAGACAATCAGCCTGTGCCCCGATGCAATCATCCCATCTCATCTGCTTTCAAGAGCTATTGGGCTTTTTATTGAGCTGTTGTGCTGCAGACAGAGGCAGTCTGATAGCACTTTAACCCTCTGATAGGGTTAATATTAAACCCTAGCCTTCACTACGCCAGCGGCACTTAGTCTTACAAGACTTGAGCCCAAATAATTTCGTGTCGATGAATGAGCCAAAATAGCTTTAGATGCTGAGCTGCGACCGGAGAGCAACTGCGCCTACAGCATATATACGGCCAGGATTTTAAGGACTGACCTGTGATTTCGTTTCATCTCGTCGTTTTGAGTTGAAATGAAGCTTTCTAATGTTTTTTTTTTTTTATGTCAAACTATTTAATTCAATTCAAGTTTATTATTTTTTTTACAATAATTATTATTTAAAAGCAGCTTTACAAAATGTGCACATCAATGCATTACAGTCAAATTAAGTTATTATATACAGACAAAGTTAACCTGCAGTTTTATAGTATATACAGTTGCAATCAGAATTATTCGCCCCCTTTGAATTTTTTTTCTTTTTTTTTATATTTCCCAAATGATGTTTAACAGAGCAAGGAAATTTTCACAGTATGTCTGATAATATTTTTTCTTCTGGAGAAAGTCTTACTTGTTTTATTTCGGCTAGAATAAAAGCAGTTTTTAATTTTTTAAAACCCATTTTAAGGTCAATATTATTAGCCCCTTTAAGCTATATATTTTTTCAATAGTCTACAGAACAAACCATCATTATACAATAACTTGCCTAATTACCCTAATCTGCCTAGTTACCCTAATTAACCTAGTTAAGCCTTTAAATGTCACTTTAAGCGGTGTAGAAGTGTCTTGAAGAATATCTAGTCAAATATTATTTACTGTCATCATGGCAAAGATAAAATAAATCAGTTATTAGAGATGAGTTATTAAAACTATTATGATTAGAAATGTGTTGAGAAAAGTGCTATATAAATGTAAGGAATTATTATTATTATTATTAAATAAAGAAAGATTCATGCAGCTTCTCCTACTGCACATAGCTCCTCCCCTTAAAAAAACAGCCAATAGTGTTTTGCTTTTCTTTCAGCTCTGCCAGGGTTAGTGGCCATTGAGAAGAAGGGGGTGGGGCATGTCAGACACTAGAGAGCATTTGATTGGTCAAGATTTGATGAGAAACTGAAGTATGAGGTGACGTGAAAAACAAAACAAAACAAAACGTTGATCCTGCTTTACATGTTTATATCAGTTTTATATATTCTAAACGTGAACGTGTCACTGTTTTATACCACACTAGCTTATAGATATATTCTTGAAGACTAACATACTGATACTAACTTCTAAAAAACATTATTTTAATTTCGTTGGAAGGGGTAAAAATAAATTGTGCAGAGAAAAAAATAATCTCACAACATTTATCCATTCATTCAAGGAAGAACAGATTCATGCTTTTTTCACCAAATTAAAGCCGTACTATCTGAATGCTGCAGCAGAATTTGAGACTCATCATATCAGGCCAATCTCTCTGTTTCCACTTTTGGTGAAGCTGTGCATATTGCAACCTCAGTTTGCCATTCTTAGCCGACAGAAATGTCACTGGTGTGTTTATTTCTGCAGTAGCTTCAAGGTTTAACATGTTCACAGAGCAGCGCTCGCTGGATATTATCTCTTTTTCAGACCTTTTTCTGACAAATCGATTGGCTTGAACTGCAGTAAATTGTTTTGACCATGTCCACATGCCAAAATGCAGTGTGCCTAATAATGTGTGCGGGGGTACACACACACACACACACACACACACACACACACACACACACACACACACACACACACACACACACACACACACAATAAATAAATAAATATAATGTAACTTCTGTATTAGTTTTGTTTTTACAACACTTTTTGGACAACCTAGTGATGAAATTGTCCTTGCATGGTACATTTTTATGTGCAGTTTTTTTATTTATCACATATGTGCGTGCATCTCTAAACAAAAACACAACTATTCCTTAGATTCTTATGTGATAATTATGTGCAAACATCATTTTTTTTATTAAAACTTTAAAACATTCAACCCATTTCTAATTGCTAAACACTTTATCGGTCATTAAAATAATGTAAAGCAAATATTATTGCTGCATGCTACTGATAATCTCTGAATAATAATAATCTACATTCATTCAAATCATAAAGTGGATGGTAATACATGAATCTGGCCTTTGAATTGTCACTTTATACTGAAGAAATTGGCATCAGAGAATGTGATTTGCATGTATGAGAGGAGATATATCTATATATACAGTATATAAAAGGTACGAACAGGAATAGTGCACCCTTCACTTCCAACCCACTCACTGATTAGTGAAATCTAACACTTTAATAGCCAATGGCTGTAAATAAACATCATTTAGTCGCCCCAGCATACAATTCACTGACATATGCGAGTGATTTACTCACATTGTAGAGGGTTATTTTAGATTATAATGTTACACTGTTAGAATATTAAGTGATTTTTCTTGTCGCCTGTCCCAATTTTAGGAACAGCAAATAATAACTTGACTTCTAGTTGATGATTTGGTGTCAGAAGTGTCTTATATGAAAGGCAAAGGCCTCTAGATGACGTTTATTTGAGCACAATAAAATATGATCATGCCTTGATTTTGACTGATTTCATTAGGACAGTAAGGTCTGACTCTGCTTAGACTAAAGTCTCATCACTTAACCTTCAATAATGTCCAGTATAGAATATAAAGTCATGCTGCAGTGGAGACAGAATGAATATTGTGTCTGACTCCATCATGAGCTTGGAGGACTGCATCATACATCTCTGAATGACTCAAATCACTTATTAATGAAGTCATCTGGAATGGCAAAGAAAGCGAAATACTCCCAGAGTTCATCAAGATACTTTAGATTCATCTTCAACGCTTCCTCCTTCATCTTACCCCAGACAAGCTCAATAATGTTCATGTCTGGTGACTGGGCTGGCCAATCCTGAAGCACCTTGAGCTTCTTTGCTTTCAGGAGCTTTGATGTGGAGGCTGAAGTATGAGAAAGAGCGCTATCCTGACGTATCTTACATACAGTACCCTAATATATGTCTTTATACTATAATTTTCTGCTTTACTCCACAGAACTCCATATAAAAGCCAGAAACATTTTACACAGGCCTATCTAAAGGGTTAATGCTTGTTGATAATCAACAGTAAAAATTACACGTTGCCTCTTTCCAACAGCGAAAACTCCCAAACATCATGAATGCATGATTATATGATATCATGGCTTTGCAATAAATAAAAATGTGATTATAATGGAAGTCAATGTGGCAAAAACAGCCCCAAACATAACAAAAAAGTAGTCCATTTGAACAATACACGGCTTTGCAATCATAAAATGTGATTATAATGGAAGTCAATGGGGCAAAAACAGCCCCAAACATAATGAAAAGATAGTCTATTTGAACAACACACGGCTTTATGATCAAAAATGTGATGATAATGGAAGTCAATGGAGAAAAAAACAGCCCCAAACATAACAAAAGGATAGTCGATTTGAATAATACATGGCTTTGCAGTCCAAACATGTGATTATAATGGAAGTAATTGGGGCAAAAACAGCCCAAACATAAAGAAAAGGTAGTCTATTTGAACAACACACGGCTTTATGATCAAAAATGTGATGATAATGGAAGTCAATGGAGAAAAAATAGCCCCAAACATAATGAAAGGATAGTCTATTTGAACAACACACGGCTTTATGATCAAAAATGTGATGATAATGGAAGTCAATGGAGAAACAACAGCCCCAAACATAACGAAAGGGGAGTCCATTTGAACAATACATGGCTTTGCAATCCAAAAATGTGATGATAATGGAAGTCAATATGCCAAAATCAGCCCCAAACATAATGAAAAGGTAGTCTATTTGAACAATACATGGCTTTGCAATCAAACAATATGATTATATTGGAAGTCAAAGGGGGTAAAAACTGTCCCAAACAAAACGAAGGGTAGTCCATTTGAACAATACACGGCTTTGCACTCACAAAATGTGATTATAATGGAAGTCAATGGGGCAAAAACAGCCTCAAACATAACGAAAGGGAAGTCCATTTGAACTGTATTGTTAATTTAGTCTAACCATTATTATTTGTATTACATTTTGTCCGGTTTCTGTTTTGGTGGCATTGACAGGAAAGCCTAAAGGTCTGCGAGATGAATCCAACATGCCCACATACGGCTGTCAGGTGACCATCCAGTCCGAGCAGGAGAAACAGATGATGAAGATCTACAGAAAAGAGGAGAAGAAAGAGAGAAAACGTGAGAGACGAGGAGATGAGGGGGAATCCTCTGAAAGTGCGTTTCATTTTGACCCCATGGAGCTGAGACTGCAGAGGTGAGGTCTTTTTCCTCCGTCTTTTTCTTTCATTAATGGAACAAGCGCTTCCCTGCATATCAGACCGAGGCCTATTGAAAAGAGGGAGAGCGAGAAAGCTTGATAAAACCGCTATCTGGAGCTTTCGCTGAAGGGATTTTCTCTTAATGTTTAATTTCACAGGATGAAAAAGAGCAATGATCTGTTTAATTAAAAATGCTGCCGTCCAAATGAGGCAAGGAGATTAGAGATGAGGTGTTAATACCTCACATGTCTCCTCGCGCTCTCAGCCTTTCAATCACCACGCTACAGAAACAACAATCCTAACAAAAATAAAACTCAGGCTTTACATCAAGAAACCACCGCGGTTCGTATCTGAGACTGCTCAATGCACCACACAGATGGCTTTTTGGAAGATTCTAATCTTTTTTTTTTGTTGTTTTTAATTGGACTAATGAGATCTTTGATTTGTTTTTCAGTTACGTTAATAAATATGTACATGTGCAAGGATATCATTCAGGAAACAGCAATGTTGATTTTTTATTTTTTTTTTGCTACAAATTTCCAGAAATATCCACTGTAATTATGTTTGTTTTTTAAACATGTGAAGAAGATAAAACATCACAAAATGGTTAATTCAGAAAATGCATTCTTTACTTTATTTATTCAAATTATATATATATATATATATAAATATATACTAGTGATGCGCGGATGGCGGTTAAATCCGCGGGCGCTGCGGATAATCCGCGGGTCGGGCGGGTCGGGTAGTAAAAAAATACATTATGATTAAATGCGGGTGGGTCGCGGGTGGATGTAGCGGGTCATAGCAGTTGACCAGCAAAAAAGCAGAGAGTGGACTTCGCAGAATGTGAAGATGAGAGACGCCCAAAATAATGGATGAAGTGCAAGAGTACTGTGCTAACTTCAGTTAGAGGAGTCATCAGAGGGAAATCTGCTATCATTGTGGGAGAAACAAGATCGCTTATTTACCATTTACACGACTGCAGCGCCTTGCAAGGAGAAGCTTGTGCATTCCTGCAACAAGCGGTTCACGCGAACTCTCATTTAGTGCAGCCAGCCGTGTTTTGGAGGCGAGGCAGAATCACCCGAATCCAGGTACAGTAGATGCTATTCTGTTTTTGCACAGTGTTAAGAAAAGCGCCAAGTACACACAACATAGCTGCTGTTTAGGCTGAAGGGACGCCGTTTTTGTTCTCTTTTTCCTGTATATGTAAAAGCTGAATCTGCTGTTAATAACGAACGATCCACTGTGACCTAAGTTGCAGGAGAGGGGAAATAGTGTGGCCGCTTTAGGACTGCTTTTACGGGAGTTGTAGTCCATAGCGAGGGGCATTGTGGGTAGTGTAGTTCGACACGCATGCTGTGTGATGTGAGCTCTCGCTGTGTGCTGTGCGTGCGGTGAATTAGAGGGAGAAAGTTTTATCCGGTTTTGTTTTATGTTTACTTCAGTAATTCCACCCGGGAGCTGTTTTGCACTGTGAACCTGAAAACACTGAAATAAGTAAAAGAAGGGCATGCATCGAGTACTTTTGTCCGTCTCATCATTTGCTCGAGCATGAATTAACGAGCTGTTACTCTGCCGCCGGACATTGCGGAGAAAGTTACACCTATCATCATGCTTAAAACAAAGATTTAGAATTATTAAAGTGGCGATCGGGTGCGGGTCGGGTGCGGATATATATATCAGATGAAATATTATGTGCGGGCGGGTGGCGGGTGGATGATTAGAATGAAGGAGCGGATTCGGGTGACATTTGAGCTGATCCGCGCATCCCTAATATATATATATATATATATATATATATACAGTGTTTCCTCTAGGATTTTGTCCAGCAGTGGCGGCAGGACTTTTTTTACACAGATCTGCCAACTATTTCAAAGACAAATATTACACGCAGTATTACAAGTCAAGATAGCATTCATGTAATACGAGCATACGAATCTCTTTGCTTGCGCGCCGATTTCCCCTGTTCGTGCACAGAACTTCTTGCACGCACTCAAATTTACACGTTCAAGTGCAGATCTTGTGCGCTCTCCAGTAAGCGCTGCTGAAGCGCGATTTAGTGTGTTTTTGTGCGTTTTCCGACATTAACGCGTCCTGAAGTAAAGTGAAACGGCATTAAACTCCAGCAAGATAAAGTCATTGTATGCAGAGCCATTGACCTTTATCAATAAAGTATACTTATGGAAACTGTGTTCATCTTAACTGAAAGCTACGCAGTGTTTGCTAGACTCACGCACCTGTCAGTCAGTCTGTCAGAGAGTCAGTCAGCATGTCACCTTAAAGGGTTGAACAAATAGCGCACAGCACTACTACGGTTACAGAAAAGTTTGCGTTGTTTACCCCTAATATGTTTTGGTGCGATTATAATCCGCTATAAAAAACACGACTAAATGTTTTAAATGACAAGTTGTAATGTAGCCGTGGCGGGATGAATTTTGGCGTGGCGGCCTGCCACGGATGAATGAATGTAGCGGAAACCTTGTGTGTATATATATATATATATATATATATATATATATATATATATATATATATATATATATATATATATATATATACACACATACATACATACACACACACACACAACAGTTCTGTCTGGTTCTTGAATCAGATTGGCTGATAGCTGTGTGATATTCTGCAACTGCACTCGTACAACCTCTTCACCCTTGTGTATTACTCCGCCCATATATAGTGACATAACTTCAATAAACTCACTACAGTTTGACAAATATTGCAGCTGTTGGACAACATAATGTACTTTTGAGGCTTTTTTAGGTGAGAATGTTGTTGTTTAGATTGCAACTATGCAGTTTAATTATAAAGGTAGTGGCTATTTTACATATTTATAATTTCGGAGATCGGCAGCCATCAGCCTGTCATACTGAGCAGAGCAAAGATGGTTGCACCACAAGATGGGGACAGAGACCGCATAATAAGCCCTTAGAGGAGAAAAACTCAGCATTTTTATTTCGTATTTCCAACTACAGCTGATCAAATCTAAGTCGATCACTCTCTTTTCTATGTTGTAGTGCTGTATTTATAAGATAGTAATCTGCTAGTGTTTGCTTTGCTTTGGCTTTTTCAGGGTTAATTATTGTGATCAGATTGCAACAGAGAAATACTGGCAAATCTCTGTAGACTGATGACATTTCATGCCGTTCAGCCTTATAATCTTAAAATGTGAGCAAAATCACCTGTTTTGTCATCACTTTAGACATTACACTAGAGAATCATTTAAACACTAGATGCAGATGTTAATGAATGGCGGAAGAAAGTAGTTTCTAATACAAAAGGATTTTTGAGACTCTTATTTGTTTGATTTTCTTTTTATATACACGATTATGCCCTCAAACTGTTGTATAAATGCAATATCACACAAGCAGCAGTGTGGTATGGCTGTATGTCGTCACTGGTGGGACACTAAGGCAATCAGCCTGCAGCCTCTATCCAACTCACGCCTTCCACCGCTGCCGAGATACATCCATATCGCACTGTTAGGAGTGTGATATTGCTCGCAATGATGCTTTTTTAAAAATAAAATTACTTTATCATTCGTATAAAATCATAATTTTATTTTGCCAGTTGTAGATTATTGGATATTGTGTATTAATATGTATGATGGGAACAGGATATCATTCAGAAAATAGCAATGCTGATATTTGTTTATGCTACAAATTGCTTTCTAGAACGAGACTTTAGTTCCCATAAATATCCACTGTAATTATGTTTGGTTTTTTTAAACACGTGAACTGGTTTGACATTTGAAAATGGTTTAAAGTGTAAAAAAACAAGATAAAACATCACAAAAATGATTAATTTTGAAAATACATTCTTTAAGTTTATTTATAAAAATTATGCTGTTTTGGTTACGTTTTTTAATAAAATTACTTTATAATTTGTATAAAAATATCATTTTATTTTACTAGTTGTACATTATTGTGCATTGTATATTAATATTTTTGATGGGAACACAGGATATTATTCAGAAAATAGCTATTTTGAGATTTATATAATGCTAAAAAAAATTCTTTCTACAAAAAAAATGCCATAAATATCTACTAGAATTCTGTTTTTAACATGTGAACTGGTGAAGATAGTTTGAAAAATCTAACTAACTTGCCTAATTTACATACTTAAGCTAGTTAAGCCTTTAAATGTCACTTTAAGCTGAATACTAGTATCATTAGCCCCCTTAAGCAGTATTTGTTTTGGATTGTCTACAGAACAAACCACTGCTATAAAATGGCTTGCCTAATTACCCGACCTTAACCTTATTAAGCTAGTTAAGCCATTACATGTCACTTTAAGCCTGAATACTAGTATCATTAGCCCCCTTAAGCAGTATTTGTTTTGGATTGTCTACAGAACAAACCACTGCTATAAAATGGCTTGCCTAATTACCCGACCTTAACCTTATTAAGCTAGTTAAGCCATTACATGTCACTTTAAGCCTGAATACTAGTATCTTGGAGAATATCTAGTCAAATATTATGTGCTGTCATCATGATATATATATATATATATATATATATATATATATATATATATATATATATATATAGATAGATAGATAGATAGATAGATAGATAGATAGATAGATAGATAGATAGATAGATAGATAGATATCTATACAGGGCACTACATTAACACCCGCCAAATGCGGGTAGATTTCAGCTCTGGCGGGTTAGACAGACACCTCCACTAGCCACTTTGGCTGATTGGAAATCATTTTTAAATTGTAGTTTTCTTAAAAGCAGGGTTTGAAAATAAGCGTGGCCCAATATTCGTGCAAATGTGATCTTAGAATCGAGGAGCAGCACGACTGACAATAATAACTGTGTTCGCGCGAGCAAAAAGCAGGTAAATACCGAATTAGAGGATGATCACTCGCACGCGCAGATGATGTGATGCGCGCGACTGTTAAAAAGCGCGCGCGCGCTCCCGTTTACTTGCGCGAAGCAACCGTCACCGTGCCTAGAGGAAGCGCAACTGGTGCGATCGGTTCCCTTTGAAATAGACTGGACAAAGAGCGACGATCGTGCACCCACAGTCCTGCTGCTTTCAAGAGCTCAAGATTAAAACAAAAATACACATATTCTTTTGTAAGCAGCAGCGGTCACTGCTTTCATTTACAGGCCTATATTAACCGTGCGCGTGATTATCCTTTCATTAACAAACACTGTATGTTTCACCTGCTTTCTTTTGCTTACAGTTATTTTTGTTAATATGGTTATAATTTAATATGTTTAATATAACATTGCTTTAATGGGAGATTACTCCCCGTTTATGTTAACTGGTGATCTGGGACTTTTAGCCAGGACAGGTTACTGTGCGTTTTTTAGATACATGACAATAATTATTTTTATAAATGTAATGTTTTTTTTAAAGAAAATGTTTGTTGAATTAAAAAGTGCACCTATACAGATATATTTTCCTTGTTTTGACACAATAAAAAAATTGTGGCTAAGAAATACTTATTTGGTGTGGTCAGAGATAAATTTGGTAAATTCTTAATTTTGAATCCTGAAAAGTCCTGTGAAATAAAAACTGATTGCATTGCGACACAACCCATTTGCTCATGCACACTGAGCAAGCTAATACACGATACACACAAGAAGTGAAATGAATGAGAAGGCATGTGGACATAACACAACATCTAAATCAAGTCATTTTAGCATGTCAAAGTCAAATTTATGCATATAAAATATATATTTCCAACAAGAAAATTGTGGCTAGTGAAAATGGCGAGTGGCTAGTAATGTTGGAAATCTACTAGCCACAGTGGCTGGTGATCAAAAAAGTTAATGTCAAGCCCTGTATGTATATATATATATATATATATATATATATATATATATATATATATATATATATATATATATATATATATATATATATATATATATATATATATATATATATATAAAATAATAATAATATAATATTCTCTCCGTTAAACAGAAATTGGAGAAATTGTGACGCAGCATGCGCCTTAAAAAGTAGTACATCTAAAATGCCTGAACCTTTTGCTCGTTGCTGTATGTAAATGAGGATCAGAGGACACCCTGTTCTCCCGAAAGACACATCAGTCAGACGTATCAGTGTGTGTGCTGGAGGATTGTCTTTCGTGTGTTTGCAGACAAAGGTGTCTCCCTCTAACAGTGTAAGGACACTAATGATCGTCCTAAAGACTGACTTACAGCAGAGCCCTTGAGCCAGGCAATCGGTTGTGTCATTTTAAACTCTGAAATATAATCCTGAGAGCTCAAGATAAGCTTCTGGGTCGAACGATCACTGTTACGTGGTTCATGACCTGGACGCGTGTGTGTTTTCAACATCGGATCTGATTGCAGAGCAGCATACGCATACAGTTGAAGTCTGAATTATTAGCCCTCCTGAATTATTAGCGCCCCTGTTATATATTGACAGCACATTTCTAAACAGAATAGTTTTAATAACTCATTTCTAATAACTGATTTATTTTATCTTTGCCATGATGACAGTAAATAATATTTGACTACATATTTTTCAAGATACTGGTATTTCAGCTTAAAGTGACATTTAAAGGCTTAACTAGCTTAATAAGGTTAAGTTCGGGTAATTAGGCAAGCCATTTTATAGCAGTGGTTTGTTCTGTAGACAATCCAAAACAAATATTGCTTAAGGGGGCTAATGATACTAGTATTCAGCTTAAAGTGACATTTAAAGGCTTAACTAGCTTAATAAGGTTAAGTTCGGGTAATTAGGCAAGCCATTTTATAGCAGTGGTTTGTTCTGTAGACAATGCAAAACTAATATTGCTTAAGGGGGCTAATGATACTAGTATTTAGCTTAAAGTGACATTTAAAGGCTTAACTAGCTTAATAAGGTTAGGATCGGGTAATTAGGCAAGCCATTTTATAGCAGTGGTTTGTTCTGTAGACAATCCAAAACAAATATTGCTTAAGGGGGCTAATGATACTAGTATTCAGCTTAAAGTGACATTTAAAGGCTTAACTAGCTTAATAAGGTTAAGTTCGGGTAATTAGGCAAGCCATTTTATAGCAGTGGTTTGTTCTGTAGACAATGCAAAACTAATATTGCTTAAGGGGGCTAATGATACTAGTATTTAGCTTAAAGTGACATTTAAAGGCTTAACTAGCTTAATAAGGTTAGGATCGGGTAATTAGGCAAGCCATTTTATAGCAGTGGTTTGTTCTGTAGACAATCCAAAACAAATATTGCTTAAGGGGGCTAATGATACTAGTATTCAGCTTAAAGTGACATTTAAAGGCTTAACTAGCTTAATAAGGTTAAGTTCGGGTAATTAGGCAAGCCATTTTATAGCAGTGGTTTGTTCTGGAGACAATGCAAAACTAATATTGCTTAAGGGGGCTAATGATACTAGTATTCAGCTTAAAGTGACATTTAAAGGCTTAACTAGCTTAATAAGGTTAGGATCGGGTAATTAGGCAAGCCATTTTATAGCAGTGGTTTGTTCTGTAGACAATCCAAAACAAATATTGCTTAAGGGGGCTAATGATACTAGTATTCAGCTTAAAGTGACATTTAAAGGCTTAACTAGCTTAATAAGGTTAAGTTCGGGTAATTAGGCAAGCCATTTTATAGCAGTGGTTTGTTCTGGAGACAATGCAAAACTAATATTGCTTAAGGGGGCTAATGATACTAGTATTCAGCTTAAAGTGACATTTAAAGGCTTAACTAGCTTAATAAGGTTAGGATCGGGTAATTAGGCAAGCCATTTTATAGCAGTGGTTTGTTCTGTAGACAATGCAAAACTAATATTGCTTAAGGGGGCTAATGATACTAGTATTCAGCTTAAAGTGACATTTAAAGGCTTAACTAGCTTAATAAGGTTAGGATCGGGTAATTAGGCAAGCCATTTTATACCAGTGGTTTGTTCTGTAGACAATCCAAAACAAATATTGCTTAAGGGGGCTAATGATACTAGTATTTCAGCTTAAAGTGCACTCTTAATATACAGTTGAAGTCAGAGTTATTAACCCCCTGAGTTATTAGCGCCCCTGTTATATTGACATTTTAACTAATCGATCAATTGATTGATTATAAATTATATCTAAATATAATAGAGATTAGAACAAAGCTGTAATTTCAAGCTTTGAAGTGTCACTAATACAGTATAAGAGTTTTGTAGATCGTGAATGCTTGTGAAGTCTGCTGATGTGAAACTTCCCTGTATGTGTGTGTGTGTGTGTGTGTGTAGGGAGCAGGCTTTGCTAGCAGCACGCTCTTCTCCAGTTTTGGGCCGGCACAGAGATTACGAGCGCATTCGCTACCCTCACGTATATGATTCTTACGGCGAAGCCACCAAAACATCTGCGTTCATCGGAGGATCCAAGGTAAAGACTCTCACACACACACACACACACACGCACACACACTAATCTGAGTCTTATATGTGTAAGGACACAGAGGGAAAATAAATCTCCTCTCTTAAATGCGAAATCTCTCCCCAGTGCTTTGTTTACTCAGCATCATGCCAATCTGTTCAATTATATCACATTATCACACACTAGATTACCTTGAGCCTTTGTTTTAATCCAGTTTTTATGATGTCTTAATTAAAATTCCTGCCGCAGGCCATCTTCCAGCGATAGAAACGTATTCTTCGGGGCCTCATCTTTATTTTTCCTGCGGGTGGGGAGGAACAGGTGGTTTAGGGCTAGAAATCATTTTAAAGTGTGTGTGCTATTTTTTATTTTTTTTTAAACTACCCAGGTTCTGCAGGTTGCAATGTCCCGAATTCTGGTTGCCAATCTTAAGCCAATTGTAATGGATTGTTTTGGTTCAATTTGGAATTTCCCCAACCAGTGCAGAACCCGGGGCACCAGAGTAAGTGCTCTGACTTGGCCCCCCTGGTCCTGTGCTAAGGCTAGTTGACTAAACGATATGGCTGCTGCTATTTGTCACACAAACCAAAAAATAACTGATAGTTAATTTATTTATTTGGGACATTTTGCTTTATTTTTTAAATGACCGCCGTGTTGATGTTGCATATTAAACAGTGTAATTAGGGCTGCACAATATTAGAAAAATCTGATATTTTATTTTCCTGCAATATGAATAGTTTCACAAGATAGTTGAACAGCTCTATTTGATGGTTTTCTGGGGAGTTGAACTGTTTACAGGTAGAGAAATTGAATAATCACAATGCAAAAAAATGCTTTTCTTACTTTGCTTCGTCTTGTTTCTAGTCCAAATATCTAAAAATAATTCTTAGGTCAAGTAAAAATATTGTTTTGTTTTAAAAGTCAGATGAAAAAAGGCAAAATTAAGAGTTTTTGCTTCAAACAAGCTAAATTATCTGCCAGCAAAGGTGCTGTATGTAGGTTTTTGACACTTCTAAAGCAAAAAAAAAAAAAACACCATAATATGTTTGCAGACATTTCAGAAACATGCTCAGTGAACATTCTTGTTTATCTGAAAAACAATGCTGAAGTCAGAAATTCTGCTTTGAAAATGTGAGTTACGTGGCAGAACGTCTGTCTTTGTTTTGGTCATTTTAACCCGCCTAATGCCAGTTTAGCCAATTATATTCCAGCACCCCGGGTTGCCTTGGTGGAAAACCGCCGATTTCATTCATTCAGTCAGAAAGGCTCTCGAAGCATGACTGAAATGCGACCTTTGGAGCACAGTAACATACCCAAAATGAGACGCAGATCCTGAGTTCCACATGAGGTTATTAGTTAGCAAATAATATAAAAATTACAAATGTAAACATTAGATGAGCAGGTTACATTGTAATCTCGTGTCCAAACAACATGCTACGTGACGAGATACGCAGTGATAAGCAATTTGGCTGTCTACACCAGACGAAACACAACAGAAATATAAATACAGCCGTTCAGAAGCACAGAATAGTGCACTCACTGCACTCCAGCGAAATGGTAAGGTTTATAATCTAATGAACACACATTAAAGGTGCTGTATGTAAGTTTTTTTACTCTTCTAAAGCATAAAAATACCATAATATGTGTGCAGATATTTAAGAAACATCTCAAGTGAACATACTTGTTTAACTGAAAAACAATGCTGAAGTCAGATATTCTGCTTTGAAAATGTTTTTTCCGTGCCGGAACGCTGTCTTTGTTTAGGTAATTTTCACATGCACAATGCCAGTTTAGCCAATTATAATTCAGCACCCCGGGTTGCCTTGATGGAAAACAGCGCATTTCATTCATTCATTCATTCAGAAAGGCTCTGAAAGCGTGCGTCCGAGACCGAAAAGGACAGTATGGGAGACAAGATTCAGTTCCACATGAGGTTATTAATTAGCAAATTACATAAATATTACGAACGTAAACATTAGGTGAGCAGGTTACATTGTAACCGCGTGTCCTAACAACATGCTGTGACGAAAGAGGCAGTGATCAGCTATTTGGCTGTTTGCACCAGACGAAACACGACAGAAATTTGAATACAGCCTTTCAGAAGCACAAAATATGCACTCGCTCACGAAACGGTAAGGTTTAGAATCTATTTAATACATGTTAACCCACTTTAACATCAATGTAGATGCTGAATCACTCATATGTGTTTAGTTCTAAAGTTCAATTTCAGACGGTTTATTGTATTTTCAAGATCTGAGGTGAACTTTCTGCTTTCAGTATATGGCAACAAATGCCATGTAAAATGCATTCAAACTCGCATTGTTAGCATTTAGCACAGAATAAAGCACACAAGGCTTACCTGAGGTGATCACTGTCATAGGTTTCTGTTGTTCAGCTGTGAGAAATAGAAGCCATTTCTAATATATCAATTCGAGGTGTTGGTTAGGACAAAAACTCCTTTTAATATGGAAAATATTCCCTCTATCGCGTGTCGTTGCTTTTATTTAGAACACAGTTTAAATCACTCGCTCCTGTACACAGTCTGGCATCCCAGCGTACTTTTATTATGATCCAGGAGTGCAATACCTAGTTCAACCACTGGGTGTCAAACTTACATACTGCACCTTTAATTTATTTATTTGGGACATTTTACTTTATTTTTTAAATGACCGCCGTGTTGATGTTGCATATTAAACAGTGTAATTAGGGCTGCACAATATTAGGAAAATCTGATATTGTGATATTTTATTTTCCTGCAATATGAATAGTTTCACAAGATAGTTGAACAGCTCTATTTGATGGTTTTCTGGGGAGTTGAACAGTTTACAGGTACAGAAATGGAATAATCACAATGCAAAAAAATGCTTTTCTTACTTTGCTTTGTCTTGTTTCTAGTCCAAATATCTAAAAATAATTCTTAGGTCAAGTAAAAATATTGTTTTGTTTTAAAAGTCAGATGAAAAAAGGCAAAATTAAGAGTTTTTGCTTCAAACAAGCTAAATTATCTGCCAGTGGGGTTGGTTAAAGGTGCTGTATTTTGGTTTTTGACACTTCTAAAGCATAAAAACACCATAATTTTTAATAAGGTTTACAGATATTTCAGAAACATGCTCAGTGAACATTCTTGAGAGTCCAAACACTGAGGAGCAAATCCATCGATGCGCAGCTCTACAGATCCCGAACCATGCAAGCCAGTGGCGACAGCGGCGAGGAAAAAACTTCACCAATTGGCGAAAGTGAAGAATTTAAAAAACCTCAAGAGAAACCTGGCTCTGGGCATGAGCATTCCTCCTCTGGCCAAACGTCTTGTGCAGAGCTGCAGTCTAGGCGCCGGAGGCTGGAGAATGCTGTTTATCTGAAAAACAATGCTCAAGAAATTCTGCTTTGATAATGTGAGTTGCGTGGCAGAACGTCTGTCTTTGTTTTGGTCATTTTAACCCGCCTAATGCCAGTTTAGCCAATTATATTCCAGCACCCCAGGTTGCCTTGGTGGAAAACCACGTATTTTATTCATTCAGTCAGGAAGGCTCTCGAAGCATGACTGAAATGCGACCTCCGGTGAACAGTAACAGCCCCAAAATGTGACGCAGATCCAGAGTTCCACATGAGGTTATTAGTTAGCAAATAATATAAAAATTACAAATGTAAACATTAGGTGAGCAGGTTACATCGTAACCCCGTGTCCTAACAACACGCTACGTGACGAGATACGCAGTGATAAGCTATTTGGCTTTTTACACCAGACGAAACACAACAGAAATGTAAATACGGCCGTTCAGAAGCACAGAATAGTGCACTCACTGCACTCCAGTGAAATGGTACGGTTTATAATCTAATGAATACATATTAAACCTCTTTATCGTTATTAAATGTAGATGCTGAATCTCTGATATGTGTTGGTTTACACTGAGTAACAGCTCTGAAGTTCAATTTTATACAGTTTATTTTTTTTTCCAGATCTGAGGTGAACTATCTGCTGCTGCTTTCAGTAGTATGGCAATAAATGCCACGTGAAATGGCATTCAGACTCACATTATTAGCATTTAACACTGAATAAAGCACATGATCTGTACCTGAGCTGATATTTGTCAGGTTTCTGTTGTTCATCTGCAAGAAGTTGAAGCCGTTTCTAATATATCAATTTCAGGTGTTGGTTAGAACAAAAACTCCTTTTAATATGAAAATATTCCTTCTATCACATGCTGTAGCTGTTATTTAGAGCAGGGGTTCTCAAACTTTTCAGCCCGCAACCCCCAAAATAAAAATGCCAGTGACTCGCGACCCCCAATAACCTCTGAGGGGGTTATAAATACAGAAACCTTGCATGCAATGGCGCACACACACCAATAGACCCAAGTCTATTCTTCGTTTAATTTTTTTTAATGTATTTCAGTGCTGTAAATGTGCCAGAAATATAATGTAATTTAATATAATGTAATTCCCCCAGGGGTTGCAATCCAATAGAACTAGTAACTATATAGTATATAGTAACTGTAAACGACTATGTTTTTCTGTAGGTTATGGATAAAATATGGTAGCTCTTATGGTTTAATAAAAATAAATAGATTTTTGGAAATGACCAGGCGACCCCCCCTTCATTGTCCCGCGACCCCTCGGGGGGTCCCGACCCCCACTTTGAGAACCACTGATTTAGAGCACGGTTTAAATCAGCATTTAGGCTCGATAGTCAGGCTCACTCTTGTTGGCGTTGTCAATCTGGCAACCTGCACTTGCGTGTGATTTGAACCAGGCTTGCAATACCTACTTCAACCACTGGGTGTCAAACTTACGTACTGCTCATTTAAATAATCTTGTTTTCACTTTGAAATGTAGATATTTGGATTAGAAGACAAAAATTCTAAGTAAGAAACACATTTTCTTGTTGTTGTTGTTGCATAAATTGTATAAATTCTGTATAAATGTAGTAATTAAATACAATTCTGTAGCTCCTGGTATAAAAGATGTTTACAGATTGATGTTTTTCTGATCACATAACTCCATGGTTAGTAATTTTGGAAAATATGAACAGATGCTTCAATGTAATGTTAGCATATACTTCCTCATATACAGCTCATATATACAGAATTATAAGATAAGACAAGGATTAAAAACCATAGTAGGGACACTTTAATACTAACTCAAATACACTAAATGCTCAGAAAGAAAACCAATTTTGGTTTATTAGTATAAAAATAGGTGAGTAAATCAAGTATTGCCAGATATGATGACGTATGGTGCCGTCTACTGCGAGCAACAGCTGAATATGACACATTCATTAGTTCAGCATATGCTCTCAGTTTGCTGGAAATGAGTTGTAATTATAATAGCTTGAGGAAATGTGGCATGCTAAAAATGAGATATTTATACTCCTGTTTCTTTAAGAGATTAAATATATATATGTACAGTTGATGTCAGAATTATTACCCCCCCCTGTTTATTTTTATCCCCAATTTTTGTTTATGGAGAGCAGATTTTCTCAACACATTTCTAATCTTAATAGTTTTAATAACTCATCTCTAATAACTGATTTATTTAATCTTTGCCATGATGACAGTAAATAATATTTGACTAGATATTCTTCAAGACACTTCTACACAGCTTAAAAACTTAACTAGGTTAATTAGGTTAACTAGGCAGGTTCGGGTAATTAGGCAAGTTATTGTATAACAGTGGTTTGTTCTCTAGAGCAGTGGTTCTCAAACTTTTTTCACCAAGTACCACCTCAGAAAAAAAATGTCTCTCCAAGTACCACCATAATGACCAGTATTAAAATACAGTAGCGTAGTAGGCCTAATTAAGCAGCTACAGCACTGCACAGTTCAAAAACAAGGCAGATTAGTTCCTTTATTATGATTTTTTATTATTGTCAGCCATAAAACATTATAAATAGTTTGAACATTAACACTGCACTGTGCTTACAGGTAAATAAATAAATAAATAATATTTAAGTTAAATGTGCTTCTAAAAGTTAATTAAAAATGTCACTGTTCTTAAACATTAAAAAGAAAACTGCTGTACTTAAATGTATAGTATTAACATATAGTAGGCTATTCATCAAAACCTGGAAATGTTGCTTGGACCTCATTAATATAGGCTATATGTTATTATATTCATAAAACTCTTTTTAATACATTTTGAAATAGATGTTGCATGTACAGTTGAAGTCAGAATTATTATCCCGCTTTCTTTTTTTAATATTTCACAAATTATGTTTGACAGAGCAAGGACATTTTCACAGTATGTCTGATAATATTTTTTCTTCTGGAGAAAGTCTTATTTGTTTTATTTCGGCTAGAATAAAAGCAGTTTTAATTTTTTTTAAAAGCCATTTTAAGGTCAATATTATTAGCCCCTTTAAGCTATTTTATTTTTCGATAGTCTACAGAACAAACCATCATTATACAATAACTTGCCTAATTCCCCTAACCTGCCTAGTTAACCTAATTAACCTAGTTAAGCCTTTAAATGTCACTTTAAGCTGTATAGAAGTGTCTTGAAGAATATCTAGTCTAATATTATTTACTGTCATCATGGCAAAGATAAAACAAATCAGTTATTAGAGATGAGTTATTAAAACTATTATGATTAGAAATGTGTTGAGAAAATCTGCTCTCCGTTAAACAGAAATTGGGTAAAAAAATAAACAGGGGAGCTAAAAATTCTGACTTATTTGTATGTCTTTGAAATCTAAACATTAACTTGTATTTTAAATATATGATTTGGATTTACATATTTAAATTAGAAGTTAGATCTGCTTACTGCGCATTAGAGTAGGCTTTGTGTGTCATTAAACCATACCTGTCAACATCGGGATATAAAAATACAGGATATACGCCCCCAACAACCGTTACAAATATGGGGAGGAGATTAGCTTCAAATGATAGAATGCATAACAAACATTAGAAAATTGAAAATAAAAGGTTTAGCCTATTAAACTCAATTTGCTGATCACATCGGTGTTATCGTACGCGTCAAAGAGTTAAAAGTGTGCTCTTTTTGCTTTAATTATTAATTGATTACTCCGCATACCACTAGAAGGAAGACTGCGCACCACTAGTGGTACACGTACCACAGTTTGAGAACCACTGCTTTAATTGTTTTCATCTGTAAAGATATTTGTGTATTGCTGTACATCCTGTGTGTATTAAGCAATGCGTTTGGACTCGCATAGGTGCATAACTAACACACTCTGCGCTGGACTTTAGAGCAGCTTTTACCTGGTCAATAATGCGGTCTATTTCAGTTCCTCAAAATAACAACGCACCAACAATGCGCCTTAACACACTTCCTTTATAGACCAGCACACCCATAATGATTTCACAAAGTGGTACAAATGGATTTGCTATTTAAACAATGTAGTGCAAAATGTAAAAATGATGGTTGCGCTGGTCTGAAAATAGCAACAAATCGCGCCAAACACGTCTTGCACCTTATTGCGCCGGATGTATGATAGGGCGCTAAATATTGTAACCCCATCTTAACCCGCTAAATCTTGCTACTTTGTAAACACACAAACACGTGCTAGTATTTATTTCAGCTTAGGGGCACACTGAAAGAGTGTGTTTCAGGGTTAATTTGAGCACACCGGTGGCCGCAGCGCAACATCGGTCTTGAGATGGTTTCGCCGAGAGCTAATGCATGATGAAGGTTTAATTGTATGTGTTTGTTGTGTAATTATGTTCTCTCCGCTGTGCCGGCAGATGCTGCTGCCCGAGGGGATCAAAAGAGACAATAATAAGATGTACGAGGAGGTGGAGATCCCCCCCAACGAGCCCATGCCCATCGGTTTTGAGGAAAAAGCCGTGTTCGTCTCGGAGCTGGACGAGGTCAGTGCTGGATTATTTACAGCTGTTGACATTTATCCGTGCCTGTGTTCGCACTCCATGAGCCCTTCTCTCAACTAATCACACTCATTTCTCCTGCTCATATCGACTGATGGCGCTATGCCGAAAGTCTCCTCCACATGCTGTCAGATGCAGCATATGATGGTGTTGTGTTTTGTTTTGTGAAGTGAAGGGCTGTCTTAATTTGTCTTGAGCCAGCTGGGTACATGCCAAAATCTAAACATTTTATTACTGGTGGGTGATACGCCAGTTATAATGGTATTTATATAAGTGGTATTTATGTACAGCAGAAACACTGAAATAAATTAAAGCATGTATGACATAAGCATAACAATCATTGCTTTAGAATCAAGCTTTACTGTATATATATATATATATATTATTAGGGATGCTCCGATCAGGATTTTTGCAGCCGATACCAAGTACCGATTCTTTGTGATGGTGATCGGCCAATACTGAGTACCGATTCTGATGCTTCAAGCTTTATAATACATGAAGCACATTTTCCCTCTAAGTATGATAATTAAGTGGAGATCTTGCCTTACACCTCAGAGAATAAATGAAGAATGTTGCATATAATCCCTCAAACGTGTCTCTTATAACCATTTAGTGTGGACATGTCATGGTCAGAAGCAACTTTACAGAAAATAATAGATAAAACAGATACAAGAAAAACAACTAACAAAGCATTTTGGAAACATTGCAAATGATGGATGAATTTGACATGTCTCAATCAAGAAAAAGTACATATTTGATGCATAAGATGTTAAAATGCACATCTATAAATATATATTTGTTTATTGCAGTAAGTATATTACAAAAAGGTATATTATGAAATATTCAATTAAAACATTTTTTTTTTACGTTTTTAATTGTATTTCAGCCAGGTTTTAGTGAACTGGCAATATTGTCAAAAACACAGGACTCTCAGTTCTTATATATGTAAAAAGGTCTAAACACATGCAAGACCATTCCAATATTTTGCTCTCCAACTAGCATGTCTGGTTCCTCTGCATATAAACTCGTAAACAGACACCTGTGATCGGTTCATGAGATCGACCAGATTGGTGAGTACCGATCGAGTCATAAAATGTGATTATCGGCCGATACCGATCTCTGGCCGATCGATCGGAGCATCCCTAATATATATATATATATATATATATATATATATATATATATATATATATATATATATATATATATATATATATATATATATATATATATATATATATATATATATATTAAGGGTGTGACATTATCTCGTACGACGAGATCTCGCGAGATTAAATCGCGGCGAGATTTCTCATCGAGGTGAAAATATGTCTCGTGAGTTGTGATGTTTTGATGGAGCGGAAGGGTGAAATTAGCATTGACGATTGGAGGCAGGATTGGATTTGATCTGCAAATAAAGTGCTTTGCACACACCTGGCAACCCAGGCTGCCCTCAGAGTTGCGCTTGTCACTCGGTTGGGTGGGCGGGTGTGACGTAACCGCTTTTTTCAGCAGACGTTCAGCAGACGCCGCATCCAACATAGGCTACAACTACAGCCTCACACATTATGGTTCGTATCCATGCAATGCAATAGCACTTCAGATATGCTGAAAGGCATAATCGTCGTAAACACAAACGGAATTACGACGTGGAGTATTCCTATTTTAGTCGCATTATTGAAGTGCAGATATGTAAACGCCGTAATCAAACTATTAACACCGCGAAGGACTTTTAGCCACATTTTGTGACAGGACTTACACACCTAGCGAGTCAGTAAAGCACCACAGACGCACACATCTCTAAGCGCGCGCAAACAAACACACACACTCACTGAATGAACTCTCGGAGACTCATCGTCACATCATCATCACGGAACACACGTTTATACTGCCCGGGCGGTATATTCACGCAGATTTTCATTCTGCGTGCGGTATCAAACTCCATTAAAACAACTCTCCTATCAGTCCTTCATATTCGCATGATCGCATCCAGTAGCTCAGAGTGAGTCACGGGGCCTGAATGAAATCTTGCTAAATGAAAGTGAAACTCATTTATTAAATTAAAAATGAAATACAAAAAATTACATATATTTGTTTCAGGGTGTGGAAATAAGTTTGACATATCATGTGAAATTGTACAGGGGAGAAGCCAGTCAGTAGAGTTTATAGCTGAATATTTAGCAGTGTTTGCATGTCCTTTATGACATAGAGTTCATTTAAATAGAAATAAAATACCATTCATTACAGTGTTTTTAAAAAGCACCTAAATTGTTTTGTATTTTGTGATTTATTTATTTCTTTTTTTCTAGTTGAATAAAAATCTATTTTCCACTCATATATTAGCAAATATTTTGCTAATATTTAAAATTATACATAAAAAAAAATTTCCATTCACATAGGCTATTAGCAAAATATTTATCAGTGTTTGCATGTCCATTACTGCGTATAATTTATTAAAACAGAAGTAAAATAACATTCATTATAAGTTGATTTAAAGAAAGCACCTAAGTAGTTTTGTGATTTGTTTTTTTTCCCAGTTGAATAAAAGACTATTTTCCATTCATATATTTCATCATTGAGGATTTCTTAAAAATAGTGTAAAAATCTCGTCTCGTCTCGTTCTCGTTCTCGTGAACCCAATCTCGTCTCTTCTCGTGGAGTAAGCATCTCATCTCGCCCCTAATATATATATATATATATATATATATATATATATATATATATATATATATATATATATATGAATGTATGTATGTATATGTATATATATAAATATATATATATATATATATATATATATATATATATATATATATATATATATATATATATATATATATATATATAGACAGTATAGTTGCACATTTGAAGTGGCAGAAGGTACATTTTTCTGATGAATCATCTGTTGAGCTGCATGCCAATCATCACAAATACTGCAGAAGACCTACTGGAACCCACATGGAGCCAAGATTCTCACAAAAATCAGTCAAGTTTGGTGAAGGAGAAATCATGGTTTGGGGTTACATTCAGTATGGGGGCGTGCGAGAGGGGGCGTCTGCTGTCACTCTGTGTGGGCGGAGTAATACACTAGGATGAAGAGGCTGTATGAGTGCTGATATTGCAGAATTTCACACGGCTATCAGCCAATCAGATTCGAGAACCAGACAGAGCTGTTGTATATATTTAATACTATATGCAGGGTAAGCAGCTAGTATTCAGTGTATTTGAATTAGAGTAGATCAAAACCTTTGATCAAAGTTGTTCTAAAACTATTGAACAACACTTTTATTATCCTGATGATACCTTTTGTTTTTGTTTTTGATTAAAATATTTATCTAATTTATACTTTATCTATGAAATTATAATAAAGCAGGTGTTACGGTGGCGGTTTTGCTGGTTCGAGCCCCAGTTGGGTCAGTTGGCGATTCTGTGTGGAGTCTGCATGTTCTGTTGGCGTTTCCTCCGGGTGCTCCGGTTTCCCCCACAGTCCAAACACATGAGGTATAGGGGAATTGAATAAGCTAAATTGGCAGTAGTGTGTGACTGCAAGAGTGTATGGGTGTGTTGCAGCTGGAAGAGCATCCGCTGCATAAAAAACATATGCTGGATAAGTTGGCGGTTCATTCCGCTGAGGTGACCCCTTATTAATAAAGACCCTAAGCCGAAAAGAAAATGAATGAATGAATGATTTCAATTTCATTAGAATATGTATCTAATTAATACTTTATCTATACAATTATAATAAGACATGATAACTGTTTGACAATAGTCCACAGCTCATTTAACACAACGCAATAGTTTCATTAGAGTCAGTCACAAACATTTAATTTCAGCTGATGAATAATGCAAACACTGATAATGAATCTGACTTTAAACTAGACACTTGATTTAGAAATACTGAGGGGTAGTTTTGAATAACCACACGTTTGCAAAGACTCACTAAATGTGTAGCGTTAAATTATACACACTATTACTTCAGTACACCTGGAAGTTAAATGGCCATTTTTATAGTGCAGTTTGGGATGCGATAAAGTTAATTAGTCCATTTTTATGTTATGGGAAAGAGCAGTTTAAACACTTTTCTCCTTTAGCTCATCAACACCTACAATACTTAATGAGGTTTGTCCACGATTCATCAGGCTTTCAGCTCATTTTGGACACCAGTGGAATTAATATTAAACTCATTTATGACGTACTGAATATTGTCTTGGCCTTTAGGGTTGGGCTGATAGACCATGCCATCATCCATTACTGATAAACTTCACGATGCTGAGCCGGCATCGTGATCCATCGCCCCTCCCCACATTTATATTGATATACAACTTATTATTTGCATGTCATCTTAATAGCTATAACGGTCTTTTCATGAGCTGTGTTAAATTTTACATATAGCTGCCGCTTCCACGGCTGACAGCATCGTGAGGATTAAATGAAGGATTATACAGTACCTAAAATGTGGAGATTCAGTGGCAAACGCTGTTACCTGCAAACCCCGTCCCGCAGACTTTACAGTGAATGGCTTTAGTTATTTTCATAGCGGACTTGAAGCCACTGGAAGTCTTTTATCCACTCTTGGAAAAGTGTAAATGGTGGATTAACATTCAGCACATGATCACTAATAAGATGTGCCATTATTAGTGACTTTAGGTGGTTTCTAAAACTAAATCTGTCAGTGTTATTTTAATTCTCTCATCTTCAGCGCTTTACATTTTCCCGGTTGTAGCTCCTGTCATCTGAAGGCAGAAGGCATTGACTGAGTGATTGACAGCTGATATTAACCAATCCATTCACGTTCAGTTATAGAGCAGTGGGCCAATAAGAAGAGCACAAAGGCGGGGGAAGAATTGCAGGCTTTTTTTACTTCAGCAAGTTCACATGTTTTAATCTGTTCCTGAGCGCTGCGTTTGGCGTTTTTAGGTGCATTACTGATTTTAAAATAATTAAAGGAAACACACGCTATCTACTATTTATGATTATTTATTGAACATCAACGATAAACAACTGAGATTAAATCAAACATTGCATTTTCTTATATATATAAAAAAAATAATAATTACTTGCACTTTTGGAAACAAAATACATTTTATATCAATGTTTTTCTTTATAAATGTAGAATACAGGGAGTGCAGAATTATTAGGCAAGTTGTATTTTTGAGGATTAATTTTATTATTGAACAACAACCATGTTCTCAATGAACCCAAAAAACTCATTAATATCAAAGCTGAATATTTTTGGAAGTAGTTTTTAGTTTGGCCCCACAAGCTCATCTTTGATGATACCAGCGCAAACCAGTACTCCACCTCATCCTTGCTGGCGTCTGAGTCGGACTGGAGCTCTCTGCCCTTTACCGATCCAGCCACGGGCCCATCAAGACTCACTCTCATTTCATCAGTCCATAAAACCTTAGAAAAATCAGTCTTGAGATATTTCTTGGCCCAGTCTTGACGTTTCAGCTTGTGTGTCTTGTTCAGTGGTGGTGGTTTTTCAGCCTTTCTTACCTTGGCCATGTCTCTGAGTATTGCACACCTTGTGCTTTTGGGCACTCCAGTGATGTTGCAGCTCTGAAATATGGCAAAACTGGTGGCAAGTGGCATCTTGGCAGCTGCACGCTTGACTTTTCTCAGTTCATGGGCAGTTTATTTTGCGCCTTGGTTTTTCTTCTTGCGACCCTGTTGACTATTTTGAATGAAACGCTTGATTGTTGGATGATCACGCTTCAGAAGCTTGGCAATTTTAAGAGTGCTGCATCCCTCTGCAAGATATCTCAGTATTTTTGACTTTTCGGAGCCTGTCAAGTCCTTCTTTTGACCCATTTTGCCAAAGGAAAGGAAGTTGCCTAATAATTCTGCACACCTGATATAGGGTGTTGATGTCATTAGACCACACCCCTTCTCATTACAGAGATGCACATCACCTAATATGCTTAATTGGTAGTAGGCTTTCGAGCCTATACAGCATGGCGTAAGACAACATGCATAAAGAGGATGATGTGCTCAAAATACTCATTTGCCTAATAATTCTGCACTCCCTGTAAAAGCAGTAAGTAACTAATTAAAAGTAGAAAATAACTCTTGTATGTCCTGTAAATGATGTTTTAAACAGTGAATTTCTTGCATCTTCTGTAAACAAATCATTTAATGTAAATAATAATTTTCATGTAATGGAAAATATGCCGTCTCAAGGCATCTCTGGTGCAGCTTCCAATCATCGTCAATGTAGTGTAAAGTAAGGCTCAAGAATGAGACCGTTGTTCTACTTCACCAGAGATCAGGTGTGGCTGCAAAGTGGCCGCAAAAGTACAAATCAGCATCGAGTGATCGCCTGCTGAATCTCCAAAATTATATGAAACATTAACAAATTAACATTTACACTGAGTTTTTCTCCTCTAAAGGGCTTATTATGCAGTCTCTGTCGCCATCTTGTGGCAGTCAACTGTCAATTTCTTTGCTCTGCATGCTGATGGCAGCCGACGCGCTGAATCTCCGTAATTATGAAAAAGACATAAATAAACTGCATAGTTGTAATCTAAACAGCTCCATTCTCCCCTAAAATGCCTCAAAAGTACATTTTGACTTGTAAAAACACTTGTAAACACTCGCTCCAATGGACTCGTGGCTCTCCACGCCGCCCATGCTTGTCACCGCTATCAAGCTGACCAACCACAGAGCTTGCGCTACTTACTGTCGCAATGTGTAGTTACATTTTTTGAGAGGTGCCCTGCAGCCACGGCGAGGGGTATGCGACCGTGCTGGACTACATCTATGTGCTCGACGCAGAAGTATAAATCAGCCAAAGGCTTAACATAGTGGGGTCACGTAACTCCACGCAGTATTTCTCTATTGCAATCAGGAGATCACAATAAATAACCCCGAAAAGCCAAAGCAAAGCAAACACTAGCAGATTACTATGGTATATATACAGCACTACAACATACAAAACAGAGGGATCGACTTATAACGTCACTTACCTGTTTGATAATGATTTGATCAGCTGTAGGTAGACATTTACACTGAGTTTTTCTCCTCTTAGGCTTATTATGCAGTCTCTGTCGCCATCTTGTGGCAGTCAACTGTCATTTTCTTTGCTTTGCATGCTGATAGCAGCCGACGCACTGAATCTCCGTAATTATGAAAAAGACATAAATAAACTGCATAGTTGTAATATAAACAGCTCCATTCTCTCCTAAAAAGCCTCAGAAGTACATTTTGACTTGTAAAAACACTTGTAAACACTCGCTCCAATGGACTCGTGGCTCTCCACGCCGCCCACGCCCGTCACCACTATCAAGCTGACCAACCACAGAGCGTGCGCTATTTATTGTCGCAATGTGTAGTTACATTTTTTGAGAGGTGCGCGTTAGTCACGGCGAGGGGTATGCGACCGTGCTGGACTACATCTGTGTGCTCGGCACAGAAGTATAAATCAGCCAAAGGCTTAACATAGTGGGGTCACGTAACTCCACGCAGTATTTCTCTATTGGAATCAGGAGATCACAATAATTAACCCCGAAAAAGCCAAAGCAAAGCAAACACTAGCAGATTACTATGGTATATATATACAGCACTACAACATACAAAACAGAGAGATCGACTTAGAATGTCACTTACCTGTTTTATAATGATTTGATCAGCTGTAGGTAGACATTTACACTGAGTTTTTCTCCTCTAAAGGGCTTATTATGCAGTCTCTGTCGCCATCTTGTGGCAGTCAACTGTCAATTTCTTTGCTCTGCATGCTGATGGCAGCCGACGCGCTGAATCTCCGTAATTATGAAAAAGACATAAATAAACTGCATAGTTGTAATCTAAACAGCTCCATTCTCCCCTAAAATGCCTCAAAAGTACATTTTGACTTGTAAAAACACTTGTAAACACTCGCTCCAATGGACTCGTGGCTCTCCACGCCGCCCATGCTTGTCACCGCTATCAAGCTGACCAACCACAGAGCTTGCGCTACTTACTGTCGCAATGTGTAGTTACATTTTTTGAGAGGTGCCCTGCAGCCACGGCGAGGGGTATGCGACCGTGCTGGACTACATCTATGTGCTCGACGCAGAAGTATAAATCAGCCAAAGGCTTAACATAGTGGGGTCACGTAACTCCACGCAGTATTTCTCTATTGCAATCAGGAGATCACAATAAATAACCCCGAAAAGCCAAAGCAAAGCAAACACTAGCAGATTACTATGGTATATATACAGCACTACAACATACAAAACAGAGGGATCGACTTATAACGTCACTTACCTGTTTGATAATGATTTGATCAGCTGTAGGTAGACATTTACACTGAGTTTTTCTCCTCTTAGGGCTTATTATGCAGTCTCTGTCGCCATCTTGTGGCAGTCAACTGTCATTTTCTTTGCTTTGCATGCTGATAGCAGCCGACGCACTGAATCTCCGTAATTATGAAAAAGACATAAATAAACTGCATAGTTGTAATATAAACAGCTCCATTCTCTCCTAAAAAGCCTCAGAAGTACATTTTGACTTGTAAAAACACTTGTAAACACTCGCTCCAATGGACTCGTGGCTCTCCACGCCGCCCACGCCCGTCACCACTATCAAGCTGACCAACCACAGAGCGTGCGCTATTTATTGTCGCAATGTGTAGTTACATTTTTTGAGAGGTGCGCGTTAGTCACGGCGAGGGGTATGCGACCGTGCTGGACTACATCTGTGTGCTCGGCACAGAAGTATAAATCAGCCAAAGGCTTAACATAGTGGGGTCACGTAACTCCACGCAGTATTTCTCTATTGGAATCAGGAGATCACAATAATTAACCCCGAAAAAGCCAAAGCAAAGCAAACACTAGCAGATTACTATGGTATATATATACAGCACTACAACATACAAAACAGAGAGATCGACTTAGAATGTCACTTACCTGTTTTATAATGATTTGATCAGCTGTAGGTAGACATTTACACTGAGTTTTTCTCCTCTAAAGGGCTTATTATGCAGTCTCTGTCGCCATCTTGTGGCAGTCAACTGTCAATTTCTTTGCTCTGCATGCTGATGGCAGCCGACGCGCTGAATCTCCGTAATTATGAAAAAGACATAAATAAACTGCATAGTTGCAATCTAAACAACTTCATTCTCCCCTAAAATGCTCAAAAGTACATTTTGACTTGTAAAAACACTTGTAAACACTCGCTTCAATGGACTCGTGTCTCTCCACGCCGCCCATGCTTGTCACCGCTATCAAGCTGACCAACCACAGAGCGTGCGCTACATATTGTCGCAATGTGTAGTTACATTTTTTGAGAGGTGCACATCAGCCACGGCGAGGGGTATGCAACCGCGCTGAACTACATCTGTGTGCTCTGTGCAGAAGTATAAATCAGCCAAAGGCTTAACATAGTGGGGTCACGCAACCACGCAGTATTTCTCTATTGCAATCAGGAGATCACAATAATTAACCCCGAAAAAGCCAAAGCAAAGCAAACACTAGCAGATTACTATGGTATATATATACAGCACTACAACATACAAAACAGAGAGATCGACTTAGAACGTCACTTACCTGTTTGATAATGATTTGATCAGCTGTAGTTAGACATTTACACTGAGTTTTTCTCCTCTAAAGGGCTTATTATGCAGTCTCTGTCGCCATCTTGTGGCAGTCAACTGTCAATTTCTTTGCTCTGCATGCTGATGGCAGCCGACGTGCTGAATCTCCGAAATTAAGACATAAATAAACTGCATAGTTGCAATCTAAACAACTTCATTCTCGCCTAAAAAGCCTCAAAAGTACATTTTGACTTGTAAAAACACTTGTAAACACTCGCTCCAATGGACTCGTGGCTCTCCACGCCGCCCACGCCCGTCACCACTATCAAGCTGACCAACCACAGAGCGTGCGCTACTTATTGTCGCAATGTGTAGTTACATTTTTTGAGAGGTGCACATCAGCCACGGCGAGGGGTATGCGACCGTGCTGGACTACATCTGTGTGCTCTGTGCAGAAGTATAAATCAGCCAAAGGCTTAACATAGTGGGGTCACGTAACTCCACGCAGTATTTCTCTATTGCAATCAGGAGATCACAATAATTAACCCCGAAAAAGCCAAAGCAAAGCAAACACTAGCAGATTACTATGGTATATATACACAGCACTACAACATACAAAACAGAGAGATCGACTTAGAACGTCACTTACCTGTTTGATAATGATTTGATCAGCTGTAGTTAGACATATACACTGAGTTTTTCTCCTCTAAGGGCTTATTATGCAGTCTCTGTTGCCAACTTGTGGCAGTCAACTTTCAATTTCTATGCTCTGCATGCTGATGGCAGCCAATGCGCTGAATCTCCGAAATTAAGACATAAATAAACTGCATAGTTGCAATCTAAACAACTTCATTCTCACCTAAAAAGCCTCAAAAGTACATTTTGACTTGTAAAAACTCTTGTAAACACTCGCTCCAATGGACTCGTGGCTCTCCACGCCGCCCACGCCCGTCACCACTATCAAGCTGACCAACCACAGAGCTTGCGCTATTTATTGTCGCAATGTGCAGTTACATTTTTTGAGAGGTGCGCGTCAGCTACGGCGAGGGGTATGCGACCGTGCTGGACTACATCTGTGTGCTCTGTGCAGAAGTATAAATCAGCCAAAGGCTTAACATAGTGGGGTCACGTAACTCCACGCAGTATTTCTCTATTGCAATCAGGAGATCACAATAATTAACCCCGAAAAAGCCAAAGCAAAGCAAACACTAGCAGATTACTATGGTATATATATACAGCACTACAACATACAAAACAGAGAGATCGACTTAGAATGTCACTTACCTGTTTGATAATGATTTGATCAGCTGTAGTTACACATTTACACTGAGTTTTTCTCCTCTAAGGGCTTATTATGCAGTCTCTGTCGCCATCTTGTGGCAGTCAACTGTCAATTTCTTTGCTCTGCATGCTGATGGCAGCCGATGCGCTGAATCTCCGTAATTATGAAAAAGACATAAATAAACTGCATAGTTGTAATATAAACAACTTCATTCTCCCCTAAAAAGCCTCAAAAGTACATTTTGACTTGTAAAAACACTTGTAAACACTTGCTCCAATGGACTCGTGGCTGTCCACGCCGCCCACGCCCGTCACCACTATCAAGCTGACCAACCACAGAGCTTGCGCTATTTATTGTCGCAATGTGCAGTTACATTTTTTGAGAGGTGCGCGTCAGCTACGGCGAGGGGTATGCGACCGTGCTGGACTACATCTGTGTGCTCTGTGCAGAAGTATAAATCAGCCAAAGGCTTAACATAGTGGGGTCACGTAACTCCACGCAGTATTTCTCTATTGCAATCAGGAGATCACAATAATTAACCCCGAAAAAGCCAAAGCAAAGCAAACACTAGCAGATTACTATGGTATATATATACAGCACTACAACATACAAAACAGAGAGATCGACTTAGAATGTCACTTACCTGTTTGATAATGATTTGATCAGCTGTAGTTACACATTTACACTGAGTTTTTCTCCTCTAAGGGCTTATTATGCAGTCTCTGTCGCCATCTTGTGGCAGTCAACTGTCAATTTCTTTGCTCTGCATGCTGATGGCAGCCGATGCGCTGAATCTCCGTAATTATGAAAAAGACATAAATAAACTGCATAGTTGTAATATAAACAACTTCATTCTCCCCTAAAAAGCCTCAAAAGTACATTTTGACTTGTAAAAACACTTGTAAACACTTGCTCCAATGGACTCGTGGCTGTCCACGCCGCCCACGCCCGTCACCACTATCAAGCTGACCAACCACAGAGCTTATGCTTCGCGTCGTTGCAATGTGTAGTTACATTTTTTTTGCTCGTCAACTGCGCCAAACCATATCCGTGTGCTCTACGTGGAAGTATAGACCATTTCAATGTGGTGATGTCATTGGCCCATGAACATTTCCTGCTTGTTATCAAACTATTTTATAAATGTAACAAGAGGCAATTCAATCAAAACTTCATGTTAAAACAGCTATCATAACATTATTTATCAATATGTGGCTCTTTTTGGATTCTCGGAAGCTGTAGAAATTAAAAATGTAAAACAGGAAGTACGTTGGGACCATTGTTTTTGTTTACATCCCTCAAAATGGTCTATAAATCAGCCAAAAAATTATCATAGCGGGGTCACAGAACTCCACACGCGGTACGGAAAGTAAGCGGAAAAATCGACCTGGATAAATTAGATTGATGATAGATTCTGAATGTCGATTTCGATTACGTAATTGCCCCGCCCTAGTGAAAAGCACTCTCACTGGCAGAGCTGTGATGAAACAAAACACTATTAAGGGGAGGGGCTATTATAGGCCCCGCCCTCTCTTTATGTTTCATGTTTACGTCAAACATCAAATAACAAACTGCACATTTCAACGCACTTCACAGGACTTTTAAACCTCGTGTGACTCACCTTGGGTACACATTGAAGTACTCTTGACATCCCTGCTGAAGACATAATGAGCGTCCAAGCTTGACAGACTTATAAAAAACCTCTCTTCAGTAACAGTACAGAAACCCAAAGGCTCACTTTAGCAAATAGGATCGGCTTGATTTTGACAGGAAAGTGCACAACTTGAAGTAGAGGAGACTCCCCCAAGAGCACATAGAGTTTTCCTGTTGGTCTGCTTTAATTACAGTCATCAGTGTGTCAATCATAATGACAGCCGTGCGGTCATGGCTGAGCTGTAAGGTGTGTTCAGATTCACAGGATCAGCCGGGGCGATCTCTGTTGATTGGCCAAGTCTTGCGTTTAAACAGATCGATTAGTCATGCCTGCCGAGTTGTTTGTGTCTTCTCTGTTGTTTTGCCAGGCTCAGCTGTCCATGTGTTAATGTCTTTAATACACTTGTTTTTGCATCTTTACAATGTTAGTCAAGGTATACCGAACCAAACAAAGAATGATGTTTGTTTTTGATCATTATTAATTGGATAACCTTTATAACGTGTTATTCCTTCATTCATTTTCCCTTTCCTCATTGGTTAGCTTGAACTGGCCTACTACGTACTGAAATATTCATTCATTCATTCATTTTCCTTCAGCTTAGTCCCTTATTTATCAGGGGTTGCCACAGCGTAATGAACCGCCAACTATTCCAGCATATGTTTTATGCAGCGGATGCCCTTCCAGCTGCATCCCAGTACTGGGAAACACCCATACACACTCATTCACACACACTCTCTTACACTACGGCCAATTTAGCTCATCAGTTCCCCTATACCTCATGTGTTTGGACTGGAAACCGGAGCACCCGGAGGAAACCCTCGCCAACACGGGGAGAACATGCAAACTCCACACAGAATTGCCAGCTGACCCAGCCGGGACTCGAACCACCAGCGACCTTCTTGCTGTGAGGCGACAGCACTAGCAAATCAAACACATTTAAATACTATAATATAATATATTGGAGAGATCGCTAATAGATCACGGTTGTTCAGATTCCTTCAATCTTTTAATGATGTTCTGCACTGTTGAAGGTGAAATATCCAAATGTCTTCCTCTCTTTCTTAGAGGAACATTGCTGTTAAACATTTCAATCATTTTCTGTCATATTTGTTGGCAAACTTGCAATCCTTGACCCACCTTTGCTCCAAATGCCTAGTTCACAGGCATCAGTTTAAGCCTGATTTGACCCTGATTTGGAAGTTAACGAGCTCGCCGACAGATCAAGCTGTGATCGGGGAAAAATCTGTGGGTGCTCGGCGCTCGGCAGTCTTTATGTGTGAACTACTGAACAACGCATCAAAGAGGCTCGCTGAAGCGTCGCCGACACCTCGCAGACGGAAATCCAATATTTAGCATGCTGAATATACCAGAGCAGTCGGCCGACTCGACCCCACGTGTGGTCAGATGTATTGACGAGCTGCAGCCAATGAGAGAGCATATCAGCACGAGCTGAATGGCCATGTGCTCAGGAGCTCAACAGAAACGTCTGTGATTGGCCAGAATGGGCATCGATGCACTCGCTTCACTCTGCGTTAACACGGACACGAGAGTAGGCTATATTAACAGTGGAACTAGAATTGTGTAACTATTATAATTACCATAATAGTCATTCTGACCTTTCTCACATAATATTTACATTCAAAACTTCTATTGCGATATTGAAATTAAGCTTTGAATGTCTGTCATCATGTTTTATGAAACTATTACCCTAAAAATATTATCTTTTTTGGTAATGCAGCCTATAAATATGTAGTTAAGATACTAGAACACGCAAAGGTCTGAGCCTCGCTTTCATTTTCACGTTCAAACAGGAGCTATATCGCTGCACAGATTATGCTGTTTTGAAAGATATATCTGAAGTAAATTTATGTTTTTGCCATCAGAAAGTTTTGTTTATTTTAGCAGGAAGTTGCGAGGTAAAGAAATACATACATATATAAAGTCACAGCGAAAAGAAGCAGACATGCATGCAGTCATGTTGACCAATATGGTAATTAAAGGTAGACATGCTCAGTTCTTTACTGTTTTGTAATTTAAAAAAATAACAGTGTTAGAAAGAAATACACAGATATTTAGGAAACGTCAGGGTGTTATAGATATGTTAGTTTTATTTCAAAGAGTTATTAAATTACAAAAATATAAACACTCTGTATCTTTCCACTTGAACTTTGCAGATAAGCGATTGATCGCTGATGCATCAGCTGACTGATGATGTTTTTAAATGCTCCCTTGAAAGCTTGAAACGCTGTCAGTGATGTCATCAGCACACCAGCAGCCAATAGTGTTCAGCTTTTTCTGACGACTCCTCCCTCAAAATTTCATTGGCTGTGGTTTGGTAGCTTGACTGAGCTGTTGGCGAACGAGTTGTTTTCAGATCATGTAGTGTGTGACCCCCCTCTTGTGGATCATTTACGTAGTGCTGTGTAGTGTGAACTCCACAGTGATTAAAAGACACAAAATCGAGTCATGTAGTGTGAACTGCACAGCGATCTGCCGATGTTTAAAATCCTGTAGTGTGAACTAGGCTTAAAGGACTAGACCAGGGGTGTCCACACTCGGTCCTGGAGGGCCAGTGTCTTGGAGAGTTTAGCTCCAACGCTAATCAAACACTTTTTTTGTTTTAAAGTCTTACTAAATATACTAGAAACCTCTGGGCAGGTGTGTTGAAGCAAGTTGGAGCTAAACTCAGCAGGACACCGGCCCTCCAGGAGCGAGTTTGAACACCCCTGGACTAGACCTTTCCTGGATGCTGCTTTTGTACCAAATCATAATTACAATCACCTGTTGACATCACCTGTTTCACATCACATCATCATTTAATCAGTTTACCTGATTACTAGCCCTAAACTGCTCCTGTCACAACTTGTTTTGGAGTGTGTTACAGGTCTGAATGACAGTAAAGGATGAATATTTACAAATGAAATGAAGTTGACCAGACAAAACATCAAATATTTTGTGTTCATATTGTCTGCAATGAAATACAAGCCAAAGTAAATGTAACATTTTACACAGAAAATCAGGCATTAGATTCTGTTTTGCTTATCTTAGGGCCAAATAAATCATTGTTAAATCATTTAAGAAAATCAATGAATGACCCATTCACAAACACAGTTACTTGCTTTGTTTCTAAATGAATCAGCCGTCCTGAATGAGATATTTGACAGTATGATCACTCATCAAGACAGGAACCTGCTTCCACCAACTGTGACATGCTTAAATCAGTCAAAACACAAAGATTTGGCACAACACGAAGTAATAAAAGATTTGCAGGATGTCAGTGTGGCCTCGGACTCAAATTAAATCACAAAAGCAAAAATGTGATGCGTGAAATCTCAGTTTTCCAGCATCTGCTTTAGTGACAGGTGCAGTTACACAGAGATGGAGAGTGACTCATCTGGACTGACACGCTGACCTTGTCTGTTTTGTCACAAATAGGCTTGGAAAAACATCTAAAAATAAAATCCATTATCATACGGGCTAAGATGTTTTTCGGTATTTTAAATAAACAAAAAAGTTGCATATATTTTTCATTTTCACTCCAAAAAACGGCTTTTGCTGCTTGTTCAGACTGCCTATTTAAAATGAGATGAATCAGCACAAAAAAAATGTGTTTTTGGGGGACAATTTAATTGTTTTATGTTCAATCCACTTCAATTTGTAAAAAAACCCAAAACAAAAACAAGGATTTGTGTTGGGGCTGACATACAGTGCATCCCGAAAGTATTGATAGCGCTTCACTTTTTCCACGTTTTTATGTTACAGCCTTATTCCAAAATGGATTAAATTCATGTATTTCCTCAACATTCTCCACACAATCCCCTATAGTGACAATGTGGAAAAAGAGTTTTTGAAATTGTTGCAAATTTATTAAAAATAAAAACCCTGTAAAATCACATGTACATCAGTGTTCACAGCCTTTGCTCAATACTTTGTTGATGCACCTTTGGCAGCGATTACAGCCTCAAGTCTGTTTGAATATGATGCCACAAGCTTGGCACACCTGTCTTTGGGAATGTTTGCCCATTCCTCTTTGCAGTACCTCTCAAGCTCTATCAGGTTGGATGGGAAGCGACGGTGTACAGCCATTTTCAGATCTCTCCAGAGATGTTCAATAGGATTTAGGTCTGGGCTCTGGCTGGGCCACTCAAGGACATTCACTGAATTGTTGTGAAGCCACTCCATTGATATTTTGGTGGTGTGCTTTGGGTCATTGTCCTGCTGGAAGATGAACCGTCGTCCCAGTCTGAGGTCAAGAGCACTCTGAAGCAGCTTTTCATTCAGGATGTCTCTGTACATTGCTGCATTCATCTTTCCCTCTATCCTGACTAGTCTTCCAGTTCCTGCTGCTGAAAAACATCCCCACAGCATGATGCTGCCACCACCATGCTTAAATGTAGGGATGCTATTAGTCTGGTGATGAGTGCTGACTGGTTTTCTCCAAACGTAACGCCTGGCATTCACTCCAAAGAGTTCAATTTGAGTCTCATCAGACCAGAGAGTTTAGTTTCTTATGGTCTGAGAGTCCTTCAGATGCCTTTTGGCAAATTCCAGGCGGGGAGAGTCTTCCGTCTGGCTACTCTACCATACAGGCCTGATTGGTGGATTGCTGCACAGATGGTTGTCCTTCTGTAAGGTTCTCCTCTCTCCACAGAAGAACGCTGGAGCTCAGACAGAGTGACCATCGGGTTATTGATCACCTCCATGACTAATTCCCTTCTCCCTCGATCACTCAGCTTAGATGGCCGGCCAGCTCTAGGAAGAGTCCTGGTGGTTTAAACATCTTCCACTTACGGATGATGGAGGCCGCTGTGCTCATTGGAACTTTCAGAGCAGCAGAAATGTTTCTGTAGCCTTCCCCAGCCTTGTGCCTCCAGACAATCCTGTCTTCAGGCGATTCCTTTGTCTTCATGCTTGGTTTGTGCTTTGACATGCACTGTCAACCCAGGTGTACCCCTTTACAAATCATGTCCAATCAACTGAATTGACCACCGGTGAACTCCAATGAAGCTGCTGAAACATCTCAAGAATGATCAGTGGAAACAGAATGTACCTGAGCTCAATTTAGAGCTTCACGCCAAAGGCTGTGAATGCTGATGTACATGTGATTTTACAGCTTTATTATTTTTTATAAATTTGCAACAATATCAGAAACTCTTTTTCCACATTGTCATTATGGGGGATTGTGTGTAGAATGTTGAGGAAATAAATCAATTTAATCCATTTTGGAATAAGGCTGTAACATAAAAACGTGGAAAAAGTGAAGTGCTGTGAATACTTTCCGAATGCACTGTATGATATCTGTGTTGTGAACTTTATTTTAATTTATGTGTGGACATACAGTAAAGTGGAATGAAATGTTGTATCTCGCAGGACCGCAGTGCTAAATTCCAGTTAAACATTAAATTATTTCTAATTATGCTTAGAAATGTGTTGAAAAAAACTGCTCTCCGTTAAAATAGAATTAGGGAAAATATATAGGGAGGCTCATAATTCTGACTTTAACTGTACATCGGTATGAATCTATTAAACAAATCAACACTGACTAAAGCATCTTTTCCATATTCAGATATTATCATTTGTCCTCCCACTCGATTTAAGCAGCCTGCAGGTGTGTGTCTGTGTGTGTGTGTGTGACCAGCATACGCTTTGTGCAAGAGCAGACGTGGCTTGAAGCTGCGGCTTTTAGTGGCTGCCACTGATGTCAAACATAATAACTGCTCTGAGGGAGCGTTTAAAAGCAGGACGGGTCAAACCACTGCCCTAATGGAGACAAAAATACGCTCGACTAGCCTGCTGTCGCCCACTTGAACAAACCCGAGCAGCGGTCGAGAGAAATGAAAGCAGCAGAAATGTCCCGTCTCCGTTCTTATATCGCAAGATCATCGCTCAACTCATGTGTGGCTCAAACCCGAGGACGTGTTTGTGGATTGTGTTTCAAGTAAAGCCAGCAGAATATCCGTCTTTCCTCTGTAAGAGGGTAAATATAAGAATGGACAGCGCAGATTTATTTTCCGGCCCCCGCGGGGCTCATTTCCAGCGCTGTGTTTTCCTCCCTTTCAGGAAACCATTAATTAAAGCGCGGAGCTTCACGGCGTAATCAATGATGCACCTTTCGTCCTAATTTTGGCTGTGCGGATGCTATTCTGTTCTGTCTTTCTTAGGTTTTCTTGCGTCCTTTAAAAGACTACAGAACTACAGTTGAAGTCAGAATTATTGTATGTTTTCTGTTTAATGGAGAAACATTTCTAAACATAATAGTTTTAATAACTCATCTCTAATAACTGATTTATTTTATCTTTGTCATGATGACAGTAAATAATAATAGACTAGATATTCTTCAAGACACTTCTATACAGCTTAAAGTGACATTTAAAGGCTTAACTAGGTTAATTAGGTTAACTAGGCAGGTTAGGGTAATTAGGCAAGTTATTGTATAATGATGGTTTGTTCTGTAGACTATTGAAAAAATATATAGCTTAAAGGGGCTAATAATTTTGACCTTAAAATGGGTTTTAAAAAATTAAAAACTGCTTTTATTCTAGCCGAAATAAAACAAATAAGACTTTCTCCAGAAGAAAAAATATTATCAGACATACTGTGAAAATTTCCTTGTTCTGTTAAACATCATTTGGGAAATATTTAAAAAAGAAAAAAAAAATTCAAAGGGGGTTCAATAATTCTGACTTCAACTGTACACTGTAAAAAAAAAAAAAATTCCGTAATTTTACGGTTTATTTCAATCAGCTGGGCTGCCAGTAAAATAATGGCCATTAAATAACAGAGGTTGAATTACAGAAATTTACCAGAAATTTAAATTTAAGGACATTTCTGTAATTTAATGTCTGTTATTTTACAGTAAGTTTCTGTAATTTAACGGCCATAATTTTACGTTTTTTTTTCGGCTCCCCAGCTGCCGGAAATAAACCGAAAAATTACGGATTTTTTTTACAGTGTAATTAATATGGTCATATTTAATGTTGCAATTAAGAAACAAAACAAAAATAAAACAAACCAAAAAAAATATATTTTAAAATAGCTTACCTGGAATTTAGACTGCTGCCCTTGCTTAAATTAGCCAACAGTGAGGGTTCTTCTCAATTTTTTGTAGTGCGGCATTATTTAGTCGATTATAATTTTGTGTTTCTTTCTGGTCTTTCGGAGCAGTCTGGGCAATGAATGCCAAAGAAAGCTGATCCTGATTGGTCCTCGTGCATGCATTTGAACTGCTGATTGGCTCACAGAAAGAACCTTGTAGAGCCAAGCTAGAGTTCGACTTAGTAGATTTTTTTTTTTTAAATAAAAAGTCTTTTATGTAAACAACTTATATAAATACAAATGTGTTGAAAAAAAAATGCATGTAGTGACATTAGGAGTTTTTAATTTTTTATTTTTGGTTGGGCAGTTAAAGGGTTAAATGGGCTAATAATATTAACCTTAAAATAGTTAAGAACTGCTTTTATTCTAGACGAAATAAAACAAATAAAACTTTCTCCAGAAGATAAAATATTATAGGAAATACTGTGAAACATTTCCTTCCTCTGTTAAACATCATTTGGGAAATATGTGAAATAGAATCAACTATATACATGGCAAACATCGAGCGATATTTCACAGCGGTTTCATCATAATCTGCTCGTCTTTGGGTTTGTTTTTGTGGCGTCTGCAGTGTTGAGCGCAGAACGAATGACAGAGATTGATATAAGCGGTGTGAATTAGTGGGAGTGGAGAAGTGCCTCTATTCATTAACTAAAGCCTCCACAACTCAAAAACAAAGTGCTTCCCTTTTATAACACAGCGGTGCGAAACGGCTAATACATCTTTATGTGCTATTAGGGTCTTTTGAGCGGCAGGCCTGGAAGCACGTCTGTTTTTTCCTTTTTTTTTTTAAGTGCTGCGCGATTGTCATTTATTGAAAGCCGTAATGGGCAACAGGGACGCGGCTGCTCAACGTGCCTTTAATAGCTGTGTGAAACATTAAAAGTGGGGAATTTATTAGGAAGCCTTTTAACTAATGAATCTCAAGCACCGCTGTTTTTGCTGTACTCGCGCGGTAAAAGCCTTTCTAATTTCTGTGAAGAAATATATGAGAGCTGCCTTCGCAATGAGCGGAAATCACAACGGAGACATGCTTCTGTACATCAGCACCACCATGTTGAAATTAAGCTTGAACATGCGGAGCCTGGATTCATTGCTATTAAGCGTAATGCTTTTCTATGCAGACATGATACAGATGTTTGTTGTCCAGAACATGCAATTGTACTTGTGGGAATTGGCTTAGATGCACAGTTTCATTTTATGCTTGGTTAAAGGGGACATATTCGCTCCCTTTTTACAAGATGTAATATAAGTCTCTGATGTGCCTGTGAAGTTTCAGCTCAAAATACGACACAAATAATATTTTAGAACTCTCTGAAACTGACCCTTTTAGGCTTTGAGTCTACAGGGAGTGCAGAATTTATTAGGCAAATGAGTATTTTGACCACATCATCCTCTTTATGCATGTTGTCTTACTCCAAGCTGTATAGGCTCGAAAGCCTACTACCAATTAAGCATATTAGGTGATGTGCATCTCTGTAATGAGAAGGGGTGTGGTCTAATGACATCAACACCCTATATCAGGTGTGCAGAATTATTAGGCAACTTCCTTTCCTTTGGCAAAATGGGTCAAAAGAAGGACTTGACAGGCTCCGAAAAGTCAAAAATAGTGAGATATCTTGCAGAGGGATGCAGCACTCTTAAAATTGCCAAGCTTCTGAAGCGTGATCATCCAACAATCAAGCGTTTCATTCAAAATAGTCAACAGGGTCGCAAGAAGCGTGTGGAAAAATCAAGGCGCAAAATAAACTGCCCATGAACTGAGAAAAGTCAAGCGTGCAGCTGCCAAGATGCCACTTGCCACCAGTTTTGCCATATTTCAGAGCTGCAACATCACTGGAGTGCCCAAAAGCACAAGGTGTGCAATACTCAGAGACATGGCCAAGGTAAGAAAGGCTGAAAAACCACCACCACTGAACAAGACACACAAGCTGAAACGTCAAGACTGGGCCAAGAAATATCTCAAGACTGATTTTTCTAAGGTTTTATGGACTGATGAAATGAGAGTGAGTCTTGATGGGCCCGTGGCTGGATCGGTAAAGGGCAGAGAGCTCCAGTCCGACTCAGACGCCAGCAAGGTGGAGGTGGAGTACTGGTTTGGGCTGGTATCATCAAAGATGAGCTTGTGGGGACTTTTCGGGTTGAGGATGGAGTCAAGCTCAACTCCCAGTCCTACTGCCAGTTTCTGGAAGACACCTTCTTCAAGCAGTGGTACAGGAAGAAGTCTGCATCCTTCAAGAAAAACATGATTTTCATGCAGGACAATGCTCCATCACACGCGTCCAAGTACTCCACAGCGTGGCTGGCAAGAAAGGGTCTAAAAGAAGAAAAACTAATGACATGGCCTCCTTGTTCACCTGAGCTGAACCCCATAGAGAACCTGTGGTCCATCATCAAATGTGAGATTTACAAGGAGGGAAAACAGTACACCTCTCTGAACAGTGTCTGGGAGGCTGTGGTCGCTGCTGCACGCAATGTCGATGGTGAACAGATCAAAACACTGACAGAATCCATGGATGGCAGGCTTTTGAGTGTCCTCGCAAAGAAAGGTGGCTATATTGGTCACTGATTTGTTTTTGTTTTGTTTTTGAATGTCAGAAATGTATATTTGTGAATGTTGAGATGTTATATTGGTTTCACTGGTGAAAATAAATCATTGAAATGGGGATATATTTGTGTTTTGTTAAGTTGCCTAATAATTCTGCACAGTAATAGTCACCTGCACACACAGATATCCTCCTAAAATAGCTTAAACTAAAAACAAACTAAAAACTAGTTCAACAAATATTCAGCTTTGATATTAATGAGTTTTTTGGGTTCATTGAGAACATGGTTGTTGTTCAATAATAAAATTAATCCTCAAAAATACAACTTGCCTAATAATTCTGCACTCCCTGTAATGGTGGCGTTTTGGTGACTGTCGCTTTAAATTCAAATGAGATTGTGCTCTTTTCAGAAGAGGGCGGAGCCACAAATGCCTGTGTGTCAGCATAGTGCCAGATTCAAAACTCTTAATAGCAGACGGCTGCTTCTCACTTGGGGCTGCTGTTTATGTTAATGCGCTTATTTCACGCGGCCTCCATTTTAAAACACGAAAGCGAGGCTGCGGTTAGAAGAAACCCGGAAGTATAGGATCAGCACTCGGGGTGTGAAAATTAATTGTTTCTTCGGTGCAGCGCGATGCAGATGGGGACAAATCAGTATCGGTTCAGTAATAGATCATAACCGGTTATTACGTACTAACGTCATTTATCTCCTATGCTCGAGGTCGCAGTAGAATACTATGGTGAAGGATGCAAGGGCGAGTAAATAAAACGTTCCTACTACTTAAAAGGTAGATAATTATGCACAGTTCAACTGCTTGTGAGTTTGCTGGAAAGTCTTTCATTGACACTGAAGAAGGCACAGCACACGAGCCGCTATTTCACTATAGGGAGAAATGCTGTAATAATCCATCTCTGCCTCTCTCTCACTTTGGATATTTGACCCGCTGGCGTGTTCGTGGGGTAACTTTTCCTCTCCTCTCGGCTGTTACTTGTGGATCCAGACACGAGCATGCCTGAGGTGCGAGTTTTCTCCACTGTGTCTATTACGGATTACCTGTGATAGCCGTGTATTATGCGCATATACACTGGAACCGCGGCTGTTCTTTCAGCATCACTCATCGGTGAACACCGCTTTCATTTCTAAAGCCAATCGCAGCTCTTTCTGTTGAGCGGGTGAAGATAATGACCAATCACAGGGGTGTAAGACCTCGCTTGACAGCGCTCAAAAAGCAAGCGGGGTAATATTTACATTAGTTTATTTGCTGTAAATGCTCATGTTGTCTTCTGTGCATGTGTTGGAGTTTTGTTTGATACATTCACAAAGAGTGTTTTCTTTGAGCAGGTCAAATTAAAGGTACAGTTCATATATCTTACTGCTTGTATCAAAGGACACAATTGTATTACAAATAATATATAAATATTAATATATTTATAGATTTTAATTAAAAAATAATCTCGTGTTGTGAAGAAAAAATCTAATTATGCATGGAAAGCATTGTCACTGCACCGAGATATCGAATTGAACCGAATCGAGGGCATGATAATCGTAACCGAACCGTGAGACCAGTGTAGGTTCACACCCCTAATCAGCACTGTAAACATTGCAACAACATGCTGTGGACTACAAACCTCCAGCTCCAACGATTTCAGAATGCAGAAATGGTGTAAACATCCCTTTAATATCACTTAGTTCAGTTTATTTAAACAATTAAAAGCATATTAGGCATCAAACAACATCACAATCTCTTTAGGAGTGATACACTAAAGTGTCCTCCTAGGCTTCAGTTCATGGCACCAGGTAAACACTGTGGTGACGCTTCCCTGCTTCAGCCTATGTAACCCGGCGAGCGATAAAACAATGCAGTCCTCTGTAGCACATCCTCGTGTTGTCTGTAATAGTGTTCTCCAAGTACTGAAGTTTTAAAAACGTGTCACTTTCTCTTCGCTGATAAGATATACAGCCAGGTACACAACATTCCTGTGTGACTCAGGCGATACTTCCGGGTTTCTTCCCATCGCAGCCTCGATTTCACTGTTTAAAATGGTAGCTGCGTGAAATCAGTCTATGAGGGAGAGATGGTCACTAGTGGGCGGGGCTTTCCTGCTCTGATGACACGTACAAAGGGAGAATGTCAAAATCCCAAAAGTGTTTCTGCAGGCTGTTTTTATCAAGTCTGATTATAAAAAATTTAATTAATACATTTTTACTATTAGAAGCTGATTATATTCACAGTCTGTTGTCACACAACTGTGTTTAAATCCCGTATGAATGTGATTTTTGCATAATAGTTCCCCTTTAAATACAAAAAACTTGGTATTTCCATGGTTGAGCGAACCTAGAACTAGAGTTCATCAAGATTCTTTGGAGTCATCTTCAGTGCCTCCTCCTTCATCTGACCCCAGACATGCTCAATAATATTCATATCTGGTGACTGGGCTGGCCAATCCAAATGATATTTCTAATGATATAACATTTCCCTTAAAAATTCTATTGTTATTAGCTATGTTTTTTAAATAATTTATTTATGATATTAAAATAGAGTTAAAATATATTTTTCAGATATAATAAATTCTAATTCAGACAAAAAAAAACGGTGTCAATGTGCAAACATTTAGTCTTTAAAACACTATGAACGAGTGAAAACCTGCGCAGATATTCTGACTCTGATTGGCTGTTCTCATTTTCCTCTCTGGTCTTGACTCCGCCCATTAGTGTTTATTTTCAGCTCTGGTTTCACCCCACTCCAGCCAATAGCAAAACAGCAATACTGAGGAGGCAGGGCTAAAGATAGCAAGGCTGCGTCTGATTCATAAAATAAATGTAATTTATCCAGTGTGATCTCACGAGGAAACGTAAGTATTTTACGTTTTGTCAGTTTAGTGGCTAATTCGTACGAATTCGTTCAGTCGTACGAAAATGTACGATTTTAAAAAGGAGGCGTGGCACCTAACCCCACCCCTAACCCCAACCGTCATTGGGTGATGGGCAAATCGTACTAATATGTACGAATTAGATCGTACGAGTTCATACGAAGTAGCCACTAATCAAAAAGTTACGAATTGCCGTGAGATTGCGTTGAATTTATCACGTCTGCGATACGTATTTTGTGTATACTATTATCGCAATAACGATAATCTTGCGATAACATTGCGCAGCCCTTGTATACAGCCGCTTACATTCACAGAAAATGAAGTATCACCCCCTAGTGGCTGAAGTCCATAAGTTGAGAGTTTCGTTCAGATCAGACTCCGTTAACCTTGTCTAATAGTTGCTGAAACTTCATTGCTCGATGTTCGATCCCTCAGTTAAAATGTCTTCCTTTTTGCATTGCGAGCGCCATCATGTGGTCAAACTGTGCTACTTTTTTACTATATCGTCAGATGGAGCTAAAAAATCTGACTTAATTCACATGTGGAACCCTGTAACACACACAATATGCGATTTTGGAACATGTGAAAATCATATGACCCTCGTTTTCCACATGAAAATGTTCCAACACCACACACAGCAGTGTTTCTCAACCACGCTCCTGGAGGACCACCAGCACTGCATGTTTTGGATGTCTTCTTTGTCTGTCACACCCATTACAGGTCTTTCAGTCTCTGCTCTGCTCTGATTCAGGTGTTTTTGGTTAAGAAGGCATGGAAAATATGCAGATCTGGTGCTTCTCCAGGAACGTGGTCGAGAAACACTGTTTTACGGTGTTACACATTTCACATGCAATTTAAATGTGATGCTCACGTGGCTTTTCATCTCGCTGTGCCATCGCAGTTAAGTTATATATGTAATATTATCACAAAATGTAGATCATAATATGGCGAATACTATAATCCGTCTTACATCTTGTGATCCATAAAGCATTGCAATCCTAACCTTGAGTGTGTAATGATTTATTCCTTTTCATTTGAGTGCAGTACATTTTTTATGATAGGTGACTTTCCAGTGACATTGCTTGCAAATTGCATGTTTTATCTCCAGCTTGTTCTTCCCAGTAATGCTGTAAAACCTAAAATGAACACAGATGCTCTTTCTGAATATGAAAAAAACATCTTAAATTTGTGCAGCTGTGCTGTCGTTTGCTTTATCATTTTCACACGTCTGCTCTGGGATGAGAATACTAACAAGTGGTGCATTCGTAATGATATCCAGTGTGAAATGTTTCAGATGTAAAATAATGTGATTTGCATTTGCTGAAGGAAATAACAGTGTTTGCAAAGCAGCAAAAATGGTGGAAATGTGTTGAACAATCATTTTCTTTTACAATGTTTTAATTTATTTTCATCTCTATTTGATTTTGTTTTATTTTATTTTATTTTATTAAATTTATTTCAGTGTACTTGTTTTATTTATTTTACTTATCTCTAATTTTTAATTTTTGTTATTTATTTTAAGTATTTTACTTATTTCTATTTTTTATTTTTGTTATTTATTTTAAGTATTTAATTTATCTCTGTTTTTTATTTTATTTTTTATTTTTATTTTATTTACTTTTTATTTTATTTTTATTTATTTTACTCATCTCTGTTTTATTTTATTTTATATTGTTTATTTTTAATTAATTTATTTTAATTTAATTTATTTTACTTATCTCTTATTTTATTTTATTTTATTTTATTTATTTAATTTTTTTACTCTTTTTTTAAATTTTATTTTATTTTTAATATTTATTTTATTTATTTTACTTGTGTAGTTTGTTTTATTTTATTTTTACTCTTTTTTATTTTATTTTATTTTTAATATTTATTTTATTTATTTTACTTATCTAGTTTATTTATTTTTATTTTATTTTTATTTTATTTGTTGTTTATTTTATTAATTTTACTTATCTCTGTTGTATTTGATCTTAATATAATCAAATTTCTTTTTATTTTATTTATTTTACTTATTTCTATTTTATTTAATTTTGTTTATTTTTAATTTATTTAATTTAATTTATTTTAATTTATTTAATTTTATTTATGTATTTTTTACTTATCTCTTATTTTAAATTGATTATTTTTATTTTGTTTATTAAATTTATTTTACTATTTCTATTTTATTTTATAGGCAATTATCTAACAGGCCTTATTTTTAAATGAAAATGGAAATCTTATTGACATATTTATTTGTTTATTTATTTATATACACAGTAAAATATTCATAAATTAGCAGTTTTTCATATTTTTCCCCATTTTTTTATGCTTTTGAATTGCATTATGGGATCTTGCGATACCTCTAACAACTTTTACCTTAAAACGTTGTCACTTTTATTAACATTTTTTATGACCTGTAGTGCTATATTGTCTGGGTTGGTGTTGTATATTACGCTACAAACACCTTGTAATAAACTGCCAGTACATTTTCTCTTATTTTACACACTTATTTGTCTATTTATTATTTCTGATACATTATTATATTTTTTAAAACTACTAAAATGTCATTAAGGGTCCTTTTGTTAAACTGTGGAGTTGAATTTTCAACATCAAAAGTGGACAGAGCAGAGATCAACATCCCATAATGCAATTCACAACCAGAAATAAACAGAAAATGATTAACAGATATTTTTGACAGTGCAGGATCTGGTGTATGGCGTCACTTTCTTTAACAGACCCAAAACCAGGCTTCGTTAACAGCATGCAAAAGCTTATTTACACTCAGCTATTCGCTAGTCCCATTAATAGTGCACTAGTTATAGTAAATAAGTGATCAAGTGACTGATTTCACACACAGTTTTGGCATTAAATACGTGTAGTGCTTCAGCTTTTAGAGGGCATTTGATTAGAGATCTGCTGAGACTGTGCAGATATGCACAAAGAGTCATTAAAATGCTGAATCCCTGTCTGTAAATATTTAAAACACACACCTTAAATGCTAATCAGCAATGTTAACATTCAAAAACCAAAAGCTTTAATGCTGTATTAATGTTCTATTAATATTTCACTGTTTAGCTTTTTTTTTTTTTTAGCAAAATGAACAACGTTGACATTCAAAAATCAAACACTTTAATTCTATGTTAATGTTATTTGAATGTTTATTAATTATGATGTTTATTAATAATAAGTCTCTGATGTCCCTAAAGTGAGTGTGTATGTGACGTTTCAGCTCCAAATACCTCACAAATAAGGCTTTATAACTGCTTTTTTTTAGGCTTGGATCGTAATTGTGGTGTTTTGGTGACTGTCACTTTAAATTCAAATGAGATTGTGCTCTTTTCAAAAGAGGGCGGAGCTACAAATGTGTCAGCCTATAGTGACAGATTCGAAAACAAGACTAACGTCCTATGCTGATGAGGGAGAGATGGTCACTCGTGGGCGGGGCTTTCTCTCTTTGATGACACGTACAAAGGGAGAATGTCAATCAAAGTGTTTCTCCAGACTAGGAATGCAACGATTAACCGAGTTCACTATTAACCGCGCTTTATTGGCTTTATCACTGTCTCTCTACTCCCCCTATTGCTGGTGTATGGTAAGCGCACTGGTGCCGTTGTTCTGTGGCTGCCGTCGCATCATCCCAGTGGATGCTGCACACTGGTGGTGGTGTGAAGAGACCCCCCTCATGATTGTGAAGCACTTTGGGTGTGTGACTATACACGATAAATGTGCTATACACTCACCGGCCACTTTATTAGGTACACCTTACTAGTACCAGGTTGGAGCCCCTTTTTGCCAAATGATTTTGCTTGCTCTCAGAAACCACGTTTAGTCGAAATGTTTGCATGAGTATGAATGGCTATTGCTTATTTGTTTAGTCTCTAGCATCTATTTTTGTAACCTTCATCAAACTCTAATTTACAGCATCAGTAGGGATTCAGCACTGTTGACTTTGCAGTAACATCATGCATAATATCTGGCAGAATATATGGAAATTGCGTAACCTACACATCTACATGCGCTGTTTGTGCTCGACTCCCCGATTATTGTTTTTTTCGTAATTATTTTCTTGAAGAAGCAGCGCATTAGAGATGTCTTCAGAGATGCGAGTCGGGTTACATGCCTGAATTAAATTATAAGCGTTCTCTTTATTAGCCGTGTGGAATGGTAAACAGCACTGCAATGGAGTTTTGCAGTCTGCTCATGGTACACACTGAAACATCCCGGATTAATCCCTCATGATTTCTGCACTGTAAAAAAAAAACCCTGGTTGCCTTCAATTTTTGAGACAGCTTCTGTAACTTATAAAGTTAAGTTAGAACATGATTAATTTAGTTTCATAATTTACAATGAGCTAAAAACATATGCTGTCATGACTAATTGGTCATCGTTTATTACAGTGTGGCTTTACATTAGAAATCACTTTGTTTAATGGGTGGAGCTTCAGGACTGCACTGCTAAATGAATGAATGGATGGATGGATGGATGTTTTTTTTAGAGTTTCTGTCTAGTTTCTAGTCCAAATATCTAAAAATCCTTAAGTCAAACTAAAAACTAATAAACAAGTAAAAAATATTGGTATATAATGAGGGGAGTTTCAGGACTGCATAAATGCTTTTCTTACTTGGAGTCTCGTTTTTAGTCCAAACATCTAAAAACCCTTGAATCAAATCAAATAAATGAATTAATAAATTAAATAAATAAATGTATAATTAAATAAATAAATAAACGAATAAATAAATAAATAAATAAATTAATTAATTAATTTGTTAAATAAATGAATGAATGAATGAATAAATGAATAATTAAAAAAAATGAATAAATAAATAAATTAATTAATACATAAATAAATAAATAAATTAATAAATAAATAAAGTAATTAATTAATTAATTAATTAATAAAATAAATGAATGAATAAATAAATAAAATAAATAAGTAAATGAATGAATGAATGAATGAATAATTAAATAAAAAAGAATGAATAAATAAATATAATAAATGAACAAATAAATAAATGAATAAATAAATAAATTAATTAATTAATTAATTTGTTAAATAAATGAATGAATGAATGAATAAATGAATAATTAAAAAAAATGAATAAATAAATAAATAAATTAATACATAAATAAATTAATTAATTAATAAATAAATAAAGTAATTAATTAATTAATTAATTAATTAAATAAATGAATGAATAAATAAATAAAATAAATAAGTAAATAAATGAATGAATAAATGAATGAATGAATGAATGCTTTTCTTTCTTAAAGTTTTTGTCTCGTTTCTAGTCCAAATATCTAAAAAACCTTAAAGCAAGCAAAAAATTGCTAAACAAGTAAAAAATTATTGTAATGTAATGAGTGGAGTATCAGGACTGCACTGCAAAACATAAAATAAATTAATAAATTTTTGTCTCGTTTTTAGTCCAAATATCTAAAAATCCTTAAATCAAATTAAAAAACTACTAAACAAGTACATTTGATTAGTTTTCAGAAACGTTAAGTAGAAATTAAGTGATTTTTTTTTTCTTTGAAACATGCAAAATAATCAGCCAATAAGGGAAATCAAAATAATCTTGTTTTCACTTTGAAATATGATTATTTCACTTACGCCATTGTCAGATTATTTTGCATGTTTCAAGCAAATACTTAAATTTGACGCGTTATTTCTGAATACATGACAGTATTTTTTTCTTGTCTAGAAAATATCTCAATGAATACTTGCTTCAAACACATAAGCAATATATCTACATTAAGCTTGAACTCTGTGCGTTTAATTGAACCCACTATACTTGAAAAAAAGTTTTTTTGGTTTTGTAATATGTATGAAACGAACGTGAGGTACAGTCAATCCTGTCAAACGCACATCACATGACAGCAGCAACTACTCAAATGTCCACAAACTAAAGAAAGAGTCGCTGTCATTTTTGGAGATTTGGTCAAGACCAAATTGTGAATTACTTCAGAAGAGCAGCACGATCTGACGATCATTATCCAGAGGATGTTAGTATGTAGAACGGCCATAAATGAGGTTGGTGTCGTGATCTCGTTCCTTTCGAGTGCACATGTGCATTAGCTCAGGCAACCTGAAAATGTGCAGGTTTTGTTTGATTGGAACGTCTAGAAACGAAACTCATGAGACAGTTGTTGTTTAATTTTATCGGTGGTTCTATAATAAGTAATATAATCGTAAGCTTGGCAAACAGTTTTGAAGAATTTGATGTTTCCCCATTCAGACAGAATGCCTGAGCATACTGCCCGCATACTGCAAATGACTTGCCCTAAAAAGACTTTGGTAAAGTCAAGATGTCATGACAACAACAAAAACAGGTTGTGATTTATTAGTTTATGTCAACCTATCATAACAAACGATGTCATCTTTGCATTTAGAATGTCACATCTGAGGGAATGACACTTAATGACAGTTGTTATAAGCATGCATGTGTCTTGGCATGATACTAAAGGTTTCAGAACATTCAGGAACACCCCTTCAAGTAAAGTGTTACCATGACACCTTATACTTTATAAAACATCAGACTTCAAAATACTTAATTATATATATATTTCAACGTCGCTGGGTCGCAGGTTCGAACCTCGGCTGGGCTGGGTCAGTTGGCGTTTCTGTGTGGAGTTTGCATGTTCTCCCTGCGTTTGCGTGGGTTTCCTCCGGGTGCTCCGGTTTCCCCCACAGTCCAAAGACATGCAGTACAGGTGAATTGGGTAAGCTAAATTGTCCGTAGTGTATGAGTGTGAATGTGTGTGTGGAAGTTCCCAGAGATGGGTTGCGGCTGGAAGGGCATTCGCTGCGTAAAATCGTGCTGGTTAAGTTGGCGGTTCATTCCGCTGTGGCGACCCCGCAAGGGACAAAGCCGACAAGAAAATAAATGAATGAATGAATATATATATTTCTAAAATGTTTTGCTTTTTAAAAAATTATGTTTTATGTTTATATGTTGTTCACAGTATGTCTGATAATATTTTTTCTTCTGGAGAAAGTCTTATTTGTTTTATTTCGGCTAGAATAAAAGCAGTTTTAAATTTTTTAAACACCATTTAAGGTCAATATTATTAGCCTCTTTAAGCTATATATTTTTTCAATACTCTACAGAACAAACCATCGTTTTACAATAACTTGCCTAATTACCTGAACCTGCCTAGTTACCCTAATTAACCTAGTTAAGCCTTTAAATGTCACTTTAAGCTGTATAGAAGTGTCTTGAAAAATATCTAGTCAAATATTATTTACTGTCATCATGACAAAGATAAAATAAATCAGTTATTAGAGATGAGTTATTAAAACTATTATGATTAGAAATGTGTTGAAGAAATCTGCTCTCCGTTAAACAGAAATTGGGGGAAAAAATAAACAGGGGGGCTAATAATTCTGACTTCAACTATGTATTTATTTATTTAATTATTTTTTTAAAGCTGTATGTGTGTGAGGATTTGTTATTTTTTAAAATACCTGACCTCTCTTTTATTTCTATTTATTTTTTTGTTGCTTTTCCTCTTCCAGTGCTTCTGCTGAAGAGAAATAAATGGTCCTCCTGTTTGTTGGTGCTGCGTCTGTCATTTATCAGATACTTTTTGCTCGTAGGTGCGCCGAGTTGTTTGAATAAACACGCTTGAGTGTATAGTGTGTGTGTTTGTGTATGTGTCTGTGGAGCGGGGAGTTTTGTGGCGTGTGGGCTCGAGGCGGGCTGATAAGCTGTTTGCTAAAACTAACAATTAAAACTTGATCATGCTGTCAGTTCAAATGGAATGAAACGGAACCAAAAAGTAATTAAAAGGATAGCGTGCAAATGACAATTATATCTTTTAGCTTTCTATTACCAGTGCTGTGAATTTAATTATTGCAGCAGCTTCAGCAAAAAAAAAAAATGGGTGAGCATAAACGCAGAATTTAAGATAAGCAAGCAGGTTAGTCCTGCATTTCAACTGAGCTGCGTCCTGTGTTTTATTTATTAGTGTCGTTGTTGTTTGGGTTTTCACTGTCACACATGACAAGCATTAATATGATGAGTATTGTCATTATTTAAAATGCTTGTGTGATGGACAATGGAGCATCATGTTTTTCTTGAAGGATGCAGACTTCTTCCTGTACCACTGCTTGAAGGTGTCTTCCAGAAACTGGCAGTAGGACTGGGAGTTGAGCTTGACTCCATCCTCAACCCGAAAAGGCCCCACAAGCTCATCTTTGATGATACCAGCCCAAACCAGTACTCCACCTTCACCTTGCTGGCGTCTTGAGTCGGACTGCAGCTCTCTGCCCTTTACCGATCCAGCCACGGGCCCATCAAGACTCACTCTCATTTCATCAGTCCATAAAACCTTAGAAAAATCAGTCTTGAGATATTTCTTGGCCCAGTCTTGACGTTTCAGCTTGTGTGTCTTGTTCAGTGGTGCTCGTTTTTCAGCCTTTCTTACCTTGGCCATGTCTCTGAGTATTGCACACCTTGTGCTTTTGGGCACTCCAGTGATGTTGCAGCTCTGAAATATGGCAAAACTGGTGGCAAGTGGCATCTTGGCAGCTGCATGCTTGACTTTTCTCAGTTCATGGGCAGTTATTTTGCGCCTTGGTTTTTCCACACGCTTCTTGCGACCCTGTTGACTATTTTGAATGAAACGCTTGATTGTTGGATGATCACGCTTCAGAAGCTTGGCTATTTTAAGAGTGCTGCATCCCTCTGCAAGATATCTCACTATTTCTGACTTTTCGGAGCCTGTCAAGTCCTTCTTTTGACCCATTTTGCCAAAGGAAAGGAAGTTGCCTAATAATTATGCACACCTGATATAGGGTGTTGATGTCATTAGACCACACCCCTTCTCATTACAGAGATGCACATCACCTAATATGCTTAATTGGTAGTAGGCTCTCGAGCCTATACAGCTTGGAGTAAGACAACATGCATAAAGAGGATGATGTGCTCAAAATACTCATTTGCCTAATAATTCTGCACTGCCTGTATATGTAATATACCTGACAAAAGTCTTGTGGTGGATTCCAGCTGTCAGAGCAACAAATAATAACTCGACTTCTAGTTGATCATTTGGAAAAGTGGCAGAAGGTGGATTTTTCCCATGAATCATCTGTTGAGCTGCATCCCAATCATCACCAATACTGCAGAAGACCTACTGGAACCAGCATGGAGCCAAGATTCTCACAGAAATCAGTCAAGTTCGGTGAAGGAAAAACCATGGTTTGGGGTGACATTCAGTATGGGGGCGTGCGAGAGATCTGCAGAGTGGATGATCAACATCAACAGCCTGAGGTATCAAGACATTTGTGCTGCCCATTACATTACAAACCACAGGAGAGGGACAATTCTCCAGCAGGATAGAGCTCCTCGTACTTCAGCCTCCACATCAAAGCATGAAAGCAACGAGTGCTCCAGGATTGGCCAGCCCAGTCACCAGACATGAACATTATATTAAGGAGGAGGCGTTGAAGATATAAAATAGATATATCCAAAGACTCTTGCATCTTTCACACTATTCCACATGATTATAATTTATCCTTCAAGATAGATTACAGTCATGACATGCGTGCTTAAAACAACTATTATTGTGTGTCAATAAGCACTCAGTTATGTTATTAAATGCCAAGATGAAATTGTTTGTTATGGCAACTTGAATACATCACAAACTTGCCAAGACAACAAAACTTGTCATAAACATGATTGTCATGATAAATAAGAGACTAAGCCGAAGGAAAATGAATGAATGAATGTCATAACTGAGTGTTTAATGACACTTGTTATAAGCATGCATGATAATAAAGGTTTCGTGACGGTCTTATAAACACCCCTTCAGGTAAAGTCTTACTGTTAACACCTTATATTCTTTCACACATCTTTAAAATACATAAATATAACAGCATGCTTAAGTTTTGTTTTTTTAAAAATGATGTTTTACCAAAAAAGCATTTCCTTTTACTCCCTGTTTGTCAACTCCCTATATATTTATTTATTTATTTAATTTTTATAAACCAGGACAGTCAAGAAATCCATGCGAGACGGTGCAGGTATTTAGATGTTGCTGTGAAATGATTGCTGGGGGCTATGTTGGTCCAATTAGTGTGTTTAAAGTCACGGGTGAGTTTCTGCTGTGTTCCCAGCTCACCCAGTCAGCACATATGGCCGAGGGCCCTTCATCCACAGAGTTAATTAGACTGTCAGGATCCATCGCGCTCACCGCGGACTCCTTTCCTCCCTCCTCCTTCCACATACAGGTGCTCAGATCACCATTTTAGAGCTGTTACTTGCCATCATGCACTCTCCATATGTCCTGCAAAGACAAGTGCTTTCACTCATTTGACTACACTCACCAACACAGGCAGGATGGATTCGTGCTTTCATGTTGTTGATGCCAAATTCTGACCCGACCATCCGAACGTGGCAGCAGAAATCAAGACTCATCAGACGAGGCAACGTTTCTCCAATCTTCTCTTGTCCAGTTTTGGTGAGCCTGTGTGAATTGTAGCCTCAGTTTCCTGTTCTTAGCTGACAGGAGTGGCACCCGGTGTGGTCTTCTGCTGCTGTAGCCCATCCGCCTCAAGGTTGGACATGTTGTGTGTTCAGAGATGCTCTTCTGCAGACCTCGGTTGTAACGAGTGCTTATTTGAGTTACTGTTGCCTTTCTATCAGCTCCAGTCATTCTCCTCTGGCATCAACAAGGCATTTGCGCCCACAGAACTGCCGCTCACTGGATAATTCCTCTTTGTCGGACCATTCTCTGTAAAGCCTAGAGATGGTTGTGCGTGAAAATCCCAGTAGATCAACAGTTTCTGAAATACTCAGAGCAGCCCGTCTGGCACCAACAACCATGCCACGTTCAAAGTCTCTTAAATCCCCTTTCTTCCCCATTCTGATGCTCGCTTTGACCTGCAGCAGATCGTCTTGACCATGTCTACATGCCTAAATGCATTGAGTTGCTGCCATGTGATTGGCTGATTAGAAATGTGCGTTAACGAGCAGTTGGACAGGTGTACCTAATAAAGTGGCCGTTGATGGTATGTCATCAATATATAGTTGAAGTCAATTTTAAGGTCAATATTATTATCCCTCTTAAGCAATATATACATTTTTTTCAATTGTCTACAGAACAAACCATCATTATATAATGATGTGCCTAATTACCCTAACTTTAAATGCCTTGAAATGTCACTTTAAGCTGAATACATCCGGTTATCCGTGGGGTCTTAAGAAATATTATGTTGTAGGTCTTACATATTTTTTAAATTGGTCTTAATTTTCCTTTGTTCATGTTTAGCTGCCCAATCTGGCCATTAACACCCATACAATCACCAACAATACAATCTCAATAAAACTTTCATTCATTCATTCATTTTCCTTCGGCTTATTCCCTTTATTTATCAGGGGTCGCCACAGCGGAATGAACTGACAACTATTCCTGCATATATTTTACACAGTGGATGCCCTTCCACAACCCAGTCCTGGGAAACACCCATACTGTACGCACTCACAGTCACACATAGGCATGGGCCGGTATAAGATTCTGACGGTATGATATCCTTGGATAAAAATATCACAGTATCACGGTATTGTGATCACTGCTCTAAAATATATTCATTTTAAATGTCTGGGTAAAAAAAAAAAAACCTTTTCCCTCTTTGAACACAATGGCCCAGTTTCACAAACAGGGCTTAGCTTAAGCCAGGACTAGACCTTAGTTAAATTAGGCTATTTAAGCCACATTTATAAAAACAGCCTTAGAAAAATACATTACGGGTGTGCACCTGTAGACAAAAAATGACACTGACATATTTTAAGACATCTCACTGCAAGTTATTTTCAGTTGAGACGGCTCAAACATGCAATTTAATCCATGACTAGCCTTAAACCTTGTTTGTGAAACCGGGGGAATATGTTTTATTTTCAGAAACAAAGTATTTTGGAATAGTAAACATGTCAGGCTAAACAATTCGAATGAATCATTGACTTCTGCTGTCTTCATTAGTTTCAAAAACACTGATTTCATTACAATTTTAAAGGGCAAGTAAAAAAAACACCTTACACATACCTTAGGAACGGTGTAGCTGAAAATTTTGGCGGTTTTAAAACCTTGACTTTTCCAAACCGCGGTAAACCTTAATCGTCCCATGCATATTCACACACACACTGATACACTACAGCCAATTTAGTTAATCAATTCCCCTATAGCGCATGTGTTTGGACTGTGAGGGAAACGGGAGCACCCATAGGAAACCCACACCAACACGGGGAGAACATGCAAACTCCACACAAAAATGCCCAGCCGGGACTCAAACCAGCAACCTTCTTGCTGTGAGGTTACAGTGCTAACTACTGAGCCCCTAATAAAACTTTTAACTTTTTATTTAAAAATAGCATTTAATTACTTTCCTTACAGTAACATTTGTTTAAAAGTTCTCCATTTATTTACTGCTAATGATACTGACCTGACCTAAATATTTGTTTTATTATTAAATTATTAACACACCTGCCAATACTCCCATTTTTCAGACCCGTCTCCTGCCACCCTCCCATTTTGTTATTTCTCCCAGAAAACTTCCCTAATTTCACCCCACCATTGGTCCTCAACTTTTTGGTCTGTAACACCCCCGGGTTGCCAACTTTGGTATAGTATCCGATCTGAGCGGCCGCCGTCCATAGTACAGTTACTAACACGACAGTACAGTTACTAACCCAGTTCTCAGCTGTGTTATTCAGACAAACACCCCACCCCATCTTCCGGAATTTTGGAGACAAGTGTTGGCAGGTATGATTAATAAATGTATTAAATTATAATCATTTTTTGATGGAGCAGCTGAAAATCTTTTCCAACTGGGATATTCGAAAACAATCTTTAGCATTTAGCTCTGTATAAGTCTAAAATTTAATTCATAATAGTCTTAAAAATGTCTTAAATTTAACTTGGTGAAACCTGCAGAAACTCTAGTATCTTAAAAAAATATCTAGGCAAATGTTATGTACTGTCATCATGTCAAAGATTAAAGAAATCAGTTATTAGAAATGGGTTATTAAAACTAGTATGATTAGAAATGTGTTGTATTTCCATTAAACAGAATTCAGGGAATACAAATATACAGGAGGGCTAATAATTCTGACTTCAACAGTATTTAGTACGACGCCTAAAGAAAAAGGCTTTTGTTCTCTGCATTGTAGAGATGCAAACGTGGTCAAGTGAATGCTGGCTCCCTGCTGATAATGATTCCGCTCTTTGGGAAAAAAAAAATGCTGTAAAAGCGTCTGACTGAAAGTGTTAAGGGTGCTCTGGGCACAGACTGCCAGCATCTTGAGCACCGGCTTGTGTAGGAGTAGAGCGAATCGCTGTCCTGGAAACCGTGCCATTGCCGCAGCGTATATGCGATTGGTACAATTTAATGGAATAAGTACAAAAATAAAGTATACTGGAAAAAGCGGAACATGTATAATTTGTTTTAAAGGGGTCATGCCATATGCAAAATGTTTTGAGATGAAGCGTAATGAATGTAACTTTCAGGACTGAAAACTTCCAGTCATCCACATCTTTTTTGTACATTTCGATTTGCAATTTAAAGTGGATTTCTGTTGTTAGGGGATTTAGCTGAAGTCAGAATTATTAGCTCTCCTGTATATTTCTCCTCATTTTCTGTTGAAAGGACAGAAGATTTATTTTCAATACATTTCTGAACATAATAGTTTTAAGAACTCATTTCTAATAACTCATTTCTTTTATCTTTGGCATGTTGACAGAACATAATATTCGATTTCAAGATATTCAGCTTAAAGTGACATTTAAAAGCTTAACTAGCTTAATAAGGTTAAGTTAAGGTAATTAGGTAATCCATTGTATAACAGTGGTTTGTTCTGTAGACAATCCAAAACAAATATTGCTTAAGAGTCTCAAATATAATTATTAAAAAACATTGACAGAGTCATTTTTTACAGGGCTGTAATTTACAAGCCTACACAAAAAACCTAGAAAGGGTTTCGCTATTTTGGTGAAGACTTAATTTTCTTCATGGCAAGGTTGACAATTGCATGGAATTGCTTATTTGTCAGTCTGCACCAGTAGCACGTTGATGAAATCCCATGCATGGAGCTGAAAAATGGGTTATGCAGTGCTGATTTCACTCTTCCTCCAGCTGTAGACATTTCGTACTGGATGCAGAAAGCACTGCGCTATAAAACCCATTAATTTTCAATTCACTGTCCAAAGTTTTTTTTTTATTGCTGCATCAACCAAAGTGCAAGAGCAGAGTGAGTCAAACTTTAAAATAGCTTAATATCCCACTGTATTATATTTGCTTAAGCATGAACCATACATAATCGGAAATGCGAAGTCCACTCAAATAATGTTTTTGGAAATGTATATTTATACGTCATATTAAAGGAACATGGTGACAGCGCATAATATTTGACTGAATATTTTACAAGATACTAGTATTCAGCTTAAAGTGACATTTAAAGGCTTAACTAGATCAATAAGGTTAAGTTCGGGTAATTAGGCAAGCCATTTTATAGCAGTGGTTTGTTCAGTAGACAATCTAAAACTAATTTTGCTTAAGAGTATCAAATATAATTGTTTGAAAACGTTGACAGGGACATTTATACAGTGCTGTAATATGCAAGCCTACACAAAAAGCTGAAGGTGGCATTTTCGGTTTTTGGTCTAAAGAGGAAATTTTCCAGAAATATGAACCGAAAATGGGTTATGCTGTGCTGATTTCACTCTTCCTCCAGCTGTAGACATTTCGTACTGGATGCAGAAAGCACTGCGCTATAAAACCCATTCATTTTCAATTCACTGTCCAAAGGCTGTTTTTATTGCAGCATCAACCAAAGTGCAAGAGCGTAGACGGTCAAAATACAAAATAGCTTAATATCCCACTGTATTATATTTGCTTAAGCGTGAACCATACATAATCGGAAATGCGAAGTCCACTCAAATAATGTTTTTGGAAATTGATATTTATACGTCATATTAAAGGAACATGGTGACAGCACATAATATTTGACTGAATATTTTACAAGATACTAGTATTCAGCTTAAAGTGACATTTAAAGGCTTAACTAGCTTAATAAGGTTAAGTTCGGGTAATTAGGCAAGCCATTTTATAGCAGTGGTTTGTTCAGTAGACAATCTAAAACAAATTTTGCTTAAGAGTATCAAATATAAATGTTTGAAAACGTTGACAGGGACATTTATACATTGCTGTAATATGCAAGCCTACACAAAAAGCTGAAGGTGGCATTTTCGGTTTTTGCTCTAAAGAGGAAATTTTCCAGAAATATGAACCGAAAATGGGTTATGCTGTGCTGATTTCACTCTTCCTCCAGCTGTAGACATTTCGTATCGGATGCAGAAAGCACTGCGCTATAAAACCCATTCATTTTCAATTCACTGTCCAAAGGCTGTTTTTATTGCAGCATCAACCAAAGTGCAAGAGCGTAGACGGTCAAAATACAAAATAGCTTAATATCCCACTGTATTATATTTGCTTAAGCGTGAACCATACATAATCGGAAATGCGAAGTCCACTCAAATAATGTTTTTGGAAATGTATATTTATACGTCATATTAAAGGGACACGATGACAGCGCATAATATTTGACTGAATATTTTACAAGATGCTATTATTCAGCTTAAAGTGACATTTAAAGGCTTAACTAGCTTAATAAGGTTAAGTTCGGGTAATTAGGCAAGCCATTATATAACAGTGGTTTGTTCAGTAGACAACTGAAACAGTTATTGAGTAAGGGGACTAATAATATTGACCTTAAAATGGCTTTAAAAAAATTAAGAACTGCTTTTATTCTAGCCAAAATAAAACAAATAAGACTTTCTCTAGAAGAAAAAAATATTATAGGAAATACTGTGAAACATTCCTGAATCTGTTAAACAACATTTGGGAAATATGAGACTAATTTGAAACTAATAATTATAACTTCAACTGTATGTGACCTACCACTTTTACATGCCAATGTCTAGTAAAGAGGTTAAAGAGGACGTAGGATAAATGCTGTTATTCCTGAGTGGCAGAACAACTGAGAATAGTAAAATCTGCCAGCCCTTATGCTGCACGTACCATCTGCACAGACTTGTTAGGAATCTGACGTTAGAAGCAAGTGATTGAAAAACAGCCTGAGAAGGTCAAGTTGGTCACGTCAAACCCCATTAATGACTTATTTGAGCAATTCCAGCGTCATGGATGTGACGTTTGCAGAACAAACTTAAAATATAAATACACAGAAAGTGTATGTTAACATTATATTCAAACATCTGTTTATATTTTCCAAAACAGCTCACCAAAGAGTTATGAGGTCAGAAAAATATCAATCTGTGAACATCTTTTAGATTTTAAATGAGGAACGTAAGCATGCATTATGGATGTGACCAGAAAAGTGTGGAAGTTTACAGTCTACAGCATACTTTGTAGACATTCTGTGAATTAAACTGCACAACTCAACAGAAATAATGCTCATCAAAACGGATTAGAGTTTCTCTGTATAGAACAAACATGATTGAGTTAATTTTATCTGACATTTTTACATTTATGAGGGAAAAGCTTGGTTATGGATGTGACAGATGTGCACTTGCGTGACTTAATCAAATATAATTGTTTGAAAACATTGACAGACATTTTCACCTTTCTGTAATACACAAGCCTACACAAAAAACCTAGAAAGGGTTTCGCTGTCTTGGTAAAAACTTCATTTATTACATAGCAAGGTTGACATTTGCATGGAATTGCTTATTAGTCAGCCTACACCAGTAGCATGTTGATAATATCACATGCATGGACACTCAGAATTAATTTAAATTTAGTTTGATTTTACTACGGATGCATCAAATTTTCGACCTCTGAAAATGATTAGCTGAAGGGTGGCATTTTTGGTTTTTAGTCAAAAGAGGAAAATGTCAGAAAATATGAGCTGAAAAAAGGGTTTTCCTGTGCTCAGTTTACTCTTCCTCCAGCTGTAGACATTTCATACCGGATGCAGAAAGCACTGCGCTATAAAACCCTAATCTAAATGCTGTTTTTTATAGCATCAAAGTGAGCAAGTCAAACTTTAAAACAGCTTAAGAGCCCACTGTATTATATTTGTTTATGCATGAACCATACATAATTGGAAATGCAAAGTTCACTCAAATATGATGACAGCACATAATATTCGACTAGATATTTTTCAAGATACTAGTATTCAGCTTAAAGTGACATTTAAAGACTAAACTAGCTTAATAAGGTTAAGTTCGGGTAATTAGGCAAGCCACTGTATAGCAGTGGTTTGTTCAGTAGACAATTGAAACTAATATTGCTTAAGGGGGCTAATAATATTGACTTTAAACTGGCTTAAAAAAAATTAAAACTGCTTTTATACTAGCCAAAAGAAAACCAATAAGACTTTCTCCAGAAGATAAAATATTATCAGACATACTGTGAAAAATTCCTTGCTTAGTGAAACATCATTTGGGAAATACGTGTCGACTGTGAAGTGAATTTGACACATGAACGTGTCTATTTACACACGAATAGTGCAATTTATTCGCACAGCCCATATCTGTTGTGAACACAGCAAAATAATTCAGACTTTATGGGCTTTATTTTAATGATCTAGGCACAAAGTCTAAAGCTCATGCCGCGAAAGCATTAAGGCTGTATCTGAATCCACTTTTGCTATTTTAAGGATGGAAAAATACACTCTATGTCTAACAGGGCTGTGCTTATTCTCTTAATAAGTTCTGGGTGTGTTTTGAGACTAAACCAATCAGAGTCTCGTCTTTCATTCCCTTTAAGAGTCAGTTGCGTCACACCATTGCACATTTGCTATTTACATGGCGGACTTTCTAAGTGTAAAAACTGAACGCTTCACTAGCGAGAAAACAGTTAAACAGAGCATCTGCAGCGCGAGGATAAAGAACGAGCCTCCTCCATTCAGCCTCTTTACTTTCTCTTTACTTTACATTTACTCTTTACTCCTTTACTTTGGTGGAGTAAGGAAACGGTGGAAACTCACTCCACTGAACACATCCATTAGCCCACATATTTAATCTCTTTTGTTAAGTGCAAAGATTTGGTCAAAACTATTTCTAAATTCAGTTCTAATTATATCCAAACACAGTGTTTGCTGTACATCCTGTGTGTAGGGTTTGAACCTGCATAGGTGCATAACTAACGCGCTCTGCGCTGGACTTTAGAGCAGCTTATACTTGGTCAATGGCACGATCTGTTTCAGTTCCTCAAAATAGCAACGCACCAACATTGCGCCTTAACACGCCTCTCTTTCAGACCAGCACACCCATTAGTCCACAAAGTGGCGCAAATGGATTTGCTATTTAAACAACATGTGAAAATATGGGAAAATTAGGGTTGCGCTGGTCTGAAGTAACAAATCGCGCCAGATACGTCTTGCACATTATTGTGCTGGGTGTATGATAGGGCCCTATGTCTTACACTCAATAAAAATGTTTTGTTTTTTTGCAGCTAGTTCAAACTACTTATTTAAGATGAGCTGAATCAACACAATTTTTTTAGGACAACTTAATTGTTTTATGTTCAATCCACTTAATTGTGTAAAAACAACCATGTTAACTTAATCGATTTGTGTTGGGATAACATGAATGAATTGTGTGGAACCCATTTGTACAGTGTAGAAAAAGTGGAGTAAAGCTGAGATTGTGCTTTGAGGTGCAAATGATTTGAGCCACTTGATGTGTTGAATCGGATAAACTTGAGTCTGATAATGTTATGTTAGCGTTCAGTTTTTACACTTACAAAGTCGCCATGTAAATAGCAAATGCGCGATGGTGTGACGCAACTTAATCTTAAAGGGAATGGGAGATGAGACTCTGATTGGTTTATTCTCAAAACACACCCAGAACTTATTAAGAGAATAAGCACAGCCCTGAGTGTATTTTTCCACCCTTAAAATAGCAAAAGTGGATTCAGACACAGCCTTAATGCTTTCGCGGCATGAGCTTTAGACTTTGTGCCTAGATCATTAAAATAAAGCCCTTAAAGTCTGAATTATTTTGCTGTGTTCACAACAGATGTGGGCTGTGCGAATAAATTAAACTATTCGTGTGTAAATAGACACGTTCATGTATCAAATTCACTTCACAATAGACACGTATTTCCCAAATGATGTTTCGCAGAGCAAGGAATTTTTCACAGTATTTCCTATAATATTTTTTTCTTCTGGAGAAAGTCTTATTGGTTTTATTTTGGCTAGAATAAAATAAGTATTTAATTTGTTTAAGCCAGTTTAAAGTCAATATTATTAGCCCCCTTAAGCAATATTAGTTTCAATTGCCTACTGAACAAATCACTGTTATACAGTGGCTTGCCTAATTGCCCGAACTTAACCTTATTAAGCTAGTTTGCCTTTAAATGTCACTTTAAGCTGAATACTAGTATCTTGAAAAATATCTAGTCGAATATTATGTGCTGTCATCCTATTTGAGTGAACTGTGCATTTCCAGTTATGTATGGTTCATGCATAAACAAATATAATACAGTGGGCTATTTTAAAGTTTGACTCGCTCACTTTGATTGATGCTATAAAAAAACAGCATTTAGATAGTGAATTGAAAATGAATGGGTTTTATAGCGCAGTGCTTTCTGCATCCGGTACGAAATGTCTACAGCTGGAGGAAGAGTGAAATCAGCACAGGAAAACCCTTTTTTCAGCTCTTATTTTCTGATAATGTCTTGAGTCTGATAATGTTAGATTTGTGTTGGGATAACATGAATGAATTGTGTGGAACCCATTTGTGCAGTGTAGACAAAGTGGAGTAAAGCTGAGATTGTGCTTTGAGGTGCTAATGATTTGAGCCACTTGATGTTTTGAATGGGAGCCTGGTCTGATAATGTTAGATTTACCCTTGAGCCTGAAACTCCACTCGCACCCTGTGATGAAAAGTCCCGTTTATTACCGCTATTTCTGCAGCCAGTAAAGAGAGATTAAACTTTTTCCTCTGACGTACAGCGAACACTTGTTTTTTAAAACGTGTCCTACACTGTATGGGCTTCGCTGATGGATTACCTCAGGGCTACATTACCGCGTACACTAGTCTACAATAGCACATGTGGGACCACCCTGACCCACATCACCGTTTCATGTCATCTGACGAGCATTCATCACAGCGCTGAGTACACTTCTAAACAAAATAACCAAAATGCGAGACATTTTCCGAGATCATTAAGTAATGACAACTCCACATGTGTGCGCTACTTGGAAGGTGAATGTTGGGGCATGCATACATTTGCATTCATTTGCATGTTTAAGGCGTGCAGGGACACTGGCAGTTCTTTATAGACAAAGCTGATAAATCAAAATGAAGGGGACTCTTAAAAGAAGCGCGGCAGTTTGGTTACTGTGGTGATGCAACCGTTCAGTCGGATAGGACGAGAGCTCCTAATTACCTATGAATATTTATAAGTTGCTTCTCTGAAGACCCACCTTGGGAATATAATGGGTCGGATTGGCTCTTGATGGGAGGCGAAGAGCGATACACTTTTCTTTCTCCTCATGTTTTGCTGGCGTTCAGCAGAAGGTGAAGTTATTTGGAAACATCCACAACTGATAAAGTGCTAAGTGCTTTATGGGATTTTTTTTGGGGGGGGGATAATTGGGCTGTTAAAACTGATGAAGTTCATCTCTATTTCAAAACCAAGCTACTTTTAAATCAGGGACTGAAGTGGGATCTCTGTAATTGGCTGATTCAGATAATCCTGCATTAAAAATCATATTTTATTCCCCCTAATTCCCAAATATTTTAGCCCAAATGAACACTAATGGAGCTAATACAGTTTTACAAAACACTGCCGATAAATATGAAACACCATTGAACAGTAGCATGTTTAGGAGGAACGCTAGCATTTTAGGGACAGTCTATAAAACAGATGTAATATTGAAATACCACACAGGACACTTTCATTCTTGTAGGTTTATTAGCCACACAAAGACGAATAGCTTACTGTTTTAAGGTAGTCAGCAACTTCACAACCTTCTGTCCACCTATCAGATGATCCTCGCACGTCTTCACTCTTTCAGCTCTTAATAATCCTCTCCGTTTGGCTTCAGTCTTGGCTTTAAATCAGATCAGAGCCCTGTAATAACTCTCTGGGTGTAATTGTTTTCTTTTCATTTAAAGCGTGCCAGAGCAGAACGGTAAAAGAAGAGACTGATAGCATTGCTAATGAATCCTGATCCCCTGATTCGAGACAACGGCACGGGAATGAAGGATGCGGAGAGCTGGAGACGTCAGATAGGAAAAAAAAGACGATGAGTTTGAGATTTCTGGATTTTTTTTTAACACGGTGTGCATTTACTAGGGATGTCCTGATCAGTTTGTTTTGCCATCGAGTCCGAGTCTGAGTCATTTGATTTTGAGTATCTACTGATACCGAAACCCGATCAGATACTTTCATAATACATAAAAAAAGAATAAAGAAGAGCGAAAAAAAGATCCATGATGTTCCTTATTTTTTATTTAATTCCCTTTATTTTAACATACAACAACTCGGTTAACAAACAGAGCACTTCTGTGAGGTAGACTGAACAATCAAGTAATAAATAACATCAATTCTTCACTTTTGGACTGCCGCAGTAAACATAAAAACAATCTAATATAAAAACAAACAGTTCAACTTAAAATACCCGGCAGACAATCCCAAGTTTGCATATCTCACAGTTTGCTATGGCAATGTTATCGTCATCAACTTTATAATACCTCCAGACCGCAGACATATACTCGCGCTTTCTGCTTCAAGCTGCTTCAGTGTTCTACTTTGCCGGCATTTAACCAATAGCATCTCTGCCACAAAGTGATGTCAAGGCATGCGTTACTGTTTCTGTGTGAAGTCAAGAAAGAGGTCTAACTCTGTGCCACCGCATAACTATAAATGTGTTGAAAAATAATGACAATATATATTATATACATGTATATTCTAGTCCTGATCGGGAGGTAACGTCCATTTCGATCGAGTCTGAAACCACGTGATCGGGCCCGATTTCCGATCATGTGGTCGGATCTGGACAATCCTAGCATTTACTGTATCAGGTGTTTGTACTTTCTATTGCCCATTTTCATTTTATACATATGATATGTCCCCCTTACTTTTAGGGCGTACTCACACTATGCTATCCGAACCGTGCCCAGGCCCGTTTTCCGGATCGTTTGAGAAGTGTGAGTGCTCTGAATCGGGCTCAGGCACGGTACACTTGGCCGGCCCTGACCCGGTTGGAAGAGGTGGGCCAGAGCGCGGTTCACTTGGGCTTTGGCGCTGTACGCTTGTGTGTGAGTGCAAAACGCGCCCAAGCCCGAAACTGAAAGCGAGACGTGACTAATAAGCGACTGTTTCGTATGGATTAATTAATCATTCGTACTGTTCAATGAACGCAAACTGTTGTAGATTATTAAAGACACAAACCCCTCACTGCACGTCAGCTGCGCCTTCAGCAAACTTCCTAATTCCTGCAGTACGAGGACTTTATGATTGTTTATGAGCGTCAAAGGTGGCTGATCTGTTCGGCGAAATGTTTGACTGCGTGTCGCCGCATATCAAACGACTTAAACGACATAACTAAAGAAATCTCCACTGTGCTGAGCGAGAGCGCTTCTGAACAGCGCGTCATCGATGACGAAAGCGTGCCCAGGCCCGAATGTAATGTGAGTGCGGGCCGTCGGGGGAGACGGGAGGGGGGACAAGCGTGCTTTGGCCCGGTTCAATGCAACTGTACATCGTGTGAGTACGACCTTAGAGACAGACCATTTAGAAACAGGTGATTAATAATTGTATGGATGTTAACTTTTTGATCTTATTCTGCTGTCCCCCCCTGTATATATATATATATATATATATATATATGTATATATATATATATATATATATATATACACACACACACAGTTGAAGTCCGAATTATTAGCCCCCCTGATTTATTAGCCCCCCTGTTTATTTTTTTCTCCAATTTCTGTTTGACAGAGAGAAGATTTTTTCAACACATTTCTAATCATAATAGTTTTAATAACTCATCTCTAATAACTGATTTATTTTATCTTTGCCATGATGACAGTAAATAATATTTGACTAGATGTTTTTCAAGACACTGCTATACAGCTTAAAGTGACATTTAAAGGCTTAACTAGGTTAATTAGGTTAACTAGGCAGGTTAGGGTAATTAGGCAAGTTATTGTATAATGATGTTTGTTCTGGAGACTATTTAAAAAAAAAAATAGCTTAAAAGGGCTAATAATATTGAAAAATTAAAAATTAAAAATATTATCAGACATACTGTGAAAATTTCCTTGCTCTGTTAAACATCATTTGGGAAATATTTAAAAAATTCAAAGGGGGGCTAATAATTCTGACTTAGACTGTATGTATGTATGTATATATATATATATATATATATATATATATATATATATATATATATATATATATATATATATATATATATATATATATATATATATATACAGGACTTGACAGGGTTATATATTATACAGGGTTTTCCAACATTACTAGCCACTCGCCATTTTCACTAGCCACAATTTTGTTGTTGGAAAAAAAATGTATATGCATAAATTTGACTTTGACATGCTAGAATTTCTTGATTTAAATGTTGTGTTATATCCATTTAACTTTTATTTGTGTGTTGTGTATGAGCTTGAGCATGAGCAAATGGGCTGTGGTTTCACAGTGTCGCATTGCAATTAGTTTTATTTCAACAGGACTTTTTAGGGCTCAACACTAAGGAGTTACCATTTTTTTCCCTCTGGCCAGCACCAAACTAATTATTTCCTTGCCACAAAATTTAAATAATGTGTCAAAACAAGCAAACTATAGCTGTATACTAAAACTAAACATAAGTTTTATACAGAAAACTATACATTAACTACAATTCAAATCTTTAGTGACGAGCCAGCACTGATTATTTTTAACCAGCTAAAGTGGCTAGTGGGGGTGGCTGTCTAATTTGCCTCAGCTAAAATCCACCAATTGGCTGGTTGGTAGTTGTTAATGTCAGGCCCTGTGTGTGTGTGAGTGTGTGTGTGTGTGTGTGTGTGTGTGTGTGTGTGTGTATATATGTATGTATATATATATATATATATATATATATATATATATATATATATATATATATATATATATATATATATATATATATATATATATATATATATATATATATATAGATATGTTGGACCCCCTTTTGCCTTCAGAACTGCCTTAATCCTTCATGGCATAGATTCAACAAGCTACTGGAAATATTCCTCAGAGATTTTGCTTCATATTGACATGATAGCATCACGCAGTTGCTGCAGATTTGTCGGCTGCACATCCATGATGCCAATAAAATATCGCAATATCAGATTTTTTTAATATCGTGCAGCCCTAAATCAAATGTAGCATGAAAATAGGTGGATTGATACACGGCTGCTGCTAGTGAAAATAACCGCACACTCAGCAGAAATACAGAAATACTCTCCGGCTTTTCATCTCTCATCACAAATCTGTCATTGTTGATGGCTGTCAAAGTGGGCAGATTGATTGAACGCTCCGAGACTTTCCCCATTTGTGTCCTTTTTGCAAGGTTTTAATGTTTGAGCCCCTCTGTAGCCGCTCAGCCATTCATAAAGGTGTCCCAGAGAAGCACTTGATCTGACAGCATCTGTAAAGTATGTTTTTTTTTTTTTTGGCTAGCGCTGCTTTCGGTTCAGCGTCCTTTGACTCTGGCGTACAGTGATTGATTAGTTTAGATAAAGTCACGGATGATTGCCTTGTGGGAGACCGGAGTCACTCATTAACTGCGCATTAAAGTGGCTTCATTAAGCTTTTGGCTCCCGGTGCCACTGTCACTCTGGCCATATGTGTCTCCATTACACACTTGTGTTAGCCATACCACATCTGCTATTTCACATACACTCATTGTCTTCAGCGTATAGCAGATTTACGTTTGGAATTATGCATTTGCATGATATTGCACAAATTTTTCAGTGGTAAATATTGAGAATACAGTTTCAGAGGATGGTTTGAATAGCTCTATTTGATGGTTTTCTC
>LR812534.1:2412544-2455044 GCA_903798195.1 Danio kyathit | reverse complement strand
AGAATCGATTTGTTCACCACAGCTCTAGTATTTGCATGCATTTTAAAATGAAATGTTTGTTGTGTCTCTCCCAGATCGGCCAGTTGGTATTCAAGGGCATGAAGAGGCTGAACAGAATCCAGTCTATAGTGTTCGAGACGGCTTACAACACCAATGAAAACCTGCTCATATGCGCCCCCACTGGTGCCGGAAAAACCAACATCGCCATGCTAACAATACTACACGAGATCCGCCAGCACCTACAGCCTGGAGGAGTCATCCGCAAGGACCAGTTTAAGGTAAACACACACACACATACTCACAAAGACAATATTGTTGAGTGAGCTGTTGGCTTTCTGGCAGCCAATAACTCATTTCCGCACCATTCCTTATGCCTCGGCTACCTCAAAACCTAGTTTGTTTAGCTCACGTCAAGCAAGGATAGACTTGAGCATTAAATACGTGTCAGGAAGTTTCGCCAGATGTAAACGGATGCATTGTCTCACGAAGCGCATTTGCACAAGACAGCTTCAACGATGACAGACAGTCTTCATACATCACCATTAAACTCTTTCTTTAAGGCAGCCGGCTTCATATTTCTTTTGTAAATTGTTATTTGTGCCGGTTGCCAGGGAACAAATGCTACTGTGGCGTCTTCTCATTTATCATAAGCGTGTCTTGTCTCTCTATAGATTGTGTACGTGGCTCCGATGAAGGCCCTGGCTGCTGAGATGACTAATTATTTCAGTAAGCGATTGGAGCCTTTGGGCATCGCCGTCAAGGAGCTGACGGGAGACATGCAGCTGACCAAAGGAGAAATCCTGCGCACTCAGGTAACCCCTTTTAACGGATACACCTTTGGCTACAGCAGTAGATTGGGGAGGTCTGAGTTATTTACATATTAAAACTGGTTGGATGTTAAAATCAGTATGTAATTTGCATATTAAAACTGGTTGGATATTAAAATCAGTATGTAATTTGCATATTAAAACTGGTTGGATATTAAAATCAGTATGTAATTTGCATATTAAAACTGGTTGGATATTAAAATCAGTATGTAATTTGCATATTAAAACTGGTTGGATATTAAAATCAGTATGTAATTTGCATATTAAAACTGGTTGGATATTAAAATCAGTATGTAATTTGCATATTAAAACTGGTTGGATGTTAAAATCAGTATGTCATTTACATATTAAAACTGGTTGAATATTAAAATCAGTATGTAATTTGCATATTAAACTGGTTGGATATTAAAATCAGTATGTAATTTGCATATTAAAACTGGTTGGATGTTAAAATTAGTATGTAATTTGCATATTAAAACTGGTTGAATGTTAAAATCAGTATGTAATTTGCATATTAAAACTGGTTGGATGTTAAAATCAGTATGTCATTTACATATTAAAACTGGTTGGATGTTAAAATCAGTATGTAATTTGCATATTAAAACTGGTTGGATGTTAAAATCAGTATGTAATTTGCATATTGAAACTGGTTGAATGTTAAAATCAGTATGTCATTTACATATTAAAACTGGTTGGATGTTAAAATCAGTATGTCATTTACATATTAAAACTGGTTGGAAGTTAAAATCAGTATGTAATTTGCATATTAAAACTGGTTGGATGTTAAAATCAGTATGTAATTTGCATATTGAAACTGGTTGGATGTTAAAATCAGTATGTCATTTACATATTAAAACTGGTTGGATGTTAAAATCAGTATGTCATTTACATATTAAAACTGGTTGGAAGTTAAAATCAGTATGTCATTTGCATATTAAAACTGGTTGGATATTAAAATCAGTATGTAATTTGCATATTGAAACTGGTTAGATGTTGAAATAAGTATGTCATTTGCATATTAAAACTGGTTGGATGTTGAAATCAGTATGTAATTTGCATATTAAAACTGCCTGGATGTTAAAATCAGTATGTCATTTGCATATTAAAACTGGTTGGATATTAAAATCAGTATGTAATTTGCATATTAAAACTGGTTGGATGTTGAAATCAGTATGTAATTTGCATATTAAAACTGCCTGGATGTTGAAATCAGTATGTCATTGGCATATTGAAACTGGTTAGATGTTGAAATAAGTATGTCATTTGCATATTAAAACTGGTTGGATGTTAAAATCAGTATGTCATTTGCATATTAAAACTGGTTGGATATTAAAATCAGTATGTAATTTGCATATTAAAACTGGTTGGATGTTGAAATCAGTATGTAATTTGCATATTAAAACTGCCTGGATGTTGAAATCAGTATGTCATTTGCATATTAAAACTGGCTGGATGTTGAAATCAGTATGTAATTTGCATATTAAAACTGTCTGGATGTTGAAATCAGTATGTCACTGGCATATTAAAACTGGTTGGATGCCCCCCTGTAGATTCCCCCCCCAATTTCTGTTCATTCTAGCCGAAATAAAACAAATAAGAATTTCACCAGAAGAAAAAAATATTATAGAAAATACTGTAAAGAATTCCTGAATCTATTAAACATCATTTGAGGAAAAAAGCCACAGGAAGGCGAATAATTTTGACTTTGTTGGCCTCATTGGATTTTGGACTTGGCTAAACCCAACCGCAACTCATCAATGGCTTCATCTGTTGCCTGACGCTGGGGGATGCTCATATATCATGATGTTGGCGTAAAGATGTTGTTAAAGATCTCTAGTAGGATGAGGTGATTGCTTTAAATTCTGCAAGTGATGATCCTTGACCCATCACCGTTGAGTCCACGATCAAGACTCTTAACCTTGGGGCACTCCATCAGGACTCAACCTATTTTATTTTGTGTGTGTGTGATACTTTTAAGACTGCAGGCCAGTCATGTTTGATGATGGCTTCATTCCACATAGACTTCCTTCAGCTGTAAAAAAAAAAAAAAAACATTTCGAAATGTAATTTAAATAACAAAATAGCATTGCAATATGTGTTTAAATTTGCATTTTAGAAGACGTGCAATGTTTTGTGCACAATGAAAGTGTTCATTTTTTTATTTACATCCAGCCACAGTTTTAATATACAAATGACATACTGATTTTAACATCCAACCAGTTTTAATATGCAAATTACATACTGATTTTAACATCCAACCAGTTTTAATATGCAAATTACATACTGATTTTAATATCCAACCAGTTTTAATATGCAAGTTACATACTGATTTTAACATCCAACCAGTTTTAATATGCAAATGACATACTGATTTTAACATCCAACCAGTTTTAATATGTAAATGACATACTGATTTTAACATCCAACCAGTTTTAATATGTAAATGACATACTGATTTTAATATCCAACCAGTTTTAATATGCAAATGACTTACTTATTTTAACATCCAACCAGTTTTATTATGCAAATTACATACTGATTTTTACTTCCAACCAGTTTTTTTTATATGTAAATTGCGTACTGATTTTAATATCCAACCAGTTTTAATATGTAAATGACTTACTGATTTTAATATCCAACCAGTTTTAATATGCAAATTACATACTGATTTTAATATCCAACCAGTTTTAATATGCAAATTACATACTGATTTTAATATCCAACCAGTTTTAATATGCAAATTACATACTGATTTTAACATCCAACTAGTTTTAATATGTAAATGACATACTGATTTCAACATCCAACCAGTTTTAATATGCAAATTACATACTGATTTTAATATCCAACCAGTTTTAATATGCAAATTACATACTGATTTTAATATCCAACCAGTTTTAATATGCAAATTACATACTGATTTTGATATCCAACCAGTTTTAATATGCAAATTACTTACTGATTTTAACATCCAACCAGTTTTAATATGTAAATGACATACTGATTTTAACATCCAACCAGTTTTAATATGCAAATTACATACTGATTTTAATATCCAACCAGTTTTAATATGCAAATTACATACTGATTTTAATATCCAACCAGTTTTAATATGCAAATTACATACTGATTTTGATATCCAACCAGTTTTAATATACAAATTACATACTGATTTCAACATCCAACCAGTTTTAATATGCAAATGACATACTGATTTTAATATCCAACCAGTTTTAATATGCAAATTACATACTGATTTTAACATCCAACCAGTTTTAATATGCAAATTACATACTGATTTTAATATCCAACCAGTTTTATTATGCAAATTACTTACTGATTTTAACTTCCAGTTTTAATATGCAAATGACTTACTGATTTTAACATCCAACCATTTTAATATGCAAATTACATACTGATTTTAATATCCAACCAGTTTTAATATGCAAATTACATACTGATTTTAACATCCAACCAGTTTTAATATGCAAATTACATACTGAGTTTAACATCCAACCAGTTTTATTATGCAAATTACATACTGATTTTAACTTCCAACCAGTTTTAATATGTAAATTGCGTACTGATTTTAATATCCAACCAGTTTTATTATGCAAATTACATACTGATTTTAATATCCAACCAGTTTTAATATGTAAATTGCGTACTGATTTTAATATCCAACCAGTTTTAATATGCAAATTACATACTGATTTTAATATCCAACCAGTTTTAATATGCAAATTACATACTCATTTTAACATCCAACCAGTTTTAATATGCAAATTACATGCTGATTTTAACATACAACCAGTTTGAATATGTAAATGACATACTGATTTCAACATCCAACCAGTTTTAATATGCAAATGACTTACTGATTTTAACATCCAACCAGTTTTATTATGCAAATTACTTACTGATTTTAACTTCCAACCAGTTTTAATATGTAAATTGCATACCGATTTTAATATCCAACCAGTTTTAATATGTACATATAAGTTATAAAGCCTTAAAATGAGTTTAATTACGTAGTTTATATATTAATTGCATGTGTAATTTACATATTAAATTTCATTTGCATGGCATTTATATTTCATTTTGCACGTCATGAAGAATGCAAATTTAAATACCGAAATACATTTACATATTTAGCATTGCCATTTTGCATATTAAATTTCGAAATGGCTTTTGCTACCGATATGCTTCCATATTCAGCCCTTAACCAGATTGCTTGTCTTTTTTCTAAGATCTCTACGTTATTGTTTTAAATCAAATTAGAAATTGTTCCATGTGTAGGTGTATAGCCAAGTCCACAAGGCTCTCGTAAAGCACTTGTCTTGTCTTCCCAATCAATATGATTGTACAATGGAAACGCATCCATTTGCAATGCTGCAGCGCGCACAGTTCCGGGCCAGCAGTTTCAGAACGGAAGTGTGTATACGTGACTGAAGAGCGCTGGAGAGCACAGGATGAAAGCAGTAATAGCCTTAAATCAGAGTTGAAGGACTGCAAACTGATGATCTAAGTAGATTGAGGAGGAGTTTGTTTTGAATCACTGCTCACACATTATTTTATAGTGTACATTCAATTAGGGCTGCATCTTTTCAACTTGAGAGAAGATTACTTGTTTTTTGTGGGTAGGGGGGAATCTTGGGGGGGGGGGGGGGGGGGTAAGGAGCTAAATGCACTTTCAAAATTAACTAATTAAATATAGAAACCAATAAATTTGTTGAAGTGTTATTGTTATTATTGATGTATTGTTTTGTTGTAGTTTGTTAGTATTTGTATTATTTTTAATATTGTGCATTTTATTGCATATCGTTTTGAAACATTACAGTTATAAACTAAAATTGATATCATTATAATGTATTTTAAATGCAGTTTTATTTAATTCATTGATAAAATAATGACCACGTTTTTTTATTTATTTGTTTTTTTTTCCTAGTTGTGTATTTTCATAAAAATTTTTTAATTTTAATTTTATTTTAAATCGCAGCTTCTGTCTGAAAAATCAAAAAATGAATTGCCAAATCTTGCAGTTCTGCTTAGGGGCCATTTAAACCACACGGTTTTCAGTCAAAAATGGGGAAACTTTTATGTGTTTTTCCTGTACGTTTACATGTAATGTAATGTGTATTTATATAGCGCATTTATTGTGTATGGCCATACACCCAAAGCGCTTCACAATCATGGGGGGGGGGGGGGGGGGGGGGGGTCTCTCCACACCACCACCAGTGTGTAGCATCCACTTGGATGATGCGACGGCAGCCACAGGACAACGGCGCCAGAGCGCTCACCACACACCAGCTATTGGTGGAGTGAAGAGACAGTGATAGAGCCAATTCAGTGGATGGGGATGTTTAGGAGGCCATGATGGGTAAGTGCCAATTGAGGGACTTTGGCCAGGACACCGGGGTTACACCCCTCTTCTTTTACGAGAAGTGCCATGGGATTTTTAATGACCACAGAGAGTCAGGACCTCGGTTTAACGTCTCATCCGAAAGACGGCGCCCACTGACAGTGTAGACTCCCCTTCACTTTTACTGGGGCATTAGGACTCACACAGACCACAGGTTGAGCGCCCCCTGCTGGCCTCTCTAACACCACTTCCAACAGCAACCTAGTCTTCCCATGTGGTCTCCCATCCAGGTACTGTCCAGGCTCGGCCCTGGTTAGCTTCAGTGAGTAACCGGTCTTGGGCTGCAGGGTGATATGGCGGTGGCAATGTTGTTTTTGTGACTGAAAATGCATAAATCTGCATTCAAAGTGTACAGTTTGAAAGTACAGTACCAGGTTAGCACCTAGTTATTACCCTGCTGTTATTTTTATTATACTAATTTCATTAAACGTTAAAATATTGTGGGTGGTGGTTCCCATTTTTAAGAAGGGGGACCGTAGGGTGTGCTCCAACTATAGGGGATCACACTTCTCAGGCTCCCTGGGAAAGTCTGTGCCAGGGTACTGGAGAGAAGAATCCGGCCGATGGTTAAACCTAGGATTCAGGAGGAACATTGCGGTTTTCGTCCAGGTCGTGGTACATTGGAGCAGCTCTATACCCTCACTAGGATGCTCGAGGGTTCATGGGAGTATGCCCAATCACTCCACATGTGTTTTGTGGACTTGGAGATGGTGGCATTCTGTGGAGGGTGCTCTGGGAGTATGGGTCAGAGGCGCTCTGTTAAGGGACGTCTCGTCCCTGTATGAGCAGAGTAGGAGTTTGGTTCGCATTGCCGGCAATAAGTCAGACTTCTTTCCAGTGCATGTTGGACTCCAGCAGGGCTGCCCTTTGTCACCAATTCTGTTCATAATTTTAATAGGAATTTCAAAGCACAGCCTTGAGACCAGTTCCAGGGGTCCAGTTCGGGGACCACAGGATTTCATCTCTGTTATTCGCAGATGATGTTGTTCTGTTGGCTTCATCGAACATGGACCTTCAGCATGCACTGGGACGGCTTGCTGATGAGTGTGACGTAGCTGGCATGAGAATCAGCACCTTCAAGTGCGAGGCTATGGTGCTCCACCGGAAAAAGGTGGTTTGCCATCTCCAGGTTGGGGGAAAGTCCTTACCCCAGGTGGAGGAGTTCAAATATCTTGGGGTTTTTGTTCACGAGTGAGGGAAGGATGGAGCGTGAGATTGACAGGCGGATTGGTGCAGCGGCAGCAGTAATGTCTGGGGTTCTCTCCTAAGACTGCTGACCCCGCGACCCGGCCCCGGAAAAGCAGTTGAAAATGAATGAATGAATGAATGAATGAATGAATGAATGAATGATTGAAATATTACAATAAAAAATGAAGTGTCTTAGATACAAGTTCCCATAAAGTGAAACCACAAATTCAAAAAGGAGTTAAAAATAACTACCATTGTTGCCATATACACTCACCGGCCATTTTATTAGGTTGTCCAACTGCTCGTTAATGCAACTTTCTAATCAGCCAATCACATGGCAGCAACTCAATGCATTTAGGCATGTAGACATGGTCAAGACGATCTGCTACAGATCTGAGGCTACAATTCACACAGGCTCACCAAAACTGGACAATAGAAGATTGGAGAAACGTTGCCTGGTCTGATGAGTCTCCATTTCTGCTGCCACATTCGGATGGTCGGGTCAGAATTTGGCCTCAACAACATGAAAGCATGAATCCATCCTGCCTTGTATCAACGGTTCAGGCTGGTGGTGGTGGGGTAATGGTGAGGGGAGATTTTCTTGGCACACTATGGGCTCATTAGTACCAATTGAGCATGGTGTCAACGCCACAGCCTACCTGAGTATTGTTGCTGACCATGTCCATCCCTTTATGACCACAGTGTCTCCATCTTCTGATGGCTACTTCCAGCAGGATAACGCACCATGTCATAAAGCGTAAATCATCTCAGACTGGTTTCTTGAACATGACAATGAGTTCACTGTACTCAAATGGCCTCCACAGTCACAAGAGCTCAATCCAATAGAGCACCTTGGGTGGACCGGGAGACTCTGCGTGATGCTATCATGTCAATATGGACCAAAATCTATGAGGAATATTTTATTTCGATATATATATATATGATTTAGTTTGTTAGTATTGTTATTATTATTGTAGATTTTATTGTACATTATTTTGAAACTTTACAGTTATAAACTAAAATTATTATAATTATAATGTATTTTAAATTCTGTTTTTATTTAATTTGAACAATTATTATTTGTTTGTTAATTTAGTTTGAACAAACAGCAAACATCATGTTTTGAGCGCTGTAGATTCATGCATTCATGGATAGACGGAGACCTCTAAGAGCCCTTAATTGTTAAAACAAGAGCGAGATGAAGAATAGATTTAGAGGATTGTAGAGAACAAGTCGGAGTCACAGGTCAAGTGGTGTGAGGAGTGTAATATCAATTGCTGAATAAAGGGAAATGATCCTCATGCGTTCCCACAGGAAGCTCCCCTTTTCTCCGACCATATCAATTGAGTGCCCTCGCTGCGCTTCCCAAACAGCAGAGCAAACAAAGCCACCAAAAAAATAAATAAAAATGGAGAGATGTGAAGCAAGGAGACGTGTTGTAGAATAATAAGGCATCATTGCTCTTTCCATTGTGCTTTACTGCCCCCTCAGCCCTGTGTTTTTCAGACAGCGGCAGCCTTGCACAATATACTCCTTTAAAAAATGACCATCTCTGCAGTGGTTAGCTGGGAGAATATCAAGTATCTCGCCTATTTTTTTGCAGCATTGGAGAGATGTCTCTGAGGTGTCTGGGGTAGACGCTGAGACAGGAAAAACAAGTGGTCATTACTAGCAGACCTCACAGTTTGGCTGGCGGACGTGGTGTCAGTGTGCGTGCGTATCACAGTGTGTTTTAGTTAATTGCTAGAAACGGCGTGGAAGGCATAGGGTGATGTGTCGTGCCTTATAGAAACCCTCAAGGTGGTCATTAGATATTGATTGGTGGTCTTGCGTCGGAGCTGGATCTCCCATAGCGGTGCAAAGTTAACAGCAGGTTGTGACCTGACCATGCTATTATTTATTGTTGCTTTGCTTTAATCACAGTGTGTTGTTTTCATTTCGTGGTTTTTCTTTCTCACGTTTCATCCTCTATGCCTCATTTCAATATTCCAAACACTGTAAAAATGCTTGGTTCTACACAATCGAAAAACTCAAGAATTGTGTTGTTTCAGCTCAAATTAAATAAGTATTTTGAACAAACAGCAAGTGAAATGTTTTGAGTGTATTCTCTCTCACACACTTGCCCATTTATTCCTTGTATATTGTTTAAACCCTCATTTGGCACCATTAATACTTTAGATAGAATATACATAATTTGACCCCCCTAAAAGGTTAAGTTAACCATTAATTACTAGTTAAACGTATGCTTAATTGTGAACAAATTAACCGTTATTAATGCTTAACTATTTTGGAGCCTTAATATAAAGTGTTACCAACATTACACATTTGACCTCTTCCTAATAGGCAAACTCAACAATAAAGACTGCTTAATAGTATGGTGCCATGGCTTTGCAATCTAAAAATGTGATTATAATGGAAGTCAATGGGGCAAAAACAGCCCCAAACATAATGAAAGGGTAGTCCAATTGAACAATACACGGCTTTGCAATCTAAAAATGTGATTATAATGGAAGTCAATGGGGCAAAAACAGCCCCAAACATAATGAAAGGGTAGTCCAATTGAACAATACACGGCTTTGCAATCTAAAAATGTGATTATAATGGAAGTTAATGGGGCAAAAACAGCCCCAAACATAACGAAAGGGTAGTCCATTTGAACAATACACAGCTTGGCAATCCAAAAATGTGATTATAATGGAAGTCAATGGGGCAGAAACAGCACCAAACATAACGAAAGGGCAGTCCATTTGAACAATACATGGCTTTGCAATCCAAAAATGTGATTATAATGGAAGTCAATGGGGCAGAAACAGCCCCAAACATAACGAAAGTGTAGTCCATTTGAACAATACACAGCTTTGCAATCCAAAAATGTCATTGTATTGGAAGTCAATGGTGCAGAAACAGCCCCAAACATAACGAAAGTGTAGTCTATTTGAACAATACATGGCTTTGCAATCCAAAAATGTGATTATAATGGAAGTCAATGGGGCAGAAACAGCCCCAAACATAACGAAAGTGTAGTCCATTTGAACAATACACAGCTTTGCAATCCAAAAATGTCATTGTATTGGAAGTCAATGGTGCAGAAACAGCCCCAAACATAACGAAAGTGTAGTCCATTTGAACAATACACGGCTTTGCAATCCAAAAATGTGATTATAATGGAAGTCAATGGGTCAAAAACAGCCCCAAACATAACGAAAGGGTAGTCCATTTGCTTAGTGTATTGAGTTTTTGAAAAAATTTCAAAGCATTTTCCCAAAATCTGTGTCAAAATAAGATTTGTGACCAAAAATCATTCCATTGGCTGAAACATAGAGAACGCTGTGGCTGAATATAGCCTCAAAAACACCAGAGAGTGGATGAAAACATCCCCAACAGCACTTAAGGGTTAAATTCACTTGTACTTCATTTGTCGTTTGAAATCAGCATGAAACAAATGTTTTCTGATTCATTGTGATGTACATGCAGGAGAATCAGGATCCGACAGGGTTATTGAGTCGTTGTTCTGCTGTTGTAATTGAAAGTTTATTCTACCTTCATCAATTATCAATAAGGATGCACCAAAATTAAAATTCTATTATAAAAATAATTTAAGGCATTGTTTATTGCAAATGTTTTGTTCAAAAATATGTTTGGCGGGCCGAATCTTGTTATATTTTAAACGTCAGTTGCGGAGGAGGAGGAGGATGAGGAGGAGGGTGGGCCATAAATGGCCCACGGGCGGGTAGTTTGAGACCCCTGGTTTAGGATATTTTATTTTCTGGTGTTAAACTGGTGCACAGGTGATATTTGATTCGTGTCAACAGTATGGTTAATTTAAGTTTGGTGTAAACCTTGATTTTTCCAACCTGGTACTAGTGAGGTGTACCTAATAAAGTGGCGGGCGAGTGAATTTAGGTTAGTATATGAGTAGAATATTGAGTTATTTTGAACTTTGACCATGATGCTTGACAAGCTGCTCATTTGTTTTGGTTGCTAAAGCAACAAATTTGCCCTTGCATGATCCTTGGATCCATTGAAATTATTGGGTTTCATAGGGTAGCGCAGTGCTTTCCGTGTCCAGTGTGAAAGCCGGATCACATTGTTCAGTGTCTACAGCAGGAGGGCGAGTGAAACTAGTGAAATCAACATAGCCTCAATTTTTATAGGTCATATTTTTTAACTGAAAACCAAAAATGCCATTTTCAGCAGGCCAAAATTTAGGTTAACATGCTCAATTTTAAATTATTTGTGCTTTAAAAAGTCCTTGAATTTGGTGTCTATGAAAGTGGGAACCCTGATACTGTACCTTTCTCTCATCCACCAGTACACACATGCACAAAGCTGACTCCAGTGCGCACACACACCTACCCCCTCCCTGTGCTCCTTTCAGAGATCTTGTCATTTCCCTCAGCTTGGATCATAGCACTTTGTCTGTCTTCTTATTTCCTTGTTGCTATAGTAACCGCTGTACAGTAAAACGCCTAATACATAGAACACACACAGCTGTTCAAATAAGCCTATTGAAGACTAAATTTGTGCTGTCAGAGACGGCGCTGACATTTAAATAAGAGGCCATAGGTTATAAGATGGAAAAGACGGAGATGTTGGCTTGATAATTAGATTATGGAGAAATCAAAGATCCATCAGCACGGCTAATAGTGGATACGGGGGAAACTTTGATAAGGAGTATAATACGTTATTTTGGCATGAAATGAGTGTTCTTAATGACTGTCGGGATAGCTTTGATTATAGATTTTTCTCTTGATTATATACAAAATAATTGCTTTTCAGAAGATTGAAAGTGCTGTGGTAATAATGCAACACACACGCGCACACACACACACACACACACACACACACACACACACACACATATATATATATTTTTTTTTTTTTATTGATTTATTTATTTTTTTACATTTTTTAATTTAATGTATTACATTTTTATTTATTTATTTTTATTTATTTATTTTAATTAATTAATTAATTAATTTTTATTTATTTATTTTATTTATGTATTTATGTATTTAAATATTTATATTTATTTATTTAATTGTAATTAAAAAATATTTATTTATTTATTTTTGTTTATTTATTTTTATTCAATTATTTATTTTTTATTCATTTTTTAATTAATTAATTTTTTAATTTATTCAATTTTTTAAATTTATTTAATATATAATTTTTTTATTAATTGATTATTTATTTTTTATTTATATTTATTTATTTATTTTATGTATTTATTTATGTATTTTTAATTAATTGATTATTTTATATTTATTTTTTTATTTTTATTAATTTATTTTTATTTTTTATTAATTATTTTATTTATTAATTTATTGTTGTATTTATTTTTTATTCATTTATTCATTTATTTATTTATTTAATTGATTTGTATTCATTCATTTATTTATTTACTTATTTATTTATTTATTTGTTTGTTTATTTATTTATTTATTTTGAGACATGATAGCAGTTGCATTCTAAGAATTAAAAAGCTAATTCACAGATAGTTTTGGGTAAGTTACTTCAAAAAAGCAAATAATTACTACTTATTACGTCACTGAATTTGTATTTAAATACAATTTTCTAATTACTAAGTAGCTTAATTACGCAGTAAGTAATTAAATAACTTATAGATAAAGAAATCCCAACAATAGACAATAGAAATAAATCTCTTTTAATGCTTTACATGTGAGTCAAAAGCCTTTTAGCTTTGTTAAAAAAATGAAAAAAAGTTAATCATAATTAAACACAAAACGTGCTTCATGCATACCATGCATTATCATTCATTTCCTACTAAATGCTTTGTTTATTAAGCATCTTCAATTGTCTTAACAAATGTAGCCTTCTTTAGTATTAGTATGACAAAGGGTGCAATTACTTTGCGTCTCTAAATTGATTTATCCAGAACTGTAGAATTTATTTACAGTATTTAAGCAATTATACATAACTGTAATAAAATCTAATTACATAAAAGTGAAAAGTAATTCAGCACTTTTCACAATAATTATTGCCTCAATGCAGCTTTACAACAGGTGATCTATGTTGCGCTACAGTCTAAACTAGAAAATTACTATAAATGTATTAGTTACTAATAACTTTAATTAACTAACTAATAACTAATTACTTTATCAGTTAAAGTTATCATATATAAACATAGTTAACCTGCAGTTATATAGTATATATATGATGTCTATTTGTCTGATTAGTAAAGTAATCCCTTAGTTGACTGTATTAGTGTAAAAGTAATTTAATTACAGTAATTAGTTACTTTGAACACTGCTCACAACTTGGTAAGGCTGAAATAGGCTCTTGTCACAGCATGTCTTGTCATATCAGTTACATATAATTCACTGAGCATTACTGAATATTCTACTGACATCAAATCATTTACAGTCCTGCTTGTCAAAATGACAAGAAATTCTTATGTGTTAGCGAGACTGCACACACTGACTTCTACACCTTATTTTTTAGTTTGTGACGTGGAGCAGAAGTTGATCATTGAACAAGTTTTTCTTTTCCTTGCAAATACTGCAAGAAAAAAAAGCCTTTTTACACATGACAAAAAGTCTGGCACATGCTGTGTTGCAGGGTACTTTGTTAAGAGATGTTTTTTTTTTTTTGAACATCTAGCCACCTTTTCATTGCTGTAGAAGAAGAGAAATGTACAACCCAGGATACGTACCCAGGTCTACATTTCTAGGGACAGCGAAATATGTAACCGGAGGTATGTCTGCTCGCAGTTTTTGCAAATCCTCCAGAGGGCGCTCTGTACGCATTTTGATGATCTCAAATTTCTCTCGCACTTCATTTTCTTGCGCAAAATCCACCAGAGGGCGCAATATACACTTCAGCCGATCAGGCCAGCTTGCTGTCGACTGATTGGCCGACTGACCCACCCCCTTTCCTAAACCCAACCAATAGTCTTTTCAAATGCAGTCTAGAAAAAGAAAAGCCCTTACAGCCGCCTGATTTCACCACGTTTTCAGCCTGTTGTTTATTGATATATTTATTTGCTTTTTATTTATTTATGTGCTATTTGCTTTTTTATTTGATCTATTTTATTTTGTTTTACCTGGTTTCTGGAACCGTTCTTCGCCTGTCGTCGTGGTCAACTCCACTTAACATTCCAAGTTCATTGGCGTATGCGGCGAGCCACTGGGCAAACTAGTAAAACCAGAAAAGCCGTCCGTATAGAGGTAAGTGCTCAGCTGGTTGCGCAAAAAGGAACAGAAGCCGTCTGCGCCCTATTATGTTCGTTTTACATGCAAAATAGTCAGATGTACCTCTGGCTACATAATTCATGCTCTCCAGAAATGCAGACAGGGGTACATATCCACAATGAGCATGTGTTAGAAATGTACTGCCGTCTGACAACTGAGGTTAAGAAATACATTCATGTTAATCTTTTTTTTTTTTTTTTATTACAGACATCAAGTATAGCTTGTTTGGTGCACACCACTGGTTTCCTATATGTTCTTACATGAACATTTACTCTACATAGAAGAAACTGAGGATGCATGGCAAACTCTTCTTTTTTTTTTTTTGGCTGGCTTTTTGTTCATAAAAAGGTGGACACCGCTCACTCTTTCTAATACCTGAGCTCTGCAGTTCTCAAGGCAAGCGAGAATGATTGTGTTTGTGCCAGAATTAATAGTGGGTCAGATCCTGTGATTTCTCCTCAACCTGGCATCCTGGGGCTCTGTGATGTTCAGTCCCGATGACAATGTAATGGACATGCTGTCTGCATTTGAGGACTGGCCCACATTGGATCTTCCATTTTTTTTCTCCTGAAATTTGACAGCAAGTTATTATTCCAGGGCATGTCCCATTCTACGGACACCGCCTAGATCAAACTACATATTCCCCCAGTTGAAGAGATGACACAATTGCTTCTCACATAATGGAAGTGTAATCTTATTTCTTCTAAAATCACCATACCAAGTTCACCGTAAAGTAACACTTCACGTTTATTTAAAATTAGGCTCATTTTACAGCTCCCCTAGAGTTAAACGGGTGAGTTTTACCATTTTGTGAATCCATTTAGCCAATCATTTTTAGGACTTTTAGCTTAGCTTAGCAAAGATCATTGAATCAGATTAGACATCTCGCTCAAAAATGACCCAAGAGTTTCAATAATGTTCCTGTTCAAAGCTTAACTCTTCTGTAGTTACATCATGTACTAAGACTGATGGATCTATTTTCTAGGCTGACTATACGCTCATTCTGGTGTAATAATCAAGAAACATTACTGACGTACCTTGGCTCCAGCAGGTACAAATATATTACACAGTGCATGAAAATTGCCTAATTTCTCGCAATATCCTTGTGCCTGCTACAGCCATGGTACACCAGCAAAGTTCCTTGATTATTATGCCAGAATGAAAGTATAGTTCCTATCCATATCAGCCTAGAAAATACCAACTTTATTAGTTTTCCATCAGTCTTACAGTAGTGCTATCACAATCACCAGCCCTTGCAGATTGCTGGAGAACACTCACTGTCACCCGAACTACACATCACTCACCCAACTGGACTTCATATCCCATCGTGCACCTCACACACGCACCAGTTCCAGATTACCACTTCTTACAAACACACAGCTGGATCTGTTTTCTAGGCTCATATGGCTAGGAACTGTACTCACATTCTGGCGTAATAAGCAAGGAACATTACTGCCGTACTTTGGCTTCAGTAGGTGCAATGATATTACACAGTGCCTGAAAATTGCCTAATTTTGGGCAATATTGTTGTGCCTTCTGCTGCTATGGTACAGTAGCAAAGTTCCTTGATTATTACACCAGAATGAGAGTATAGTTCCTATCCATATCAGCCTAGAAAATACCAACTTTATTAGTTTTCCGTCAGTCTTACAGTATTACTGTCACGATCACCAGCATCTGCAGATTACTGGAGGACACTCACTGTCACCCGAACTACACATCTGTCACCCAACTGGACTACATATCCCATCATTCACATCACACACGCACCAGTTCCAGATTGCTACTGATTACAAACACAGCTTGATCTATTTTTTAGGATGATTTGGCTAGGAACTATACTATCATTCTGGCGTAATAATCAAGGAACATTACTGACGTACAATGACTCCAGCAGGTGCAATGATATTACACAGTGCCTGAAAATTGCCTAATTTTGGGCAATATCATTGTGCCTGCTGCAGCTATAGTACAGCAGCAATGTTTCTTGATTACCATGGCAGAATGAGAGTATAGTTCCTATCCATATCAGCCTAGAAAATACCAACTTTATTAGTTTTCTGTCAGTCTTACAGTATTACTGTCATGATCACCAGCGATCCAGCCCTTGCAGATCGCTGGAGAACACTCACAGTCACCCGAACTATACATCTGTCACCCATCTGGACTGCATATCCCATCATGCACCTTACACACACACCAGTTCCAGATCACCACTTCTTACAAACACACAGCTGGATCTATTTTCTAGGCTCATATGGCTAGGAACTGTACTCTCATTCTGGCGTAATAAGCAAGGAACATTACTGCCGTACTTTGGCTTCAGTAGGTGCAATGATATTACACAGTGCCTGAAAATTGCCTAATTTTGGGCAATATCATTGTGCCTTCTGCTGCTATGGTACAGTAGCAAAGTTCCTTGATTATTACGCCAGAATGAGAGTATAGTTCCTATCCATATCAGCCTAGAAAATACCAACTTTATTAGTTTTCCGTCAGTCTTACAGTATTACTGTCACAATCACCAGCATCTGCAGATTACTGGAGGACACTCACTGTCACCCGAACTACACATCTGTCACCCAACTGGACTACATATCCCATCATTCACATCACACACGCACCAGTTACAGATTGCTACTGATTACAAACACAGCTTGATCTATTTTTTAGGTTAATATGGCTAGGAACTATACTCTCATTCTGGTGTAATAATCAAGGAACATTACTGACGTACAATGGCTCAAGCAGGTGCAATGATATTACACAGTGCCTGAAAATTGCCTAATTTTGGGCAATATCATTGTGCCTGCTGCAGCTATAGTACAGCAGCAAAGTTTCTTGATTACCATGGGAGAATGAGAATATAGTTCCTAGCCATATCAGCCTAGAAAATACCAACTTTATTAGTTTTCCGTCAGTCTTACAGTATTACTGTCACGATCACCAGCATCTGCAGATTACTGGAGAACACTCACTGTCACCCGAACTACACATCTGTCACCCAACTGGACTACATATCCCATCATTCACATCACACACGCACCAGTTCCAGATTACACCACTGATTACAAACCTCATGAGGGCATGAGTTTCTTCTTTTTTTTTTTTTGGAAAATACACTGTTGCTTTCTTGTAAATACAGTGTTGCACTCTCGTATGCACCTGACACTTTTTAAACTCAATCTTACAAGGACTCAATAAGAGACCGATATTTACTATAAATGTACCCCAATCATGTTGCACTTCTTATTTCAACCTTAAATAGCTATTTTGCACAATATTAAACCTTAAATACCTCTTTTTAATACCCGTCTTGCACAATATCCTACACAACATAGTCAAGTCTTATTTAAAGATACTTGTAAAGCCCGTCTTATGTGTATAGTTAAGTATCTTATAGTATATGTTAATTATGCATAGTTTTTTTTTAAATAGCTCTTATGTCCAGTGTTGTGTTTGTGTTTATGATTAATTATGTAGCATACGACATGTCATTCCTCTGTATGTCCACACATGTAGCGGAACGACAATAAAGCTCGACTTGACTTTAAAGACATGGACAAGCTGAGAACTTTGAACCAGGAATCATTCAATGATCAGGCTCACAAAGAGGCATCTCGGTTTGGCTGTGATTCCACATTCAATACTGCACCAAAAAAAAAGCAATCCCCTACTGATGAAACGGATCAGAAGGAGAAGGTTTTATTTTTTCCTGTCATTATTTTCCTATGTCAGATCTTGACCTCGGGGTTCCGCACAAGATGTTGAAACACTATTGATCCCAAATGTTGAAGATCCAGCCAGAGACAGGTTTGTGACGGTGGATCTGAAGTTGCATATTTTTAGGTATTTCCACGTCACCGGCATTATCGGAGATTCACCTTTGGGAGGGCAAGACCTAACAATTTCATGTTCTTCTTAATGGACTCTCTATGCCACAAAGTGCTTAAATTTGAAGCTTTATGGCTTTTTAAGTCTCAGAGTGTACCTGAAAAGCTCACACACCCCTTATCATTGGACTTCCTTTTAGACTGGATTTACATTTGATGGAGATGAAAGCATGCAGCATAACAGTCCATGTCTGCTCCTGTCTGAATTTATTATCTATATGAGTTCATACTGGCTTTTCTCCATAGGCGTTTGAGCTTGATGTGTGCAGCAGCTGTGGTCAGTCCTCTGGGCATCCTTCATTGCAGATGGATAGAGCTGGGTCAATCACAGAGTTTGCTCATGTCATTAACTATTTGTGTCTTGCTTAGATTTGCTGCAGTAGGCAAGACAGAATCAACACCGTTACACCATTTACATTACTTAGCCCTACGGCTGGACGATATGGCAAATATTTATATCACGATATATTTCTTAATTTCGGTCGATACGATATAATTCCGATATCGATATGGACAAAAACTGCCAAGAATGCACACAATGTCAGGGTTCTGCCACTCTGGTCTTGCTAACTCTTGTTTTGGTGGCAGAGTCCAGACACTAGCTCTGTCTTGTCATGCCCTGTTGAGCTCGGCTTGAGTGTTCTCGGGTCGAGCACTTGTGTTCTGTCATTGTGTGCGTCTCTGTGTGCGCGCCGTCGTGGGTGTGTGCAGACCGTGCGCGATCCCGCTTGATGCGGATGCGTATAGTCTGCGTGCGCTCGTGACGTGCGCGCTCCCGTACTGGTGTTTGTTTTGTTCTGTCTGCATCGCGCTGTTTCATTCTCAGCGTCTCAGTCTGGTTGGTTTTGGTTTCGGTTGGCGCTGAGATGAAACATGCGCGTTGCTTATGTGTGAGCGCACGGTAAGATGTTTCCATCTATCGTGTCCTTGTGTCTCGTGTTCAGTCTTCTGTTGGTTTTGTGTTTAGCACGTGGTGCGTGTTTACATGTTTTTTTTGTGAGCACATGGCTTGTCGTCTCTGTCATGTGTTCTCCCGTCTATTGTCTAGCCCAACCCTCCTTGTTAACCCATTATTAGTTAATTTAGTTCACCTGTTTGTGTGTTAATTTCCTACTGCTTATAATCTCCTCATGTCTGCTGTCCTGTGCCAGTTCGTCATCGATTCTCCCTCGTGTTCCTGCTCCAGTCCTGTCTTGCCAGCCCAGCCTAGTTTGTCTACCATTTTGTGTTATAGTTATGTTTTTCCCCCCTCGGGGTGGTTTTTGTTGTCTTTTTGTTTTATTTTTATTAAAATAAAGCCATCTTATGTTGCATTTGAGTCCTCGCTCCCTCATCCTCCCTGAACCTTGACACACAATGGATGTCTGTACCTACAAATGTCTACAAACTGAATTTGCAAAGTCTATAATACCTTCAGGCTCTTATAACTTTTTTTTCTTCCTTTTTTAAATAAAAAAGTACAAAAAAATAAAATTAATGTTCACTTTTTATTTGTATTTAACCTTTACAAACAAGAAATGTGAATTAAACTATCAAATAAATAAAACTCTCAGACTCAGCTTATATATACAGTATATATATATATATATATATATATATATATATATATATATATATATATATATATATATATATATATATATATATATGTATTGTGTATGAGTGGGGCGGGATGTCATTCCTACCGGTAAATGTGCGTTTCATGTCAAATACAAAAGTGAAAGCATGCTGAACTATTAACGAGAGCAGTTTATCCGTTAGGAAAATTGACCGAACAGCACTCTTGGTTTGTCTGTTATTTCTCTCTTTCATGTAAAGCCTATAATGCATGAGCCAGCTGCTATATGAGAAAGTTATACCTCTGATTTATATTTGGTGACGATGTCTGTGGGTGTCACCATTCAAAATGAAAGGGCAGCTTTTCGCTTATAATGTCTTATTATTGCTCATCATCTCGTAAATTAAAATAAGGACACATGACAGCTGAGCGGGACTCTGCAAAATAAACCTGGAAACCAGTGTGAGGAGAGTTTACTCGCACGTGACTTGTTTTAGCTATTTTGGTCCGTTTAGAATCTTTGCTGTGTAAAAGCGAACCGCACCAAGAACAAAGAGCAACAATGTAACAATTTTAATCCCTGTTTCAGAACAAGAGAATCGATCCTCAGGTGTGAAAGCACCCTTAGTTTAAATCAGATTTCAATAGTCTGGCTTTCACAAGCCAGCCTAATTAATGATTTCTTGTGTTGCTCGGGACCAATTGATCCACGGACTGGTCTGCGGCCCGGCGGATGTGGACCAATGCCTTACACCTTAACCCATCCTTAAATCTAACCATACCATCAAACCTGTCCCTAACCCTACATCAAGAGCACCAGCAGTGTTCTGAATACATTATGAACACATTCAGTACATTGCATTTATATTTTGATGCAAGTGCATAATAGTTAAGCCCACTTAATATAAATTGGGACCACATTTATGGGGATAATACTTTCCTAATAATTACTACAACCCCAAATCAGAACAGGTTTGGACAGTATGGAAAAACACAAATGAAAGAAAGTAGTGATTTCTACATTGGCTTTGACTTGTATTTCATTGCAGACGATACAACAAACATTATTTAATGTGTTCCTCACTATTCATTCATTCATTCATTTTCTTTTCGGCTTAGTCCCTTTATTAATCTGGGGTCGCCACAGCGGAATGAACCGCCAGCTTATTCAGCATATGTTTTATTCCAGCTGCAACCCATCACTGGGAAACATCCATACACACTCATTTACACAGCCAATTTAGCTTAACCAATTCACCTATACCACGTGTCTTTGGACTTGTGGAGGAAACCAGAGCACCCGGAGGAAACCCACGCGCATACAGGGAGAACATGCTAACTCAACAGAGAAATGCCAACCGCCAGCTTATACAGCATATGTTTTATTCCAGCTGCAACCCATCACTGGGAAACATCCATACACACTCATTTACACAGCCAATTTAGCTTAACCAATTCACCTATACCACGTGTCTTTGGACTTGTGGAGGAAACCAGAGCACCCGGAGGAAACCCACGCGCATACAGGGAGAACATGCTAACTCAACAGAGAAATGCCAACCGCCAGCTTATACAGCATATGTTTTATTCCAGCTGCAACCCATCACTGGGAAACATCCATACACACTCATTTACACAGCCAATTTAGCTTAACCAATTCACCTATACCACGTGTCTTTGGACTTGTGGAGGAAACCAGCGCACCCGGAGGAAAACCACGCGAACACGGGGAGAACATGCAAACTCCACACAGAAATGCCAACTGGCCCATCCGAGGCTCAAACCAGCGACCTTCTTGCTGTGAGGCGATCGTGCTACCTACTGCGCCACCGGGACGCCCATGTTCCTCATGATTTCCCTTATTATTCTTTTAAATAAACCTGTATATCCATTTTAATTCTTGCAACACATTTCAGAAAGTTGGAAAAGTAAAGCATTTACCAGCATTTGATTTGGAGTTATAATAAGGAGATACTAAATCTGGAAGGACTAAAACTCAGTAGAGCCCTACAGTGGAGCAGCTGTATCTCTCAAAGCAGTAAAGTCCATGCACACAGTCTGCCATGACTAAGTCATATGTTGTTATTGCACGCCTAGAAGCCATCATAACCAGCAAAACAACCCTCCACTCTCCCCTCTACCACCCACTCCAAGTGATGACAGTTGCCATGGAAACTGGAGGAGGGCAAGTGTTTTAGCGGCGGCAGGAAAGCTGTGTTTGTGTGCACAGGTCTGAAGCAGGTGAATATTTGCTGCTTAGCATAACGACAGACCGGCAGCCAGCACGCAACCGAGCCATTTTCACAGGCGGTTTGGTAATTAAGACACGAGGCCCGTCGTTGGGCTAGACCTGGTAACGAGGAGCTGTCTGCACGCCCGCACACACACACACACACACTGTAAACATTCATCCCACAATCCCCCAATAAAAGCCACTCACCTTCTCCCGCATGCATGCTGTTTCCCAGAACTAAACCACTCTTCTTGTTTATTCCGGTTATTATTAGCTTTGACTTTTGCCCATTTCTCTTCATATTTTGTTGGGTTTAGTTTAAGCAATGGTGTTTGTTTCATGGACACGTTTTTCATATCACTATTGTAACACTAAAACCTTGTAATTTGCAATTATACTTGTACTGATTACAATGAAGCTCACAAATAAGAATCAGCATAATTTACAATTTAAATCAGGGGTGTCCAAACTCGGTTCTGGAGGGAAGGCGTCCTGCTGAGTTTAGCTCCAACTTGCTTCAACACACCTGCCAGGAAGTTTTTAGTACATCTAGTAAGAGCTTGATTAGCTGGTTCAGGTGTGTTCGATTAGGGTTGGAGCTAAACTCTCCAGGACACCGGCCCTCCAGCACAGAGTGTGGACACCCCTGATTTACATCTATATTAACAAAGAGAATTTCATCGACAGAAAATGCACATTAAATGCACTTTCAAAGCCATGCATGTTCATAGAATTGTTGAATATGTCTCACCGGCCACTTTATTAGGTACACCTTACTAGTATTAGGTTGGACTCGCCTTCAGAACTGCCTTAATCCTTCGATTCAACAAGCTACTGGAAATATTCCTGAGAGATTTTGCTCCATATTGACATGATAGCACCACGCAGTTGCTGCAGATTTGTCGGCTGCACATCCATGATGCCAATCTCCCGTTCCACCACATCCCAAAGGTGCTCTATTGAATTGGGATCTGGTGACTGTGGAGGCCATTTGAGTACAGTGAACTCATTGTCATGTTCAAGAAACCAGTCTGAGATGATTCACGCTTTATGACATGGTGCGTTATCCTGCTGGAAGTAGCCATCAGAAGATGGTCATAAAGGGATGGACATGGTCAGCAACAATACTCAGGTAGGCTGTGGCGTTGACACGATGCTCAATTGGTACTAATGAGCCCAAAGTGTGCCAAGAAAATATCCCCCACACCATTACACCACCACCAGCCTGAACCGTTGATACAAGGCAGGATGGATCCATGCTTTCATGTTGTTGAGGCCAAATTCTGAGCCGAGCATCCGAATGTGGCAGCAGAAATGGAGACTCATCAGACCAGGCAACGTTTCTCCAATCTTCTCTTGTCCAGTTTTGGTGAGCCTATGTGAATTGTAGCCTCAGTTTCCTGTTCTTAGCTGACAGGAGTGGCACCCGGTGTGGTCTTCTGCTGCTGTAGCCCATCCGCCTCAAGGTTGGACGTGTTGTGTGTTCAGAGATGCTCTTCTGCAGACCTCGGTTGTAGCGAGTGCTTATTTGAGTTACTGTTGCCTTTCTATCAGCTGAACCAGTCTGGCCATTCTCCTCTGACCTCTTGCATTAACAAGGCATTTGTGCCCACAGAACTGCCGCTCACTGGATATTTCCTCTTTGTCGGACCATTCTCTGTAAACCCTAGAGATGGTTGTGCGTGAAAATTCCAGTAGATCAGCAGTTTCTGAAATACTCAGAGCAGCCCGTCTGGCACCAACAACCATGCCACATTCAAAGTCACTTAAATCCCCTTTCTTCCCCATTCTGATGCTCGGATTGAACTGCAGCAGATCGTCTTGATCATGTCTACATGCCTAAATGCATTGAGCACAATGTTATTGGCTGATTAGATATTTGCATTAACGAGCAGTTGGACAGGTGTACCTAATAAAGTGGCCGGTGAGAGTGTATTTCCTTCTCTTTAAAACACAGTTTGTTTTTGACACTTGCTTTAGTTTTTTTAACCACTGTATATAGTTTAGTTTTTATTCACTTCTATTGATTTTATTTGAGTTCACAGGAATATGTTTAATCCCATAGAGTAGTTGTCAATTTAGTTTTAGTGTACGATACAACCCCTGCTTTGAAGCATACGCATCTGTTTAATCTCCATGCCAAAAACGGTTGACAGTCGAGAGATACCATCATAGGAGATTGACATTATCATACACCAGGGCTTTGGTGTGTCGTAGAAAACAAAGTAAAATAAGTCGTGTTTTTTTTTTTTACCCTCCTGGCTTTTGTATTGTAATTAAAATGAGCACTTTAGCTCTGCTACCTGTTTGCCAGCGCTTCCATTTAGATTAGCGGCGGTCTAATTAACGGCAGACGTGCATTTTCCGTTCCAAAGCCAGTCTCTAATGGCTGGGCAGATTGATTTAAATGCAAACGAGAGAGGATTTAATGAACTGCTTTTACTGAAAGTGTTTAATAGGAATTTCAACACTCGCAGACAGGTTGGTAAACAGCTCTCAGACCATTAATTATGCATTGTTCTGTATTTCTTCTCTAAAATGTTGGTTAATGGTGTCAAAATAATCTTATTTTTTGCGTCTTGAATGATTACGCTCTTGAAAGTGTGCGAAATCTTGCTGTGGATTTGTGTAATTTAGTTGTCAGGGAACTACAACTAGCTCATCATGTGGGCGGCACATGTATTGGGTAGTCATTAAACTTTTTGTGTGTTTGGGTAATTCATTTAAAGTCTCACGTAAGCACGAGAGAGCTAGATGAATCGTCTACATGCTCATTTTTTTTTCTTGTAATGAATGGTTTCACAACACTGCGAGCCGACAGTGACACCAGCATCTCCTTCAGAATTGTTGTCAAAATGCCTCTACGTGTCCTTACATCCTCCTTCATCATAATTAGACAAGTGTGTCTACCACGCAGCAGCCAAATATGATCTGCCATTCATCTTTACCTTCAAGTAGAGGAAATGTGTATGTTCACACACAATACGCTTCATAGCATGGCGGGTTTTTTTCTTTTTTTTTTTTCAGCTGCAATATACTTCCGGTGACTATTTTCAATATCATAAGGTTTCTTCTAAAGCATTGATAATTGAACCAGATGTAAAAAAAAGCATTCATTTAGTTGTAAAATGAGATGAAAAGCCACTTAAAACAGGGTGTCAGCTGGGTCTTAAAATGTCTTGCATTTCAAAAGCAAAATTTTAGGCCTTAAAAAGTCTTACATTCACATACATATTGTGTTCATTGATTCATAAATTTTCCTTTGGCTTAGTCTCTGATTTATCAGAGGTTGCCACATCGGAATGAACCGCCAAGTATTCCAGCATATGTTTTACACAGCGGATGCCCTTCCAGCCGCAACCCAGAACTGAGAAACAACCATACACTCACATTCACACACACACACTCAGGCCCCGTTTACACTAATGCGTAAGTTTTGCTACGGTTACGCCATCCGTCCACACTATGCCGGAGTTTTAGAGCTCCGAAAACGGAGCGTTTTGAAAATGCTGGAGAGGCCGTTTTCATTCTAAAACGCTGCTGCTCCGTCTCAGTGTGGATGGGGGAAAACGGAGACATCTGAAAACGGAGGCGTGGCTGCTGAGCTTCGCTACCTGATTGGGGCTTTTGGGTCGTTGCGTATCCTTCCCTTATTCGTCAAGCCCCTATCACATGACTATAACGCTACAGGAAGACGGCAGACCAGCCTTCACTGTAAACAACAACATGGACACAGAAATGGGAGCGTTGTTTGCACTATTGTCCGTTTTAGGCGCCATTGTGCAGTTAAACTCTGCCTTTTTTACTACAGCAGCTGCATATATTCGCAAGAGCCAAGCTATTGTTCGAGCACTCGCTAATCGCTTGTGTTCATCGTTCAACCAGCGTTTGGTGACTAACAATAACCAAATGCCGAGCGTTTTTGATCTAAAACGCCGTTTCAAAACGAAAACTCATTAGTGTAAACGGGGCCTCATACACTACGGCCAATTTAGTTCATCAGTTCCCCTATAGCGCATGTGTTTGGACTGTGGGGGGAAACCGGAGCACCCGGAGGAAACCCACACCAACACGGGGAGAACATCCAAACTCCACATAGAAATGCCAACTGGCCCAGCCGGGGCTCGAACCAGCGACCTTCTTGCTGTGAGGCAACAGTGCTAACCCCCGAAATATTTTGGTCTTAAATCATTTTAAACAGGTCTTAATTTTAAAGTTGTCCAATAAGGTTACCCAATCAGGTCAACACCCATCCAATCACCAAGAACACATTTAAATATATATATATATATATATATATATATATATATATATATATATATATATATATATATATATATATATATATATATATTTATTTTTTTTTTTTTATATATAAGATTTTTTTATTACAAAGAGATGTCCAATTACAATTCCCTAATCAGGAAAAGAAATCTAAAAACAATTACACAATTGCTCATGATAATAACAGCCATATATCCCTTTACATCAGGGGTGTCAAAGTCAATCCCTGGAGGGCCGGAGCCCTGCAGAGTTTAGTTCCAGCCCTGCTTCAACACACCTATCTGTAGGTATCAAACAAGCCTATAGCACTCAATTAGCTTGATCAGGTGTGTTTAATTGGGGTTGGAACTAAACTGTGCAGAGCTCCGGCCCTCCAGGAACTGGCTTTGACACATGTGCTTTACATGATCTTCCATTTACACAAAAAATATTTACAGAAGTAAGGGTGAGTGGACATATGTATAAATAGGCATGAAACTTTTTATTAAGTTGAGTTATACTCAATTAATTTGGGCCAAAAGCAAAATAATATATATATTATTGATCATTCATGTAGTTTTCTTCATAATAAATATACTAATAATAATAATAATAATTATTATTATTCCTTACATTTATATAGCACTTTCCTTGACACTCAAAACGCTTTACACATTAGGGGGGGGGGGGGGGGGGATCTCCTCATCCACCACCAGTGTGCAGCATCCACCTGGATGACTCGATGGCAGCCATATAAGCACAGACCACACACCAGCTGATTGGTGGAGAGGAGACAGAGTGATGAAGCCAGTTATGATACGAGGATGGTTAGGAAGCCAAGATGGACAGAGACCAGTGGGCAATTGTGGCCAGGATGCCGGGGTTAAACCCCTACTCGTTTTCATCCTGGGGTTTTTAATGAGCACAGAGAGTCAGGACCTCGGTTTAACATCTCATCTGAAAGACGGCGCCCACTGAGCAGTATAGAGTCCCCTTCACTATACTGGAGCATTAGGACCCACACAGACCGCAGGTTGAGCGCCTCCTCCTGGTCTAACTAACACCACTTCTGGCAGCAACCTAGCTTTCCCATGTGGTCTCCCATCCAGGTACTGACCAGGCACAGACCTGCTTAGCTTCAGTGCATCTATTTTTTTCCCAGTTCCATTGCTCCAACCGGTCCATTACAAAAATCCCTTAGTGTTTTGCCCTGTATAAGTCTAAATTCTCTTAAAGGGTTCTTAAAAAGTCTTAAATTTGACTTGATGAAACCTGCAGAAAACCGGTAAACGCATGGTGCTTAACAATAGAATTTAATGCAGTGCTTCTTGTCCTACTTTATATCGTATATCAATCAGACAGTGAAGATCATTGATTTAAAAGAAAAACTGCTTTCAAACATGTATATATATATATATATATATATATATATATATATATATATATATATATATATATATATATATACACCTTGAAGATCTATTAAACAGTGAAAACCATGCAGATGACAGCTCTATGCATGTGACAGCCTTGATTATATTATACAAAAGAGGCCAAAGTGAGATCAGCCATTGTGTGTACTGAGCAATGCACAGACTGACAGGTTATTTGTAATGCTGTGAGTGCAGACACGATGTAAACCGATACATGTTCCAGTGTTGTTATACTAAAAATCAGCTTCTGTTTGTCAGTCAGTCAATCAAAGGCTGAATAAGTGTTTTATATCAAGTAGAATAAAACGCATCTAGAGTTTTTACTAAGTCCATAGATTTTGACAGTCTTTTTGGCATTAAATCTGTCTGTATTTACTAAACACGGCCAGCGAAGGATATTGCTGAAAAGGTGTAGACAAAGCTATGTTTGTGTCTCACCTTACTGAATATGCTTTTGTAGGAGCTTCCTAGAAGTTCGAATGTGAAGGGAGTATTTAAATGAATCAAGCAAAGGGATTTACTAACATTTGGGAATATGTGTCCAGGGCTACTTTTTTGAGAGCCAAGAAATATGTGCTTGGGGGTACATAATGGCTGCATTTTGTGTGTGAAATGAACGCTACAGGGTGTTACAGCTTACACGCTTTTCTGGCATGACTGGTTTGCTCGGCAGCTCGCTATGTATGCTATTGGTCTGAGCAAAGCAGGATTCGGGTTCGCATCCTGTAGATTATTTTATTAGCACCCCCACGTATTTGTCTAGCCCCCCTTACCCTGGCAAAAAAAATTAAATAATAATAATATTGCACCATTTATAGTAGATCAACTGCACTTTATAAGCATAGTCTCTGCATATTTACCGCAAATTTGTGCTACATCTATTGGGTGTTGGTTGATATGTAAATTAAATATGTAAATGTAAATATTATGTCACGTTATGTTGCATTATTTGTGCATTGTCTGTAAATCGTGTGCAGAACTTTCCACTTTGGAATTGTGCTGTCATACAAATTTAGTAAATCTGGCCCTTAAAATGGTATGCTTTATCAGTCAGTATGCTAATATGCCATACTTTCTCTAAATAAAGAAGTACAAATGACATTCTCCTTCCCTAACCAGAGGTGTACCCCAGGGTTCGGTTCGTGGTCCTCTTCTTTTATAACATGTGACAAATTCTGCTCCTTGAAAAAAATGATCCAGAAACCAGGTAAATTGAACCCTAAAACATCAGAATTGTAAAACTGTGGTAAAGGCATGTGGCGGCAATGGCTTTTCTCTTCTAGTTTGTCTTTGAAAACACTATCGGTTGGGTTTGGGAAAGGGGGCGGGAAGGTCATGGACGCTTGTAAAAATGACGTTGACATACACTTCAGCCTCTAGTGGATGTCACATAAGAAACGTGCCTCAGTAATGTATTTGAGATCATCAAAAATGTACATGAGGACAAAAGCTGCATACAAATGTAGCCCCCGGTACATATTTCTCAGTTCTCAAATATGTAGCCCTGGGCACATATCTCCAATGAGCCCGGGTTGAAATTGACAGGACTTTGAAGCATTATTTAACGCCTTAAATAAAGCATGTCTTTCATTTTGCACTTGAAATGGCTGGTGTTGTTGTTGCTGGAGGAGACACCACAGAGAACAGAGGTAAACATCTTATGAACATATTGTTTGCCAAATATGCTACTTTAAATTTGTTCAGGAATTAATAGACGACTTGGAACAAACGAGTGACTTCCATCAGACAGTCTGCAATCTGTTCTCCTTGCGGCTGAACTGTCAAAAACACAAACAGTTGTCAAAATATACATATTGTAGACTGTCTTACTTAAATACAGTGGGATATGGCTTACTGAGAGTGAGCATAAGGTGCGCAAGCTGAGAGGATGGATGCGACATACAACATACAGTTGCAATCAGAATTATTCAACCCCCTGATTTATTCGCCCCCCTGTTTATTTTTTCCCCCAATTTCTGTTTAACGGAGAGAAAAAAATTTCAACACATTTCTAATCATAATAGTTTTAATAACTCATTTCTAATCATAATAGTTTTAATAACTCATCTCTAATAACTGATTTATTTTATCTTTGCCATGATGACAGTAAATAATATTAGATTAGATATTTTTCAAGACACTTCTATACAGCTTAAAGTGACATTTAAAGGCTTAACCAGGTTAATTAGGTTAACTAGGCAGGTTAGGGTAATTAGGCAAGTTATTGTATAATGATGGTTTGTTCTGTAGACTATTGAACAAATATATAGCTTAAAGGGGCTAATAATGTTGACCTTAAAATGGGTTTTAAAAAATTAAAAACTGCTTTTATTCTAGCCGAAATAAAACAAATAAGACTTTCTCCAGAAGAAAAAATATTATCAGACATACTGTGAAAATTTCTTTGTTCTGTTAAACATCATTTGGGAAATATTTAAAAAAGAAAAAAAAATCATAGGGGGTTCAATAATTCTGATTGCAACTGTATGTTCTGAGGGGTTTCACCTTTGCATGTAAAAAGGTTTTTGTCAGTATTTTGACAATATGCCTATTATTTGACCAATAATTAAATAAATCAATAGGCCTAAATAAAATTCCACTATATTTTAATTCGTTGAGTATCATGAATATCTATTATTTTCCTAGCACCCCCACATATGTTAAGAAAATATCGAAAAAAAATAAAAATAATGCACCGTTTATGGTCAGAGTAGATCATCATAAGCATCATCTCTGCATATTTGCCGGTAATTTGTGCTACACCTATCGGGTGTTGGTCGATATTTAAATTAAATATGTAAATGTAAATCTTATGTCATGTTATGTTGCATTAATTTGTGCGATGTCTGTAAATCATATGCAGAAATTTCCACTTTGGAATTGTGCTGTCATGCAAATTTAGTAAATCTGGCCCTTAAAATAGTATGCTTTATCAGTCAGTATGCTAATATAAGAAATGTTCTCTAAACAAAGAAGTACACATGACATTCTCCTTCCCTAACTGAAGGTGTACCCCAGGGTTCGGTTCGCGGTCCTCTTCTTTTATAACGTGACAAATTCTGCTTCTGGAAAAAAAGGTCCAGAAACCAGGTAAATTGAAACTCAAAAACAGCAGTGTGAAATTGTGGTAAAGGCATGTAGCGGCAATAGCTTTTCTCTTCTAGTTTGCCTTTGAAAACACTATCGGTTGGGTTTAGGAAAGGGGGGCGGGAGGGTCATGGAGGCTCACAAAGATGAGGTTGAGATACAGAAATGTACACTGCAGCCTTGAGAAATGTACATGAGAACAAAAAGTGCATACAAATGTAGCCCCCGGTACACATTTCTCAGTTCTCAAATATGTAGCCCTGGGCACATATCTCACATAATGGGGTTAGTAAAATAGTTTTGTTTTCAGTTTTAAATAAAATGATGTTGCTGACCCCATTTGCAGATTATTTAGCTTGTTTTAAGAAAAAAAAAAAGTTCATTTTGACTTATTATTTCTGAAAACAAGACAGGATTGTTTTGCTTGTTTAGAAAATGCTTCTTGATTTAAGACGTTTTAGATGTTTGGACTAGAAACAAGACAAAAGCTCAAAGAATTTACTGTATATATGGCTTTTGAATGTCAAAGGTCAGAGCAAGTTTTGGGTGTCAATACACAGTTACTGTTAGATGGTCTTGTAATTTGGTCTACAGTTTATGTTTATGCATCTTTACATATATAAAAAGATCTTTGAAATGGAGGCTTGAACATCTGCTTGACTTGATCCATATAGCATCCCATAAAGGTTCAGTTATATTTAGACCACCTGAAATAGTGCGGCACTGTGGGTATTTCAGCTCTTTGTCATTCTTTTCAGGGCAAACATGCCTCCGTTTTATGTAAATTAGTCTTCATGTACTTTGCGCCTATATTCCTCTCTTCTTTATTTAAAGACTTTGGTTGTATGTCCGATTTATCATTGTCAAATTTGTTTATTAAAATGAATTGGACGAGCTGTGTGTCCATCCCAGTAATGTAGTTGAGGACACTTTCTGCTTTTTCGGATGTATTGAGCTCAGTGTAAAAGTCATATTACATTCAATAGCACTGCACGATTGATCAAAGGTTATTTTCATGCACGTTGTGTCAGAATCTGTGGACGTTTTTTGCTATTTCTGCGCAGAATTTAGTCAAAAAAAATCTGAATAATATAAATATATACACATTTACACAAGTAAATAAATAGACTCAATGATGGACTAAAAATCTGTGGATTTCTACGCAGTCAGATTCCGTGTGGGCCTAGTAATCAGTAATAAATCTCCAGCCGCTGCTTTCAGATGGAGCAGCGTTTACTAGACAAAGTCATGGTTCACTACGCAAAAAAATACCTTCCCAATAGATACACAATTGTGGGTGAGGTTTGGGGCCACTTTTTAAAAAAAGTCCTTACATTTTCATACAAATCAATTCCTACAAATTAGCCGCTTTTCTGACAAAATGTCAAATAATAGTTAATAATTCCTTACATTTATATAGCTCTTTTCTGGACACTCAAACCGCTTTATACGTTTTCATCCACCCCCAGTGTGCAGCATCCACCTGGATGACTCGATGGCAGCCATATTGCACATATTGGAGACAAAGTGATGAAGCCAATTATGATATGGGGATGGTTAGGAGGTCATGATGGACAGAAGCCAGTGGGCAAATTTGGCCAGGATGCCAGGGTTAAACCTCTACTTTTTTTCGAAGGACATCCTGGGACTTTTAATGACCACAGAGGGGCCTCGGTTTAACGTCTCATCCGAAAGACGATGCTCACTGAGCAGTATAGAGTTCTCTTCACTATACTGGGACGTTAGGACTCACACAGACCGCAGGTTGGGCGCCCTCTGCTGACCTCACTAACACCACTTTCTGCAGCAACCTAGCTTTTCCATGTGGTCTCCCGTCCAGGTACTGACCGGGCACAGCCTTGCTTAGCTTCAGTGGGCGACCATGTGAGAGTTGCAGAGAGCTAGCAGCCGGCTAATGAGTTTCCTTCATGACATTAGACTGCCTAGATTAATCACCGTTCTAGCACTCTGTGTAATCGGGTAGTGTAGTGTAGTTGGACAAAAGTGTTCGCTAAATCGCTAAATGTAAATGTAGTTGCATTTTTGGAAAGGTGCACATCACAGGCTATGGTGAAGAATATACGCCTGTGCGGAGGCTAAAGCCTGATTTATACTTTCGTCTGGCACCGCATCGCAGACCTCCGCTGACTGCGCACGCACTTTATACTTGCTGCGTTTGCCATTGTGATATTCTTTAAAAAGACAGGGGCAGTCAAAAGAAACTGACAGTAAAGTCAGACGGATAAACAGTGAAGTAGGAAGTTTCGGGAACTACGTCAAGATTTTAAAAATGAATTATTATTATTTTTTTTATAAATTATTTCAACGATTATAAGGATTTTTATAAACATTCAAGATTGTTTTAAATCAAGCTTAGATGCATCCAGGGGCGTGGATGTAAAAACCGCCAGTGCCCCAGTAAACGTGTTGAGTTATGATTTACTTCACATGCAAAGTTTTTCTATTAAGAGGGGTACTCCCGGAATAAAGACGTTATTCTCTATGTGCAACCGAACCAACGCTGGTGAAAGCAATGTAGTTTAATCAAAAAGCAAACTGACGCATCTCTGCATGTGCACAGAAAAGCACACCCGCGCGCCTCACACACCGCTCCTGCTGGACCCTGCTTGACGCGCTGCTCTTCTCCCGGTGTGAGCCCCGGTTGTTAACATGCACGCCGAAAAAGTACTTGCTGCTCACGCGAGGCTTATGCGTTGTGAAACCGGCGTAAGAGCCTTTTATGCGGTGGTGACGGCACGCAGTGAGTTTTGCAAGTTGACAAAACTAAATTTTAAATATTATGATTACTAAGCATGCCTCCTGATAGATTTTTTTTTATGAAGTAAAAAGGAGGGATGACGAGTCAGGGAGGTAAAGACTTAAACCTAATTCTCGGCCATGTCGAAGACAACAGATAATTCTACAAAGCATCTTTTTTTGTATTCTATAGAATTGTCTGTAGAATTCATTCAAATGAAATTATTATTCATGCAAAAGATTTCTTAAATGATCTTAGCATCATTCCAATTGTGTCTTTACGTTGTTTTCCAGTTACATTTAGGATTAATTTCTGCAATTTAGAATAATAATTGTACAATAACAATAATACTTTTATTTATTAATCATTTGTTGTGTATAATATATATATATATATATATATATATATATATATATATATATATATATATATATATATATATATATATATATATATATATATATATATATATATATATATATATATATATATATATATATATATATATATTAGGGGTGGGGGGTGCCCCAGTAGAGCTTTATGTCTAGCAACGCCCCTGGATGCATCTCTTGCTTTTGTTCATTACCTATTAAAGTTGATTAAAATATTAATAACAAGAGAACATGAGTTGCTCTACAAATATGTTTTTTTATTATTGCAAGAATAAAAGCAAAAGGAGCAGACTTACTAAAAATACAGATTTTTTTTTTTTTTTTAGATTTAGCCCCCCTGTTTATTTTTCCCCAATTTCTGTTTAACAGAGAGCAGATTTCTTCAACACATTTCTAATCATAATAGTTTTAATAACTCATCTCTAATAACTGATTTATTTTATCTTTGTCATGATGACAGTAAATAATATTAGACTAGATATTCTTCAAGACACTTCTATACAGCTTAAAGTGACATTTAAAGGCTTAACTATTTTAATTAGGTTAACTAGGCAGATTAGGGTAATTAGGCAAGTTATTGTATAATGATGGTTTGTTCTGTAGACAGTCGGAAAAAAAAAATTGCTTAAAGGGGCTAATAATTTTGACCTTAAAATGGTTCATAAAAAATTTAAAACTGCTTTTATTCTAGCCGAAATAAAACAAATAAGACTTTCTCCAGAAGAAAAAATATTATCAGACATACTGTGAAAATTTCCTTGTTCTGTTAAACATCATTTGGGAAATATTAAAAAAAATCAAAGGGGGGCGAATAATTCTGACTTCAACTGTACATCAGTGTAAAGCCCATGAATGGTGGAAAAACATACTTCTGTAATTGTGTATCTGGGTCTCAACTCTTGCCATGGGCTCTTTTGGCTTTAACAAACGTATTCCTCAGGTTTTTCCAACATTTAACAAAATCTTTCCTCCTTTCCCACTGCTGTTATGTAGAATTATTGGTCGTCTGGTTATCTCTATGATCATGCATGGACGGGTCATAAAGATGTCTATACAGTCGTACCAATTTCAGACAAAATCTCTTCAGAGTAATTCATATTCAACTCAAATCAAATGTGGCGCTTCTCGAACTGTTTGCTCGAAAACTTCATGTGCTCCGCCAGCTGAAATCATGTCGCGCGCACACACAGCAATGACGTCACATTTGCCGCGCGCACTCAAGCGAACTAGCGAACGCATCGAGTATAAACCAGGCTTGAACCAGACCTAATAAGCAGTAGTATAATTTAGCCTTTACACAATGAGCACATCTGTTTATGTGCTAAAACACATTGCCTTTAGGCTCTGCATGTTTCAGAGCAAACATCACATAAAGACAATCTCAGTGATTAATCCATTTATTTATACTGTTGTCTGAAGAAGCACAGATACAGCAAAACAGTGTAAACCTCAATGCAGGAAAACTGGAGAACAAACCGAATGAACTGTATATTGGAGCAGGAAAAACCCAGGGGGAAGTGATTATAGCTCACATACTCCGTCCCATCTTTTAGCTTCGTTTTGGAACTTTTTTAATCAGGTGAGATACATACACACCACTGTTAAGTAATAATATTTCTCGTAGTTCTTCAGCTAACAACACAATAAGTCATTCAGTGAGAATGACAACCTTTTCTGTTCATCTGTGTGATTTTTCTGTATGCGTGTATTTCTATAGCATGTCTTTTAATTAACTTTTTTAGTCTTATTTATTTATTTAACGAGAAAAAAAAAACCTACAATTCTCCAGAGACACATAAAGGACATTTTTCTTAAGAGTTAGCTGCACACAGACCTACTTTCCTCCAGTCATTTGTAAAGGCATTGCTAATGAAAAACAAAGCGTCCTCTGGAAGAGAGAGGAGAAAGTGATACCGGTGTACAATACACATTAGATTACACTCATTAGATGAATGTTAGTCATATAGGAAACGCTTGAGAGTGGTATAAATCTCACGGCACGCACAGACAATCATTCACATCTGCATTAGCGCTTTTAAACAGTTGACTATTCATCCAGAAAATGAATCGTTCATCATGTATTAAACTATTACAGATCATATCTTGCTGATTCCAGATCAGTCAAAGACAGAAAAGTTCAACCTCCAGTGTGCAGTGTGTCTCATAGAGTACATTTACAGTTGAAGTCTGAATTATTATTGCTTCCCCTGTTTATTTTTTTCTCCCGAATTTCTGTTTAACGGAGAGCAGATTTCTTCAACACATTTCTAATCATAATAGTTTTAATAACTCATTTCTAATCACTGATTTATTTTATCTTTGTCATGATGACAGTAAATAATATTAGACTAGATATTCTTCAAGACACTTCTGTACAGCTTAAAGTGACATTTAAAGGCTTAACTAGGTTAATTAGGGTAATTAGGCAAGTTATTGTATAATGATGGTTTGTTCTGTAGACTATCGAAAAAATATATAGCTTAAAGGGGCTAATAATTTTGACTTTTAAATGGTGTTTAAAAAATTAAAAACTGCTTTTATTCTAGCAGAAACAAAACAAATAAGACTTTCTCCAGAAGAAAAAATATTATCAGACATACTGTGAAAATTTCCTTGCTCTGTTAAACATCGTTTGGGAAATATTTAAAAAAGAAAAACAATTCAAAAGGGGGCGAATAATTCTGACTTCAACTGTATGCTGTGGTCTTGCCCTGAAAGATGTCGTAGAGGTTATTGCCATAGTTGTAGGTACTAATGTGCCTAGTGCCTTCAGTAGTCATGTCAAAGCAGTTAGTAAATCAGCATACTATCATCTCAAAAACATTGCAAGAATCAGATGCTTTGTTTCCAGTGAAGACTAAGAGAAACTTGTTCATGCTTTTATCAGCAGCAGGGTGGATTACTGTAACGGCCTCCTCACGGGCTTTCCCAAAAACACAGTCAGACAGTTGCAGCTCATCCAGAACGCTGCGGCCAGGATTCTGACCAGAACCAGGAAATCAGTGCACATCACACCTGTCCTCAGGTCTCTACACTGGCTCCCAGTTACATTCAGAATAGATTTTAAAGTATTACTACTTGTTTATAAATCACTAAATGGCCTAGGACCTCAATACATTACAGATATGCTTACTGAATACAAACCTAATAGATCACTCAGATCTTTAGGATCATATAAACTAGAAACTCCAAGAGTTCAGTCAAAGCAGGGTGAATCTGCCTTCAGCTACTACACCCCTCGCTGCTGGAATCAGCTCCCAGAAATGATCAGATGTGCTCCAACATTAGGCACATTCAAATCCAGACTGAAAACACATCTGTTTAGCTGTGCCTTTACTGAATGAGCACTGTGCTACGTCCGACAAATTGCACTTTTACGTTTTTCTCTTCTTTTTCATTCTTTTACAACCTGTTTTAACACATTTTTGTCTGTTTTTATCTGTTTTTTATTATCTGTTTTTATTTTTATTTTTTCTTATACTTGTCTCTTTTATTCCTGTTTATGTAAAGCACTTTGAATTGCCACTGTGTATGAAATGTGCTACATAAATAAACTTGCCTTGCCTTGCCTAGAGAACCCAGACTTACCCTCTTAGGAGATACTACACTACTCGATCAACAAAGCATTAATCGGAGATTTGTAGAACTTTGAGATAATTCTAAACCACCTTCTATCCATGTGGATTTAAGAAGTGTCATCGTATATGCCTTTGGAAAAAATTGCATTTCGTTTGAAAAGTGGCAAGATTTGTTTGTCAAATACTGGGGCAACTTCATTTCTTACTTGGGTATAACAGGACAGAATGCTTAGAACCTGACTTTGTTTTCTTTGTTTATTTGTGGCACTACGGGTTGGAAGTTTGGGGTATGTATAGGGCAGTATGTGTGGGGATGAAAGATCTATTTAGATTATTCTGCACTTAGTTGTACTTTGTGTTTAACTTGGAAAAACCCAATAAACATACTGTTTAAAAAAAAGAAAAGAAAATGAAACTGCTGAACTGCAGCTAAAGTCGAAAAATTAAGAATGAAACACCTGAAATTAAATTAAACTCCATAGGAAACATTGAATCAATGTTAATCGATATATGTGCAGTGTTTCCTCCAGGATTTTTTCCAGCTGTGGCGGCAGCCCTTTTGATCTACCAACTACCTTTGGCGTTATTTCAGTGACAAATGTCGTGACGCAGTACTACAAGTTGAGATCGGATTTGTGTAATAGCATGCAGATCTTTTTGCTTGCGCGAGGATTTCCTCTGTGCACAAAACTTCTTGCACGCCCTCAAATATACGCTGCTCAAGTGCAATTTAGCGCGTTTACGTAGTGAATTTGTCTCCAACCTTTATTAGATTGGCTAGGAATATTTATGAACGTCTCCAATAGACCTACAGAGCGGCATTAATGTGTCCTGAGGTAAAGTGAAACGGCTATAAACTCCAGCAAGATAAAGTCTTTGTTTGTTGTATGCAGAGCCACAGACCTTTATCTATAAATAAAGTATAATTATGGAAACTGTGTTCATCCTAACTGAAAGCTATACGCCGTGTTTGCTGGCCTCACGCACCTGTCAGTCAGTCAGTCAGCATGTCACCGTAAAGGGTTAAACAAATAACTCACAGCACTACTACGGTTACAGAAAAGCTTGCTCTGTTTAATTCACTTACCTTTTAATATGTTTAGGTGCGATTATAACCTGCTATTTTAAAAACAACAACAATGTTTTAAATGAGAAGCTGTAATGTAGCCATGGCAGGATGAATTTTGGTGTGGCGCCCCGCCATGGTAGAATGAATGTAGCGGAAACCACGATGTGCTATAACATGTGAAACAGAAGCATGAAAAAACCATTCAAACTCATGTAAACACCTTACTCATATTATTGTCTTATTCAGATTAAAGCAAATACTTAAATTACTGATGTCAACGTACACGTATTCAATGATGCGCGTCTCACGAGCACTACTGTGTTGTAGATGTTGGTGACGACTCCAGAGAAGTGGGATGTGGTGACCAGGAAGAGTGTGGGCGATGTGGCTTTATCTCAGGTGGTCCGGCTGCTGATCCTGGATGAAGTTCATCTCCTGCATGAGGATAGAGGGCCCGTTCTGGAGAGCCTGGTGGCCCGGACGCTGCGCCAGGTAACACATTTAACATAAGATATATGATTACACCCACCATGGAATGATTAAGATTATTGTTTATTTTTAGTTTTTTTAATTCTAATGCTTTTTTTTTTTTTTTTTATGCTCGAATGAAGCAACTTGATCCAAATTGACTGAAGTCTTTTGAAAAACTCAAAAACTAAACTGTTCTAAATTAGTGTTTGTTTGTTTGTTTGTTTGTTTGTTTTCTGTTTACTGTGGCTGAAAAAAAAAATATTATCTTGGTTTCCACAGAAATAATTAATCATTTGTATACATACAGAATATTTGAAATGGTTGTATATTTTAATAATTTGAAAGGAGCATGTAACATGTAGCAATATATTTTATTTTAAAGGTTCTACAAATCACTCATTATAATAATAATAATAATAATAAATATAGCCGCAAGCGGCGATTGACGGGGTTCGAGCATTTGGCAACCTAATTGACATATAGGCAGTTTAGATGTAGGACAACCCAAAATTTAAGGCTGACACTAAAGAAATCCATGATGGAATGTAATAACTGGAAAAAATTATGTGTAAATGAATAAAGTGGATGGCTGGGACTAAATCAGATTTTAAATGCAATAAGAGTTTACACCACATCAAGATGTGATTCGGAATTATCTTAACTGTAATTTTAGTGACTTTAAACTGTAAGAATAAAACTGCAAAGGTCTACAAAGGTTAAGAGAAATGATAAGTGGTCTTGTGCTGCCATCTAGAGGCTTAATGGTAGGTGACAATTGAAACTGTGTTTTAATGGCTATCATGGTATTAAAATATGTTTCATTGAGGCCTTTTAAACATCCAGGCTGGACATGATTGGAAAAACGTAATGTGTAAATAAATTAAGTTATACGTTTGGGCTAAATTTGTTTTCAAATGCAATAACAGTGTTCATACCATGTCAAGATGTGATGTAGAACGATTAATGGATGGTTTGAGTTACAGCCGTGGATTTTGTGCCGAAGTGATCAAAATGAGCAGGCCTGTCATAAAATATGTCAAATCAAGTATATTTGTGGAAAAAAAGCTGTCTAAATTAAACAAATATTCTGCAAATTATGGTAAAATAGCAGTGAAAATCAGTGTTTTTGAGACTTTTCTACTGTTATAGCGCCACCTATTGACCTATCCTCACAAAATTTTGCATGCTTGTTAAAAATCACATCTCAAATGTGCGTACCTGATTTCATGAAGTTTTGAGTTTTCCTCATGCATTTACAGGCATGTAGGTCAATAAAGACACGCCCCTTTTTGTAAATGAGCCATTTATAGCTACGTAAAGACAAAAGTTCAACTTTTTTTCAATAATTATTTATCTAGGCAGTCCAGAGATCCATACAACACTGGTTTCGTGGCGATTGAGCTAAAAACCAGGGACTAGTTCGCAAAAGTAGGTTTTTCTTATATTAATTACTATATAATAAACAGTATGACTGACAGCAGTGAAGTTTGTGTCAAAGTGATCAGAATAAGCAGGCCTATCATAAGATATGCCAGATTAAGTATATTTGTGAAAGCTGTCTAAATTAAACACATATTCTGCAATTTATGGTCAAATAGCAGTGAAAATCAGTGTTTTTGAGACCTTTTTTACTGTTATAGCGCCACCTATTGACCTATCTTCACAAAATTTTCCATGCTTGTTAAGAATCCCCTCTCAAATGTGCGTCTCTGATTTCATGAAGTTTTGAGTTTCCCTCATGCATTTACTGGCATGTAGGTGAATAAAGGCACGCCCCTTTATGCAAATGAGCCATTTAAAGCTAGCTAAAGTTGAAAGTTGAACTTTTTTTCAATAATTATTGATCTAGGCAGTCCAGAGATTCAGACAACACTGGTTTCGTGGCGATTGAGCTAAAAACCAGGGACTAGTTCGCAAAAGTAGGTTTTCCTTATATTAATTAATATTAAATGAACAGTACAACTGACAGCAGTGATGTTTGTGTCACAGTGTTCGGTATGAGCAGGCCTATCATATGATATGTATTTTGTAAGGCTGTGCAAAACTGTGTGTAATAACCAATCAATTACAAGCTCAAAAAACACAAAATCGCCCCCTAGTGGCCGATTTCTTTCAAAATTCTTACAGACCTTTAGGACCATGAGTCGAACATGCCCACTGAGTTTTGATCCGATCACTCATTGTTAACCTAGTTTAATGGCTGCTCAATATTAATTAGCTAATGGCGGCCATGTTTTTTGAGATATGCCCGTGTCCTTATAATATGTCATGACAAGTTGGACAAAGACACAGCATGCCAAATTTCAAGTTGATTGGACTAATGGTTGTAAGGTTAGAGTCTTTTTTATGAATTTTAAGCTGTATAGCGCCGCCATGTGGCCAAAGTCCGCGGGTTTTGCACTGTGACCTCAAATTGACCTTATACATGCCTGTACCAAGTTTGGTGATGATATCTCAATCCATTCAAAAGTTATTACTACAATTAGCAATTAGCTTACAATTAGCATGGAACATTTGGTCTACTGTTTCGCGTGAAAATCAAAATTTCAATTTTTTTTCAATAACTATTGATATTGAGGGTCCAGAGAACATTTCTACACTGGTTTGGTTACGATTGGATGAAAAACCTAGGACTAGTTTGCAAAAGTAGGTTTCGGACAAATCGCGATGTAGCGGAAAAACGGTGCGTCGTAGAGAAAATCTGAGTGCCTCCACTTTTGTTCGGGCTGACCCAAGGATTCCAAATATGTAAATTTTTTGAGTCTAGGACAAACGGTGTACAAATGGCGGCCAAAAATGGCAAAAACGTTCGTTTTTGGCGCCATAGCGCCACCTATGGTCCGATTAGGCTGATCTTTGGCCAGGATGTAGTGTACTGGGGTACTACCATCTGGCCAAGTTTCAGCTTTCTAGGACTTACGGTTTGGTCGGACCAATACCAATTAGGGCAGAAGAATAATAATAATAATAATAATAATAAAAATCCTAACAAAAACAATAGGGTTTCAGCGCTACGCGCTCGAACCCCTAATAATATGGATACTCATAGAACGAATATGCAGTACTACACATATATATATATATATATATATATATATATATATATAAAAACTG
>LR812534.1:2305044-2410044 GCA_903798195.1 Danio kyathit | reverse complement strand
CCCCTGAAATAGAGACTAAGCCGAAGGAAAATGAATGAAGGAATTTAATAGTTGTGCAAGTCACTCTTGATAATAGCAATATGGATATTCAAAAACAAATATAAAAGTGAAAATTAATACTGATTTTAAGAATCTAGAATAAAAATTAGTCAAATGGATTCTAATATTGATGTTCGTATTTGTAGTGTATTAATATTACATTATATGTGCCTTATTATATTGTAGTAGTCAAGCCTTTCTTTCGTTAATTCATGTTTTTTATAATTAAATCTGAAGGTCAGCGATGAGTGAAATGTGTGAATTCCAACATGCTTCCTCGTTTAATATCTCAATACTGGTTATTATAGCAGTATAAAGTTAATGCTGGGATGCAGAAGTGTGTATGTGTGTGTGTGTTGTGCATGCGCAAGGGCCAAATAAAAATTTATGATCCGCATAAGGTGACATTATGTCCAATCTGGCCCTCAACCTAAATCGAGTTTCGCACTCTTATTTTTAAAGCTTTTGGCATGCAGAAAGCACAGAAAGGAGACAGCGTCGCCTTTTCCACTGGTGTCTTAGAATTAATTACCTGAAAGATATAAATAATAGCCAAGTAGTTTGTTGGTTCACTGTTTTGTGGTCCAGTTCCTAGGTAATTTCCTCCTCCAGTGAATGCGTGTGTGTGTGTGTGCGTGTGCACTAACATTATATCATATAGTCTAACATCATATACAGTTGAAGTCAGAATTATTAGCCCCCCTGAATTATTAGCCCTCCTGTTTATTTTTTTGCCTAATTTCAGTTTAACAGAGAGATTTTCTAAGCACATTTCTAAACATAATAGTTTTAATAACTCATTTGTAATAACTGATTTACATAACATTCTACGAGATATTTTTCATATAGATTTACTTCTATACAGCTTAAAGTGACATTTAAAGGCTTAACTAGGTTAACTAAGCAGGGGTGCGTTTCCCAAACAACGACGTAACTCGTGCCTGAACTATCATAGTACGATGCATTGTTTGGGATAAGAACGATGTAGTGACTAGTGTTTCCCCCAAAAAATATATAGCTTAAAGGGGCTAATAATGTCCTTAAAATGGGTTTTAAAAAATTAAAAGCTGCTTATATTCTAGCCGAAATAAAACAAGTAAGACTTTCTCCAGAAGAAAAAATATTATCAGACATACTGTGAAAATTGCCTTGTTCTGTTAAACATCATTTGGGAAATATTTAATAAAAAATAAATAAATTCAAAGGGGGGGGCGAATAATTCTGACTTCAACTGTAGATACAGTAATTGAATAGTAAAAATAATTCAATAAAATTCATAGCTGTTAAAGGGTGATGATGAAAATCATCTTTTGTAAGCTGTTTGGACAAAACGGTGTGTAGTATAGTGTGTCATATTGCAGTGATTTAAACACAGCAAGTCTCTTTTTTTTTTTTATATATATTTCCTGACGTTAAAATAGGATCCAAATCCCCCCCATTTTGAGGCCGACTGCAGCATGATGTATAGGGATGGGTATCGTTAAGGTTTTAACGGTATTACTACTTTTATCGATACCACTTATCGGTTCGGTACTTTAATGGTTCTCTTATCGGTACTTTTCGTAGTGTTTTTTTTTTTACCCTCTAGATTTTTTCATAAAGTTTGACCGATTCACGATTTCAAAAAAATTTTTCTTTTTTTTTTTTTTTACTGTGTATCTATAGTCAACTTAAAACATTACAACAACATGACTGAAGTAACAATCTCTTTATAAGTAACTTGAAAAACCATCTGGTTAAGGAACATGTATTTTTAATGGCCATACATACATAAATTGGTCAACAAGGTGTAGCCTATTACATTCCTATAGACAAATTCCTGCTTGACGTTTTAGAAATATTTGTGCGTAGCTACACCACCCAGTATATATTAAAGATCACCGTGAACAACAAAAAACCCCACAGAAACCTGTTACATATCTATCTATATTTAAATGTCTATCTTATATTTAACTGAATCCTATAACAGCCTATAGCTGAAATGTTGGAAATTGCTCAATTTATTTTTATAAAACATTTGTCAAAACGTATTGATATTTTTTTTGGAGTAAAAACAATACCGACATTTAAGAATCCATATTTATTTTATTTATTCATTCATTTTTCTTGTTTATTGGTGCATATATGGGTTATGATTTAATTCATAGCTACAGTACCTTGGACAGCTGCTGTGCCACTCCGTAAAGCTTTCAAGCAAAAGTCCAAATTAAAGAAAGATTTGACTTTCTGCGGTGACAGCCGACATTCACAACATGCCGTAACCGTCCTTCAGGTGGTGCGCAGGTATAAAAACCAGACGTCTGGGCTTTGAATTAGGTGCAATTATTTCCTCGTTGTTCAAAGAGTCTGCAAGTTCGTGTTTCATGGATATATGTTGTTGTTGATTCGATGCGCAGCAGGAAAAAAGGCTTTCAGCAGTGCATGAAGTCGCTGGTAAAGTTCTCACCCAGATCAGAGCGATCTGTGCTACCGAATACAGCGCAGCATGCAATAAACTCACGCTCAGTCAGGCGAAGTAAAGGTCTCATTGCCTATATGTCAATCATTAATTAAGCTCTAGCCACGAATAAAACTTTTAGCCTATTTTATTATTTTGTGTAATGTATCTAGTGTAATCAGGGCCGGAGCAAGCTGAACTGGCACTCTAGGCGAACGCCCTCAACCCGAAAGTGAAAAAGAAACTTACCGGTTTGTGGATGAAAGTGAGGACCGGGGGCTTCTCGCTCACTATTCTGCCGCCCATTGGGGTCCTAAGCGGACTCGATTGCAAGAGGAACCCGATTTCTCACCACACCGGCCCTGAGTGCAAAGCTGGATTTATACTTTTGCCTGGCGCTGCATCGCGCGCCTCCGCTGACTGCGCGCGCACCTCGCGACAATGGGCTAGCGCGCTTGCGCTGAGCCAGCTGTGGTAGCTCATCAACAGAGCCGCGACGTCAACACACAGAATCTGTCAGCACGGTTGTCTAACAGTTTAGAACGGTTTGGCACGATAGTGGAAAAGCTGGTTTAATATTTTTATTAAAAAAATCGCGATACCTCGATTTTAGAAAAAATTAAATCGTCTTAAAACGTAAATTCGAATTAATCAAAAAAATCGCCCAGCCCTACCTTCACGTCTATCACTGTGCTGTTTATCTGACGCAGCTGAGCCGGAGTTTGAGGCACACTCTGACAGGCACGTGGGAACAGTGGGTGAGGAGAACTACCATTAAAGGCCACAAAAACAGCTACAGTGTGTTCAGAGCAGAAAGGTATAATGAGTAATCTGATGGGTGTTTCGAGCTAGAACTTTACAGACACATTCTGGAGACACGAAAGACTTATCTTAAATCTTGAAAAAGGGGTAAAATAGATTTACTTTAATATTAAATATTATGCAATTTCTTATGCCAGAACGCTTTAAAAATCCTCACACAGTCCACAGGCCTCAAAAACCCATGCAAGTGATTAACTAAAATTTAGACTCAACATTGTATATCCTGCGATGTGACTATTGCGAATCATCACATTGCAATATCGATGCTGAAACCTTATATTGTGTGTGCAGCCCTATAAAATGCACATTGTGTACATTTTGAAAAGGTACCTCCCACTGATAGTTCTCGTACCTTTATTTCTGAAACATCATTACATCTATGAAAGTCCCCACTGGGATATAGGAACAAGTCTGTGTGTGTGTTGTCTGTGTGTGTGCGTGATTGATAGGCTCCCCGCTGATGATGATTGACAGCCGCCCCGCACTAGAATCACTCTGGCCATTTGGGATATTAGTGTGATTATGCAAATCCTGACAGCCGCAGAGACGACAGCCCACATTACGGGGCGTCCCATATCCGCGTTCCGTTCTGACGAGCCGCAGTCAGGTGTCAATCACAGCAAATAAGCTCAAGCAAAGCCCACGTCTGCTCTCGGTGACAAAATACACCACTAAACCACCACCGTAATACTGCCCTTCAAGGCACTCTCACAGGGCACGCTGTAAAAAAATATCCTGTTTGCGTTTTGATTTCTGGTTGTGAATTGCATTATGGGATGTTGATCTCTGCTCTGTCCGCTTTTGATGTTGAAAATTCAACTCTACAGTTGAACAAAATGACTTTGAGTTTTAAATAATATAGTGTATAAGAAATAAATAAGTCTGTAAAATAATAGAAAATGTACTATCAGTTTATGACGCTTATGATGCTTGCTGACAACTAGGCTACGTTATTTAAGGGCATTCATTACGACATGAATAGGATGAAACTTATGTTTCCTTTTTCATTATTTAGATATTTTCTTTGAAATCTAAATGTATATTTTCTGCCAGTGTTGCTTATTAAACACTCCCTCACCTGAACTTGCCACGATGGAGATGGAGAAAATGAAAGCACATCAGCACTGAGGAAAAATCAGATGCTCAAGACATAATCTTTAAAATAATGACATATTAAAAAAATAGCAAATATACGACAGAGGTTTGTGATACAATAATTACATCTTTATTTTCCACGGAGCGAAACAAATCATCCACCAGCACAGTTGAAAATAAGTATTGAACAAGATTTTTCTCAGAAAACATATGTCTAAAGGTGCGCTTGACTTGAAATGTTCCCCGAATGTTGGTAACAACCAAAGAAATTCATATATGCAAATAAAACAAATCTTATTAGTTTATAAATTAAGTTCTGTGTAATAAAATAAAATGATGCAGGGAAAAAGTATTGAACACATGAAGAAAGGAAGGTGTAGTTCGGCTGTGAATGCCCAGACAGTGTAGAGGTCTTTTCTTTCTTCAATATTCAGCCAAGTCTGATGGTTTTGATTTCAGAAGAGTTCTTTATTGTCGACAACAAAGGAGATTTTTCAGGAGACCCCCAGCAGCATCTCTGCCTGAAAATTCTGCCTCACTCATGCTCTGGCCTGCTTATATCCTCTTTTGCAGCTGTTTTTCACATTGTTCTACATTTCTCACACAAGATCAAAACTAGTTTCAACCCCCAAAATAGACCTTTTTACTATATACAGTTGAAGTCAGAATTATTAGCCCCCCTTTGAATTTTTTTTCAAATGATGTTTATCAGAGCAAGGAAATTTTCACAGTATGTCTGATAATATTTTTTCTTCTGGAGAAAGTCTTATTTGTTTTATTTCAGCTAGAATAAAAGCAGTTTTTAATATTTTTTAAAACTATTTTAAGGTCAAAATTATTAGCCCCTTTAAACTATTTTTTTTTTCTGATAGTCTACAGAACAAACCATCATTATACAATAACTTGCCTAATTACCCTAACCTGCCTAGTTAACCTAATTAACCTAGTTAAGCCTTTAAATGTCACTTTAAGCTGTATAGAAGTGTCTTGAAGAATATCTAGTCAAATATTATTTACTGTCATCATGACAAAGATAAAATAAATCAGTTATTAGAGATGAGTTATTAAAACTATTATGATTAGAAATGTGTTGAGAAAATCTTCTTTCCGTTAAACAGAAATTGGGGGAAAAATAAAAAGGGGGTCTAATAATTCAAGGGGGCTAATAATTTTGACTTCAACTGTATCTATCTGAAAACTGTTTTAACAGGGTTTGCCCCTTTTCTCATGCATCCCTTGTGACACCTTAGTTGTTGACGCAGGCCATCTCTTCTTTCTAACTCTACATAGTACTTTGTTCTAGTGGTATATAAGTTTACAAGCAGATAATACACAGTAGTTCTTCAGCAACCCTCTGCCCTTCCTCAGTGTAAATGAATATCAGCTGCTTCAGTCCAACATTTACATTAGCAGGAGGATGAAGATGAGACCAAGGTGGACATTTCAGCAGGACAATGATCCAAAACACAGCCGAGGAAACTCTCAGATGCTTTCAGAGAAAGAAAATCAAGCTGTAGAATGGCCCAGCCGATCACCTGATCCGAATCCAATAGAGAATACAAAATAAAGCTCAGATTTGATAGACGAGAGCCACAGAAGCATCAAGATTTTGACACTCTGTTGAAGTCTGTGAGAAACTCACACCTGAGCAATGCTTGTGACTTCATTCTCCATATGAGAGGCGTCTTTAAGCTGCCAGCACCAAACAAAAATTTTATATGAAGTATTAAATACATTTCAGTAGTTTAGCACATTCACCTTGTGTCGTTCCAGTGTTATTACATATAACTCATTTGTTTTGTTTTATGTTTATGTTTGTTATTGTTTGGGTTTTTACCAAAATCTGGTTTAATTCCATGTCAACAGCTCCTTTAGAAATATTATTCCCAGGAAAAAAACATCCAATACTTATATTCCCCGCTGTAGCCTGAGAGTATGTCAAATTAGATGCATAGTTAGTATAGTTTGACCTACTGTAACATCTGAAATAGCCAATCAGAGGATACTGTAGCTCAGAATACACTAAATATTCCTCAAAACACTGAACACTTACATACATTTTATTAATAAACTAAATGCAATTAAAAACAAATGCATAAATAACCTAAGTATTACACAAACTAACCAAAATAGTTGACCTCCCTGATCATCAATGTATAATTTGCACACTGTTTACAGCGCTCATTTCTTCGTAAGTAAGTTTTTTTTCTCCATTATTTGAGGCCTGGAGCTGAGAGGAGCTTTCAGTAGTGGAGTAAAGTGAAAGGAAAGGAATGAGTCCGCTGTTTACCGTGTCCGTTTGAAGTGCTAACTGATACCAGTTCGCGCTCTTCTCAAAGCCAAACGGAGCTTATTATTGGTCAAGATCACACACCACGCTAGATTCTCATTGTCAGATTTAGTTTCTTTTGGCAGTGTGGGATGAAATCTTTGCACTTAATTTCAATTCTAAAAGGTAAAAGATAACAAGCTGGTACTTTGCGGGCGCATGTCACGGTGACACACCAGGTAGCTGGAGTGAGTTAGAATATATTCAGTCCTGATGGCGCCCACGTTTGTACTGAGTTAAAGATGTTCTGCTTTGAGGTGTGTCTGTACTGATGAAGTAAAACAAAATCTGATATACACTGTAAATAATGCTGGGTTCCACACAGTTCCTTTATATTGTTCCAGCAAAACACTTTATTGTTGTCAACTTTATTGAACGTAAAACAATTAAGTTGTCTCAAAAAAAAACTCAAGTGTTATCTTGATTCAGCTCATGTTAAATAAGCAGTTTGAACAAGCTGCATGAATCTTTTTTGAGTGTACAAGTTCTAATTTACAGCACATAATTCGGATTTTTGTGCTACAGCAGATAGATTTCCAACATCGGCTATACAAATACAGTTGAAACCAGACGTTAACATACACTCTAAAAAAAGGAGCATAACAGGGGCGTCGCTAGACCCCATTTACTGGGGCACGTGCCCCAGTAAAAATTGCCTGTGCCCCAGTAAATGCTTTGAGATGAGATTTACTTTATATTCAAGTGTATTTATTAGGAGTCGTAATTCTAAAATGAAGACGTTATTCTCTATGTGCAACCAAATCAACGCTGGTGAAAGCAATGTCGTTTAGTTAAAAAGCAAACTGAGCACATACGCAGAAAAAACATACCCGTGCGCCTCAGTCCCAGTTGCGAACATGCACACCGGAAAAATAGCCGCGCTGCTTACGCGCCGCTCATGCGTTGTGAAACTGGCGTAAGAGTCTTCTATGTGTCTAAGTGTCGGCACGGAGGGAGTTTTGCAAGTCAACAAAACAAAGTTTAAATAATATGATGGTGATTTTATTCAGACTAAGCATGGCTCCTTGTTTGAAGCAAAAAGGAGGGATGATGAGTCAGGGAGGTAATCTAATTCTCGGCCATGAGTCGGGTCTAAAACAACACACAACAGATAATTCTACAGTATAAAACATCTTTTTTTGTATTCTATAGAATTTTATTCAAATGAACTTAATATTCATGCAAAAGATTTCTTAAATTATCTTAGCATCACTCCAGTTGTGTGTGTCTTTGGTTTTTCAGTTGTATTTAGGATTAATTTCTGTTATTTATTTAGAATAATAATTGTATAATAACAATAATACTGTTATTTATTTATTTATATATATATATATATATATATATGTTTTATTTATTTTATTCTATTTTTTTTTAGGGGGAGCTGTGCCCCAGTAGAACTTTATGTCTAGCAACGCCTCTGGAACATAACCTTTTTTTTTTAATGTCTGATGGTAAATCATACTAAACGTTTACTATTTTAGGTCTGTTAGGATTACCTAAATCATTTACATTTGCTAAATGCCAGAATATTGAGAGAATTTTTTATTAATTTCTAGACAGTCAAAAGTTTACACACATTTCCTTGGTATTTTTTAGCTTTGCTTTTAAACTGTATAACTTTGGTCAAATGTTTTGGGTCTCCTTCCACAAGCTTCTCACAATAGTTTGCAGGAGTTTTGGCCCATTCCTCCTGACAGAATTGGTGTAACTGAGTCAGATTTGTAGGCTGTCTTGCTCGCACAAGCTTTTTCAACTCTGCTCACAAATTTTCTATAGGATTGAGTTCAGGGCTTTGTGATGGCCACTCCAAAACATTCACCCTGTTGTCCTTAAAGCACATTTGAACTAATTTGGCAGTATGCTTAGGGTCATGGTCTGTTTGGAAGACCCATTTGTGGCCAAGTTTTAATTTCCTGGCTGATGTCTTGAGATGTTGCTTCAGTATTTCTACATAATGTTCTTTCTTCATGATGCCATCTATGCTGTGAAGTGGACCAGTCCCTCCTGCATCAAAACAGCCCCACAATATGATGCTGCCGCCCCCATACTTCACAGTTGGGCTGGTGTTCCTAGGCTTGTAAGCTTTCCCCTTTGTCCTCCAAATGTAACACTGCTCATTATGGCCAAACAGTTCAATCTTAGCTCCATCAGAACACAGGACATGTCACCAAACATTAGTCTTTTCCCAGTGTAATTTAGCAAATTGTAATCTGGCTTTTTTGTTGATTCTGGCTTGATGATTTTCCCATGTTGTCCCACAAGGAAGCAGTGTGTGTTAGCTTTTCCTTCAATACTATTCTACAGTTGTGCCTCCAATCAGAAACTTCCAAAACCACACACACACATCGCAAAATGCATTTTTTTCTTTCCATTCGGCATGCGTTATTAAATTCCTTAACACTCTCACCAGTCCTTACTCCTTATTTGCGCCTAATACCCCAGTTTGTCATGGGGGCATGAATGAAATGTTCATGAGTGAAAGTGAAACTGCCGAACTGCAGTTAAAGTCACAAAAAATTACAGGAAACTCTTACATGAAAGCACTTCACGTAAACACCTTCATTATATTATTGTCTATTAAGGCACATAACTAGACTACAGATGTCCATGTAAGCGTAGTCAGTAGTGTCTTCAAAGTAAGTGAAAGATGCAGAAGGGCATCCTGCTGATTTGATTCAGAAGGGGCACTTTTTGTCAGACGGCTCACCGGTCAGTGCTAAAATATCATTGGTGAAAGTCATCATAGCTTGCGTAGAATAGACCCAGCTCCCAACCCAACTTTGAGAATAGATTAATGGCGACATTTTTTTTATCGCACGATAAGAGTCTCGCGTTAACGCCGATAACGGCCCACCACTAATATATATATGAAGACTATGACGACTTCTGCTGCTGAGAAACCCAGAAATGTGACATGGGTCCATACCTAAACTCAACTACTATCTTAATAACCATCAATAAGCAGCAGATTAGGAGTTTATTGAGCTAAAAGGCATAGATAATGATTTGGTAATGGCAAGAACTGTACCTTCATATGCAAAGTGACCCAAAAATGACAGTGGAAGTGAAAGTAGATCGCCCGACTACTGATTTTACCTCATTTATTTACACCAGATCTCTCTTGTAAGGAGCTGGTGGTTTCCCTCAGCTCTCGCTTTACTTGTTTGACTGATCAGACAGTCAGTGTGTAGAGCCGATCTGTGGGCGTGATGTCTGAAAGTCTAACAATCAATGCCTACAATCAGCTTGATTCCTGCTGATGAAGATGACTGCTTTGTTGTGTTTTTAGCCAGGCCGTTTTATCAATATGTCACCATGAAGGAAACTTGAGATGTCATTGCTGTTGTTGGATACTTGAATCAACTACAGTATTAGAAATCAATCTGGCAAGACGTTCAGCAAACTGTCAAGCAGATCGGCTTTCATTTAGACCAATTTCCCCAACTGATAGTAGACTCCTCCTAATCAAACACACTTCATTCAACTCAACTCATTAGTAAAGACAGCGAGAAGTGAAAGGGACGGATAAGGGCTGTCTGAAATGCTGTTGATGTACCTCCAGGATCAGAGATTGGACTCTTAAATGCACTGCGCAGGAGGGGAACAAGTAAAGAAACCTCCAGAACATGTTTGAGGAAAGCGGTTAGGAGGTTCTAGAAGTCCACATGTTTTCAGTCATCGTTGGTGTTCCCCTGGGCTCAGTCTTAGGCCCTCTCATGGCTACCAACAGTTCAACCTGGCTGCTGTCTGTTACATTTTGTAATTCCTTCATTTTCCTTTGGCTTAGTTCCTTATTCACGCCACAGTGGAATGAACCGGCAACTATTCCAGCATATGTTTTACACAGCGTATGCCTTTCTAGCCGCAACCCAGTACTGGGAAACACCCATACACACTCATTCACATACACTATGGCCAGTTTCATTCATTCATTCATTTTCCTTCAGCATATTCAATTATTTATCAGGGGTCACCACAGTGGAATGAACCGCCAACTATTCTGGCATATGTTTTACACAGCATATGCCTTTCTAGCCGCAACCCAGTACTGGGAAACACCCATACACACTCATTCACATACACTCATACGTTACGGCCAATTTCATTATTCACTGATTTTCCTTCGGCTTATTCCCTTTATTTATCAGGGGTCACCACAGCGGAATGAACCGCCAACTATCCCAGCATAAGTTTTACGCAGAGGATGCCCTGCTAGCCACAACCCAGTACTGGGAAACACCCATACACACTCATTCACATACACACTCATACACTATGGCCAGTTTCATTCATTCATTCATTCATTCATTTTCCTTCAGCATATTCAATTATTTATCAGGGGTCACCACAGTGGAATGAACCGCCAACTATCCCAGCATAAGTTTTACGCAGAGGATGCCCTGCTAGCCACAACCCAGTACTGGGAAACACCCATACACACTCATTCACATACACACTCATACACTATGGCCAGTTTCATTCATTCATTCATTTTCCTTCAGCATATTCAATTATTTATCAGGGGTCACCACAGTGGAATGAACCGCCAACTATTCTGGCATATGTTTTACACAGCGTATGCCTTTCTAGCTGCAACCCAGTACTGGGAAACACCCATACACACTCATTCACACACACTCATACACTACGGCCAATTTCATTAATTCACTGATTTTCCTTCGGCTTATTCCCTTTATTTATCAGGGGTCACCACAGCGGAATGAACCGCCAACTATCCCAGCATAAGTTTTACGCAGAGGATGCCCTTCCAGCCACAACCCAGTACTGGGAAACACCCATACACACTCATTCACATACACACTCATACACTATGGCCAGTTTCATTCATTCATTCATTCATTCATTTTCCTTCAGCATATTCAATTATTTATCAGGGGTCACCACAGTGGAATGAACCGCCAACTATCCCAGCATAAGTTTTACGCAGAGGATGCCCTGCTAGCCACAACCCAGTACTGGGAAACACCCATACACACTCATTCACATACACACTCATACACTATGGCCAGTTTCATTCATTCATTCATTCATTCATTTTCCTTCAGCATATTCAATTATTTATCAGGGGTGACCACAGCGGAATGAACCGCCAACTATTCTGGCATATGTTTTACACAGCGGCTGCCCTTCTAGCTGCAACCCAGTACTGGGAAACACCCATACACACTCATTCTCTCTCACACACACACACACTCATACACTACTGCAATTTCATTAATCAATTCATTTTCCTTCAACTTATTCCCTGTATTCATCAGGGGTCGCCACAGCGGAATGAATCGCCAACTATTCATAGCATATGTTTTACACTGCGGATGCCCTTCCAGCCTCAAACCAGTATTGGAAAACACCCACACACACACACACACACACACACACACACACACACACACACACACACACACTCATACACTACAGCCAATTTCATTCATTCATTCATTTTCTTTTTAGCTTAGTCCCTTTATTTATCAAGGGTCGCCACAGTGGAATGAACCGCCAACTATTGCAGCATATGATTTACACAGCGAATGCCCTTCCAGCCCCAAACCAGTACTGGAAAGCACCCATACACACTCATTCACTACAGCCAATTTCCTTAATTCATTCATTTTCCTTCAGCTTAGTCCCTTATTTATCAGGGGTCGCCACAGCGGAATGAACCGCCAACTACTCCAACATATGTTTTACACAGCCGATGCCCTTCCAGCTGCAACCCAATAATGGAAACACCCATACACACTCATTCACACACACACACTCATACACTACAGCCAATTTCATTCATTCATTCATTATCTTTTGGCTTATTCTCTTTATCAGGGGTCGACACAGTGAAATTAACCGCCAACTATTCCAGCATAGAGGATTCTGCTTTGTCTTAAAGTCTCTCAATGGGCTTTTTTCACTATTTATGATGGCATAGCAGTGATAATAAGACAAATGAGCTCATGCATGGGACAAATTCATTTTCCTTCGGCTTAGTCCCTTTATTTATCAGGGGTCGGCACAGCGGAATGAACCGCCAACTATTCCGGCATATGTTTTACATAACGGATGCCCTTCCATCTGCAACCCAGTTCTGGGAAACACCCATACACTCTCATTCACACACAAACACTCATAAACTACGGCCAATTTAGTTAATCAATTCCCCTATAGCGCATGTGTTTGGACTGTGGGGGAAACCGGAGCACCCGGAGGAAACCCACGCCAACAGGGGGAGAACATGCAAACTGGCCCAGCCGGGACTCGAACCAGTGACCTTGTTCCTGTGAGGCCACAGTGCTAACCACTGAGCCACCGTGTCACCCTAAATAAAATAATTTATATAAAATAAATACAATTATGTTCATGCAGATAACGCGGTAGTGTTTTTAGATTGTCCAGGATTTGATGCTCCTTCATAACTTTCTTTTGACCTCAGTTTTGTTTTGAAAAGTTCTAAAACAAAGGTAAAGTGCTCTGAATTATTAATGCTGCCTCCACTGGTTTATGTTTGCGCAAAGCCAGTCAATCATTCTGCAAAGGCATTATTAAACGTAGACCTTTGTCTATTTCTTTGTAGCCAAGCTAAGAATAAAGTCAATCCCAATATACCTCTCTTTTTCACCCTCTGCCAAAAAAAATCCCCAATTTAATAGTTGGTGGCACGGTGGCTCAGTGGTTAGCACTGTGTCTTCACAGCAAGAAGGTCGCTGGTTCGAGCCCCAGCTGGGCCAGTTGGCATTTCTATGTGGAGTTTGCATGTTCTCCCCGTGTTGGCGTGAGTTTCCTCCGGGTGCTCCGGTTTCCCCCACAGTCCAAACATATAGGGGAATTGAATAAACTAAATTGGCCGTAGTGTATGAGTGTGTGTGTCTGAATGTGTATGGGTGTTTCTCAGTACTGGGTTGCAAGAGCGTCAAACATATGCTGGAATAGTTGACGGTTCATTCTACTTTGGCGACCCCTCATGAAAAAAGGGACTAATCAGAGGGAAAATGAATTTGTCCCATACATGAGCTCATATGTCTTATTTTTACTGCTATGCCATCATAAATAGTGAAAATAACTCATCGAAAAGGCTTTTAGACCAAGCCTGAATTCTCCGTTGACTTCAGCTAATCAATTTTGACCAATGCAAACTATTATTTTTCATGAGTCCAACATCCAGCTGAGCGTAAAAACACACATTCTGATGTAAGTGAAGTCATCTTTCGCTACTGTATTGATTTTAATTAGAGAAAACATATTGAGAGTAACTTTTATTCTAAATCTTGGACCTTTATTTGAAACAAAAAAATCTCCAAAAGCGACCCATATTAATATTAAGTTGAATACTACTTTGGCTAATGTGGCTATTCATGAGTTGGTATTTATTTATTTACTATTATTATTATTATTATTATTATTATTATTATTATTATTATTAGTATTATTATTGTTATTTATTTGATTTATTTATTTATTTATTTATTTATTTATTATTATTTTACTATATTATTATTATTATTATTATTAGTATTATTATTATTATTATTATTAATATTAATGTTATTATTATTATTATTATTATTATTATTATTTTATTATTGTTATTATTTTATTATTATTTATTTATTTATTTATTATTATTATTTTACTATATTATTATTATTATTATTATTATTTTATTGTTATTATTTTATTATTGTTATTTATTTATTTATTTATTTATTATTATTATTTTACTATATTATTATTATTATTATTATTTATTCAAATGGCCAAATTCTGACCGAGACAAGTTGATATTTTATTTATTTATTATTATTATTATTATTATTATTATTATTATTATTATTATTATTGTTATTTATTCATTTATTTATTTATTTATTATTATTTTACTATATTATTATTATTATTATTATTATTATTATTATTATTATTATTAATGTTATTATTATTATTATTATTATTAGTATTATTATATTATTATTGTTATTATTTTATTATTGTTTATTTATTTATTTATTATTATTATTTTACTATATTATTATTATTATTATTATTATTATTATTATTATTATTATTATTGTTATTATTATTTTATTATTGTTATTTATTTATTTATTATTATTTTACTATATTATTATTTTTATTATTATTATTATTATTATTATTATTTATTCAAATGGACAAATTCTGACTGAGACAAGTTGATATTTTAATTATTTATTTATTATTATTATTATTATTATTATTATTATTATTATTATATTTTTTTTTTTTTCATTATTATTATTTTACTATATTATTATATTGTTATTTTAATTAGAATAATTTTATATTATTATTATTATTATTATTATTATTATTATTATTATTATTATTATTATATGTTTTTTCATTATTATTATTGTACTATATTATTATATTGTTATTTTAATTAGTATTATTTATATTATTATTATTATTATTGTTGTTGTTAATATTTATTCAAATGGCCAAATTCTAACTGAGACAAGTTGATATTTAATTTATTTATTTATTATTATTATTATTATTAAAATCATATTTTTTTTTTTTATTATTATTATTTAAATTGCCAAATTCTGACTGAGGACAGTTGAATGTGTTGGCCAGTTTGTTATTTCTAATTTGCCTAATAAATGACAATAGGCTTTTTTTTTTATTGAAAATGGATTCATATATTTACATGTTTTTTTTTTTTTGTTTTTTTTTTTTTTTCTTTAAGTAAGTCTTTTTTTTTATATTTCTTTATTTTGAATCTTTAAAAATCATCAAAAGTGTGGTTATGATGACAATCCGACAAGCTAATCCAGCGAAAAAATAGTGCTTAAACTATTTAAATCTTATAATTAAATAGAAAATGAGGCATATAACTGCAAAAAAAAAAAAAAGAGAAAAGAACCACCCCATTTCACCAGGCTGGCTATGGTCCTGGTTAGACCTTCATTTTCATACACCACACACACAATGATTATTTTCTGTCATATGCAATAGTGAAGTGGACACTATTGTTGTTTTGGTTGTAGAAAAAGCAGCAGCAGACGGCACAAAATCAAAGAATTTCTCCCCACAACACGGCAGAACTGTTTTCCTGTGTCTCATATTTTAATTAGGGTATGTGCACAGTAGTAGAGGCAAAAGTCAACACAATTTGAAGGTATTCCTGTCTTTAGGAGACTTTGAATTATTGATCTCTGCACAGTAAGCAAGATCGTGGCCTGTGGAAGTAGCAAAATGAGGAGCATCATTAATAAAATATGGCGGAGGAGAGAAACTGTTACTGGGCCTCTTTTTTCTTCTCTTCAGCAGGAAAAACAAAAGCGAGGTTGATATATTATGGCTGTTGAATTTTTTAGCGTCTATACTGTAATTCATGTTTTTGTCATTTCTGTGTAGACGCTGTCAAACGCTGAGCCTTTTTACATCAATACGGTTTTGTTGCTTATTTTAGCTGGACTGTGCAGTCTAAATATAGCACGCTCGCACACCCTTGGGAACCAGAAGTGATTATGGGATGGTTAAATTGTGATTATTTTATTTCTTCTCACAGGCAAGCATGTCTAAGCTAAGTTAAACGTATTCCAGCTATTTATATTGGCTGTATCTGAACAAATCCAGTTCTTAAAGGGACAGTTCACCCAAAAATGAAAATTCTGTCATCATTTACTCAACTTTCACTTGTTTCAAACCTTTATGAGTTTCTTTCTTTTGTAAAATGTGAAAGAAGATTTGTATGTTGTTGTGCTGTATTTCGGGGTTTCCTCTAATATTTTTTCTTCAGGAGAAAGTCTTATTTGTTTATTTTGTCTAGAATAAAAGCAGTTCTTAATTTTTTAAAAGCCTTTTTAAGGTCAATATTATTAGCCCCCTTAAGCAATATTTGTTTAGGATTATCTACAGAACAAACCACTGTTATACAATGACTTGCCTAATTACCCGACCTTAACCCCCAGGGGTCGAAGCCCGCGTATACGCGCTTTGACATGTTTTCACATGAAAATGCCGAAAAAACTTAAATGACACTTTCAGTTTTGATGGTACAGACATGAGCAATACATCAATCGAATTTGTTGGGTGTCTAGTTTTTTTTGGGTACACTCACAATAACAACAAAAGTGTGTGCTTTTGCAAAATAAGGAAAATAAACAGTGAAGGCACTTTTTTCTTTTCTCTCTCCGTGAACTGTTTTTACAAACACGTCGTTAAAATGCACTGAAACTCCGCGAAAACTAAACACACAGACATGAGACACATATCTATAGAAAGCTTGAAGTGTCTACTTTTAAGTGCAGCGGTGCATGTTGAAAACAAATACTGCTTGATAAAGTAATCAGTATGAAACCAACGCGATGTCTAGCTTCTCTGTAGACGCTCATTAGTTTTAATGCGACCACGCCCATGAGGCTTTGTTATTACAATAGTCCACGTGAGACTCGCGCGACATGTAAACTGAGGTCAGAAAACACAACGGAATCTTCACGAATACACGAGACATACACATGACAGACATACCTGCATAAAGCTTGGAGGGTGAACTTTCCAACTCATTTTGAAAGTAAATGTTGTCTCGCTAGGTGATCCATACAATTCTTCCGGCAGAGCGCGCATCACGCCGGCTCTTCCCACTTCCGCCATTAATACAAACAATGACGTAGGCTGCCCACACGCCCACAGCGCGATGGCTAGAACGTGACGCATGTTATACGTGTTATTAATTTAATTTGTATTTATTTTACCGTAGTTCAGCCTGTTAAAGTTTGGAAAAAGTTAACTAAGGCTGCAACTATTTGTGCAAAATATATATAAAAGGTCTTAAAATATTATTGTGATTATTCTTGTGTTTTGTCATTATGCCAGAGTCAATCAGAAATGATTATTAAATGCTGGATTAATGCACAAGAAACTTTTTATTACAACAGTTTTGCAAACACGTTTTATACCATTTCCGATATTTCCCTCCATTTCTCAGTGAATATAGGCAGTGTATTTTGATGCATTTAAACAAAACAGATTTATTAAACAGATATATTTATTAAAATAATACTTTAGTCACCAAATATATTCAGAAATTGAAAGATTAAAATTCAAGCAAAATATTGAAAAAAATTACAACCTACAAAATTTTAACTAAATGTAACAAGCATTTAGTTTGGGCTAGCTTTTGCAGATGGACTTTGCTTTCCAATGTCCTTGATGGGGGAGTGGGGGAGTGTCTTTTGTCTCTCCAGGTGTGAATTATTCATGAGCATTGTCACTCACGCATAGACCTGAGATGAGCCAAACAAACTTAACAAAATGTAAATCTTTGTAATGTTTCCTTTGAATGAGAGAATAAAATAATTTTGACATAATTGTGAAGTAAATATTCTAGCCTACCAGACTGGTTACTCAAAAGTCTTGCTCAGGCACATTTAGTGTGTTTTTTTACCTTATTTCAGCTACATTTTTTTCTCCAAATCCTACTAACCACGCATAATATTTTTTTTCTAAACAACACAAGCATGTACATCAATAATTGTCACATATTGTTGTAGCACAGTTTGTGCTGAATACAAATAAAATACATGTTGGCCAATACCATGTAATAAGTAGCTGAAATTAGCACAAATGTCAGGGCATGTCAAAACATCTCAGGGGCCCCAAAATCACCTCAGACCCCTGAGGGTTAACCTTATTAAGCTAGTTAAGCCTGTAAATGTCACTTCAAGCTGAATACTAGTATCTTGAACAATATCTAGTCAAATAATGTGCTGTCATCATGACAAAGATAAAAGAAATCAGTTATTAGAAATGAGTTCTTAAATCTATTATGTTATCTTCTTACCGTTAAACAGAAATTGGGGGAAAAATGTATACAGGAGGACTCATAATTCTGACTGTATGTAGGTTTTATGAGCCCTGTCACAAATGCTTGGCATAGAATATTATATATGATCTTTTTGACTCAAATACAGCCATCATGTTTTTGAATGTGCTGAAAGCCTTTCAGAATCAATGATCCTGACACCGGCTCTCAGTTCTCATGCATCTCTACACAGTATTTATACGCCGCTACTTTAGTTTCCTCTTCAGCAAGGGCAGCGAGACGGATCTCCTCGCCACATCATTACTGTTACCTCACAGACATAAAAGCGCACTCTGCCATGTCGTTTATTAAAAGAAAGAGCTTGTCTTTTAAACTGAACCCACAGTAAAAGTGTCACACAGTCCACAGAGGACAAACACCGAGATGATGGAGTTCTGAAGGCTCGCACTTTATAACCTCTCCAAATGGTGTTGTCTTTTTCGCACCTCTGATAAGCATTTGGCAACCTGCAGCATAGGAATAGATGACATTCAGACGTTAAGTTGGAGAAATATTTCAAAATATTGCTGCTTTTACAAGTTCTCTCTTACATGAAACATCTCAAATAATCCTATTTTGTGTCTTTGAACTATTCAGACCCTCAATACATTACTTGCAATTAGATCCAGTTTTTTTATTTGTATTTTTTATTTGGGGGGGATAATGGAACAAGTTTTGATCCCTGATGAATAAGGCACTAAACCTAAGCAAAATTAATGTTATATATATATAAAAAATGGCTTTGTTATATATAAAAAAAAGAGTTAAAGTTGCTGATAATTCCTCTTTTAAATCACAAGAATAAAATACATTTATTAAATATATTCAAAAAGAAAATTTCAAATAAAAATTGTAATTATTTTTTTACTGTATGTCTTCAAATAAATCCAGCCTAAATAATATATGAGACTTATTTTAAAGACATTAAAAGGTAAACGCATGTCAAAAGGTATTTTTTTTTTATTTATTTTTTATTTTATTTTTGACTTTTCTGTGTAATTGTGCATATTATTTTGCACATCACTCAGAAATAAAAATACTAAACACACGCAAAAAAAACAATATTCATTGGATTTACTATATTCATTATTTATTTTTTTGGGGGTAAGTGGTTGCAAACAATTTATATGGGCTGAATTTAAACAAATTAAATGTAGTAATGTTCAACTTAATTTGTGTTTAAAATTAGCAAAATATTAATTGTATGCAACCACTTACTGTACCTTAAAAACAAATAAATAAATATATATATACATACAGTTGAAGTCAGAATTATTGAACCCCCTTTGAATTTTTTTTTTTCTTTTTTAAATATTTCCCAAACTATGTTTAACAGAGCAAGGAAATTTTCACAGTATGTCCGATAATATTTTTTCTTCTGGAGAAAGTCTTATTTGTTTTATTTCGGCTAGAATAAAAGCAATTTTTAATTTTTTTAAAAACATTTTCAGGACAAAATTATTAGCCCCTTTAAGCTATTTTTTTTCGATAGTCTACAGCAGGGGTTCTCAAACTTTTCAGCCCGCGAAAATAACAATGCTGATGACTGGCAACCCCCACTATTTTCAAAAGTGGTTATAATCATACAAATGTTACACAAACCAATAGGCCTATATAAACCAAAAAAGTGCAACAGTCTAACAACCATATAATTTTTTTATTTATTATTATTATTATTTAATATTAACCTTACCTAATTAGACTGGTGGGCGCAATATTTAAGCTACATCACAAGTCTTTTCTTGGTTTAATTTTGGAGACTGCCACTTAAATATCATCCTCCATGTTCAGTCGTGGCCTGTATTTATTTCAAATGTACGTGAGTGCCTTAAAGGTGTCAGAAAGTTTAGCTAGTGCCGTAAAATCAATCTGTTGCAACTGACGCTATTGCTCTGTCATTAATCTAATGTAAAAACCCCAGGGGTTGCAATTCAATGGGAAAAAAAATGAAAGGCCGATGGCTTTTTGTTTGGATGTTACATTTTTATCTAACTATTTTTATCTTCTGTAGGTTATGGATAAACAAAGTTTATTCAAATTTAAAAGTTTATTTAAATTTATTAGATTTTAGGAAATCACCAAGCGACCCCCTCTCATTGTCCCGCGACCCCCTAGGGGGTCCCGACCCCCACTTTGAGAACCACTGGTCTACAGAACAAACCATCGTTATACAATAACTTGTCTAATTACTCTAACCTGCCTAGTTACCCTAATTAACCTAGTTAAGCCTTTAAATGTCACTTTAAGCTGTATAGAAGTGTCTTGAAGAATATCTAGTCTAATATTATTTACTGTCATTATGACAAAGATAAAATAAATCAGTTATTAGAGATGAGTTATTAAAACTATTATGATTAGAAATGTGTTGAAGAAATCTGCTCTCTGTTAAACAGAGATTGGGGGAAAAAATAAAAAGGGGGTCTAATAATTCTGACTTCAACTGTAAATATATATATATATATATATATATATATATATATATATATATATATATATACATATATATAGTAAATCCAATTTTTCAGTGCACCGATCACCTTATCAATGCATTTGTAGATGCTCTTTTAGCCAGTTAGATCCAGAATCCAGAATAATTGCTGCATTTTTACCTTTTTTTTTTTTTTTCAAATGGTTCTTACACCTGATATTACTGCAAAAAAATAAATGAAATAAACCTTGCCAGCTCTGATTTGTTGCTTTCTTGCCAACTCAGTGCGTTTCAAAATGCCTCAAAAGTCACCTGGAGCAATAGAGATGGCCGGTGGCGTGCTCTGGGCAGGTGTGTCATGTGCCAATTTTGCCAGAGCGTGTGCAGACTATAAAGAGGGTATCAGTAAACCAGCACCACAGATGGCCATCCAAGATCTACTTGTCTTCAGGTGACCCCAAAAGACCCATAAGAGCAATCAGGATATGCGACCTCCTAGAAGGACGTTCTGAGGAAATGGGATAACATCCAAATACTGGAGGTTTAGCTCACTGAGTACTTTTACACGGACACCAATACTCAGATTTTAATATGATTAAGACAATGCTCTGATTAAGAGTCTACCATGCAAACAGCGATTTTTGATGACTCTAATAAAGACTAAAGTTATAGTGGAACTAAACTGAAATGGAATTAAGGCATGTGGAGTATTCCTGTTTAAGTGGCATTATTGAAGTGCAGTGCAGACATGTAAACACCACAATCAAACTATAACCGTCATGTAGGACTTTCTGTGCGAGTGGGACACAATTCTGAGGATTCTGGAATCCTAGACTGGATCTACCTGTGCATTAAATGGTTTTATTCCACACCTTGCAGCCAATCAGAATCAAGAATTTCAACAGGACTAAAGACACTTAAAGCACAGTAGGAGAATCTCTGATCATCAATGGTGCTTGGAAGCGATGATACAAAAATAATAATAATTCTGGCACTTCCAACCCAGGCTCATTCTGAAAACGTAGTCCCGTGGACGTTTCTGGAGACCGCGACATACGTTCCGGGAGGTACGTATTTCTGCAGTTTTTGTTTTCGCGAATCTGTGAGAGGCCGCTGTGTGTGCTTTTTTTCCTATATCAAACGTCTCTCGCGAGTGCCGTTCGCGCCCGCGCTGTTCTCGCATAACCCACCAGAGGCCGCTGTCGACCGTCCGTCTGTCTGTCTGACTGAATGATTGACTGGGCGACTGGCCAATCGACTGACCCACCCTCCTCCTTCCCTAAACCCAACCAATTTTACAGATTAACCCGCCCACCCCTATACTTCCCTAAACCCAACCAACTGTTTGCCCTCGTCTGACTTTTACCACGTTTTCGGATTTTACCACATTCTCACCCTGTTGTCCACTCATTCATTTTATTTTTTGGATTCAGTTTTTGTCTTACCTTATTTCTGGAACCGCTCTTCCCTGGACTCGAACCCGGTCGTCGTCGTCGTGGTCAACTCCTCTCTGCGTCTCAAGTCCGCCGACGTACACGACGAGCTAACGGGACAAACTGGTTGCGGCGGGAAAGGCCTCCGCACGGAGGTAAGCTGTCAGCCGGTAAGCGACAAAAGGAACGGCGTCATACCGCGCCGTAGCGTTCGCTTAAAAAATGAAATACAGCCATACGTACCTCCTGCTACATAATTCGCGGTCTCCTGAAACGTCCACGGGACTACGTTTTCAGAATGAGCCTGGTTTGGGCACTTCGCTAATGTGTCCCATTTGTAATGCTGCTTTCTAATGCAAATGACCTCATGGTGCACCCATACAGTGTACTCCAGTAGTCATAAAGTATTTACAAAGGAACTTTTGGATAGATCTCATTTGTATGGAAGACACAAATAAAACAGAAGTGATTTCTAAATTTACTTTGACTTGTATTTCATTGCCGACAATTGCACTGACACAACCCCAGACCATGACAGACCATGGCTTTGGGACTTATTGCTGGAGTCTGGATGATCCTTTTCTTCTTTGGTCTGGTGCACACAGCATTCATTTCCCACCCAAAAAAATACCTGATTCATCTGACCACAGTACACGTTTCCACTGTGTGATGGTCCATCCCAGATGCCTTCAAGCCCAGAGAAGTCAACGCGCTTCTGGACACTGTTAACATAGGGCTTCCTTTTGGCACAGTACAGTTCTAACTGGCATTTGTGGATGTAACTATGTATCGTGACACTTAACAAAGGTTTGCCAAACTAGTCCAGAGCCCATGTGGTGATTTAGCTTACAGATGAATAAGGTTTCTTGATGCAGCGCCCCCTGAGGGATTGGAGATCACGGTTGTTCAGCTTAGGCTTGCTCCCTTGTCCTTTACACACTGAAATTCCTCCTTATTTCTTCTATTTTTAATGATGTTCTGCACTGTTGAAGGTGAAATATTCAAATGTCTTCCTCTCTTTCTGTGAGGAGCATTGTTTTTAAACATTTCAATCATTTTATCATGTATTTGTTGGCAAACAAATCTTCGGCCCATCTTTGCTCCTAAAGGACTAGACCTTTCTTGGATGCTGCTTTTGTACCAAATCATAATTACAATCACCTGTTGACATCACCTGTTTCACATCACATCATTATTTAACCAGTTTACCTGATTACTAACTCTAAACTGCTCCTGTCACAACTGTTTCTGGAGTGTTTTGCAGGTCTGAATAACAGGAAAGGATGAATATTTACAAATGAAATTAAGTTGACCAGAAAAAAACATGAAATATTTCATGTTCATATTGTCTGCAATGAAATACAAGTCAGAGTACATTTGGAAATCACTACTGTCCGTTTTTAATTTGAGTGTCCATACTGTCCCAACTGTTTCTGATTTTGTGGTTGTAAATCACCACACAAACTTGGCTTTTGTCAAATAATGAATATTTACATGGTCGGTGAGAGAAAAACTGTGAAATTCAGCGTCCAAATAGAGCCGAGTTCTCCATAACAGTAGTTCATGAGCGGATCAAGCTGCTGCTGTGTGACCCGAGCTTCTCTATGAGTGTTTTCATCATTCTTTGTACCCGCAAATAGGGACTAGCTGTGTGATATCTAGATTACCTGGACCGACAGCTACTGCATCATATTAAAGGCCTTACCAATCTTCCCTGTCAGCCGCACCGCAGGAGCAGCTCAGATAGCGCAGCCGCACCGCTCTCCGTCTCAGACTGTCATTAGTTTTGAGTTGTTTATTTTTCAAAACTTTAATTCTGTCTTCACAGTAGCGCATCTGGCAGCGTGAGACTCGTCAAGAGCAGTATTACCGTGATGGCTGTCAGATATTGTCATCTGCACTTCATTATATAATTGCAGCGTTGGATAAATATGAACACGCTTTAGCAGTAAGAATAGCTCTGGGCTGCCTGAAAACTCCAACCAGCTGCTTTGCTAGTTAGCAATTTTGGGATTTTTTTTTAGCAAATATAACCGTATTAGTGTGTTAGTTTTAATTGAAGGCTTTATTTTTGTTTTGTTGAATTAATATTTAGTTGACTTCTTTGTGGTGTAACCTTTAACCAAATATATTCATTTCATTTCATTTTCTAACGCTTTGAAATGTCCATGAATAGTTCAGTAAAAAGAAAGAAAGAAGAAATGCCCGCATGTGTTCAGCGTTTTTCCTTATCGCAAACACAACAGTAATCTGCTAGTGTTTGCTTTGCTTTGGCTTTTTCGGGGTTAATTATTGTGATCTCCTGATTGCAACAGAAAAAATACTGGGAAATCTCTGTAGACTGATGACATTTCATGCTGTTCATCCTTATAATCTTAAAATGTGAGCAAAATCAGCTGTTTTGTCATCACTTTAGACATTACGCTAGAGAATCATTCAAGCACTAGCTCTACAGTGAAATTGGTGTTACCACTAACATTAACAAACATGAATGAATACTGTAATAAATGTACTGTTCATTGTTTGTTCATGTTAGTAAGTGCATTAACATTAACTAATACAACCTTATTGTAAAGTGTTACCAAAAGCACTAAAAGGCAAACTAATGTAACTGGCCTTCCCCATGTAGAGATGCGGACTAAATTGAAGGATACCAACAACTTTATCCACATCTGTACATCATTAAAATGTCCTAAATCTCAAAAGCTAATTTTTAGGTCTTAAAAAAGTCTACAAAATATTATGTTGTAGGTCTTAAAACTGTTTTAAATGGCTCCTTTGTTCATGTTTAGCTGCCCATCTGGCCATTAACACGCTTACAATCCCCAATCTCAAGAAAACGTTTGACTTTTGATATTAAAATAGCATTTCATTACTTTCCTTACAGTTGTCACAATGATAGACAGACGATGAACAACTGGAATGCGGATCCACATGCAGGTTTATTTAAAGGGATGGTCAGGCAAGCAAAGATCAAAACAGGAGCAAACAGAGTTGTGAGGGGAATCCAGAATCGAAGTCAATGTAGTAGGCAGATGGTCACAAGGATGGCAGCAGACATGGAGAAACAACTAAACAAGGCTAGGGTCAACACACGGCAGGAACAAAACAAGGAAACGCTTAGAATTGGAACTGTGAACAGATAACAACAAGACTCGGCCACTGGAGTGAGTGTGTGTGCTGCTTATGTAGTGTGTGTAATCAGTTCTTGAGTGGCTTCAGCTGTGGGATGTAATCAGTGATGATATGGAACTGGTTGTGTGTAATGTGAGAGTAGTGCATGTTTGGAGATGTAGTCCATTAGGTGGCAGATTTGTAGTCCATTATGTTTGTGCATGTAAACCAGCGATCTAAGGGGAGAAGATCGCTGGTGATCGTGACAACAGTAGCATTTGTTTAAAAGTTCTCCATTTATTCACTGCTCACCTGACATATATTTTTTTTATTATTGTATTATTAAATGTATTAAATTATAATCATTTTTTGATATGGCAAGCGAAAAAAATTCCAACTGGGATATTCGAAGAAAATCCTTAGTATTTAGCCCAATATAAGTCTAAAATTTAATTAATAATAGTCTTAAAAATGTCTTTAAAAGTCTCAAATTTAACTTGACGCATCTCAAATAACCTTAAAAGTCTCAAATTTAACGTGAAACCTGTAGAAACCCTGGTACATAGAGACATAGCCCTCTTGCTAAATGTCCAGTGGATTCTTAATTCACCTAACAAATCATTGGTGACCAAGCTAGATCTAGTATGATTGAGTGCACTCTAAAGCACGTCTCCATTGTTCTCTAGGTGGAGTCGACCCAGAGTATGATCCGAATACTTGGTCTCTCTGCAACTTTGCCAAATTACCTGGACGTGGCGTCTTTCCTCCACGTGAACCCTTTCATTGGATTGTTCTACTTTGACAGCCGTTTCCGTCCTGTTCCACTTGGCCAGAGCTTCGTTGGCATCAAGACTACAAATAAGGTATCCAGCAGCCAAGAAAACTCCAAATATAGTGATTACTGACTTTGAATGATCAGACAATAAAACAATGAAATATCTACATAATTATGCTCTCGTCACAGGTCCAGCAGCTGCACGACATGGAGGAGGTTTGTTATGAAAAAGTCCTGGAGCAGATCAAAGCGGGTCACCAGGTAATGGGAAGATCGCTGTCTCCTTTTTGTCGTTTAGCAGACTGTTTCATAGATATTTTGGTTGGAGTGTGGGGATGTGCATGGTGTCAAGGGCATGGAGAAGGTTGGGTTATGATCCCACTCAGTCCACTTCCTGTCATCATGATTTAGATCTGAATGTGTAACCTCTAGCTCTACACTGCTCATCTCCTGCATCCCTATATGGATCCATTCAGAAATAAATGTACTTTTTTTGGACTCTTCTAAAGCATAAAAATAGTATATTAATATGTTTGCAAAGGCAGCATGGTGGCTCAGTGGTTAGCACTGTGGCCTCACAGCAAGAAGGTCGCTGGTTCGAGTCCTGGCTGGGCCAATTGGCTTTTCTGTGTGGAGTTTGCATGTTCTCCCCGTGTTGGTGTGGGTTTCCTCCGGGTGCTCCGATCTCCCCCACAGTCCAAACACATGCGCTATAGAATTGAATAAACTAATTGGCCGTAGTGTATGAGTGTGTGTGTGAATGAGTGTGTCTCTGTGTTTCCCAGTACTGGGTTGCGGCTGAAAGGGCATCCACTGCGTAAAACATATGCTGGAATAGTTGTAAGTTCATTTCACTGTGGTGACCCCTGATGAATAAGGGACTAAGCCAAAGGAAAATGAACGAATGAATGAATGAATGAATGAATGAATGAATGAATGAATGAATGAATGAACGAACGAACGAACGAACGAACGAACGAACGAACGAACGAACGAACGAACGAACAGGTTTGTTTGTCTGAAAAACAATGACACCGGTTATTATTTTTTGGAAATGTGTTTTCCATGTTGAATGTCTCTTTTATGGCCTCTATAACCAGCCCACTGCCAGTTTACCCAATTATATTTCAGCACTCCGAGTTGACATGGTGGAAAATAGTGTATGCCATTTCAGTCATGAAGGCTTGGAAATGAGACACTGGTTATAGATTAAGGTTATTAAATCAACATGATTTTTTTTATATGTTTGTTTATCAGATTTTCATGACGGTTAAACAAACAAGAGAAACAAAAGTGAAAAGAACAGTACAAAACAGTACAAATAGAAATCAAAATGCACAGCAGTACAAAATTAAATAAAAAAACTGGTAACACTTTATAATAACTACACACTATGAACCATTTATTAAGCATTAGCAAATAGTGAATTCATTATCTGTTAAAGGGCACCTATGGTGAAAAATCTACTTTTCAAGCTGTTTGGACAGTCATATGTGTAGGTATAGTGTATAGAGCGTCATATTGGGGTGATATAAACACACTCAGTCCTTTTTTTTCAATTTAACAACATAAAAACGGTGGACCAATTGGAGCGGCTTTGAGATCGACCGCAACTTTACATAGGAGTGCGGTCCCCCTGCCCACCAATATTGATTACCATATCGTCTATGTTGTTTCACGTCCGCCATTTTCAGCGTGTGACATAAGCACGCCCAGGCCCAAATGTAATGTGAGTGCGGGCCGTCGGGGGAGACGGGAGGGGGGACAAGCGTGCTTTGGCCTGGTTCAAGGCAACTGTACATAGTGTGAGTACGACCTAAGTAACAGCTTCTTCCCCAGAGCTGTCTCCCTTTTGAACTCTGCCCCCCACTGACTCTTTGCCCCCTAATACACCCCCCACTCTCCTCATAACTTACACTCCTCATAATCATTGCACTATTTAAAAATTGCACATATTCATTTATTTGATCTGTACATACCCACTGCACATTTGTAATTATGTACACACCCACTGTACATATACATTTGTAATTATGTTTATATATCTGCACACTTCTGATTATTAATAGCAACCTGTACATATATCCATCTATTGTAAATCTCTGTTCATAGCTAACACAACTTGTATATAATGTTCATAGTACATCCATTTGTAAATATCACCATCGTTTTTCTCTAACTGCACTTTATAACTTATACCTGTATCCTGCACTTGCTGCTATTGCACTCCTGGTTAGACCTAAACTGCGTTTCAATTCCTTGTACTTGTACATGTGTAATGACAATAAAGTTGAATCTAATCTAATCTAATCTAAAAATCAACCAGTCCTGTGACGCAGTTCCTAGAGAAGCAGAATATTAACTGAGAGAACAGTGGGCGTGGCTTGTTTTTATCTACTGCGAGCTGATTGGATGTAGTAAAGTAGACGTTTCCTTCAGAAAGATGGGGAAAAGTGTTTGGGGAGAGTTATTACAACCTAACAGACTCCTCCTCCTCCTCCTCACCATTTCTGTTTGTTGTCAAAACTGACAGCTGGAGGGGGCGTGGTTATGTATGTTAGCCACACCCTATACCTCAGACAGACCTAATCTGAGATTTTTACTGAAACATCCCTGCTGAAAAATCCAGCTTAAACCAGCCTAAGCTGGTTGGCTGGTTTTAGCTGGTCGACCAGCCTGGTTTTAGAGGGGTTTTGTCCATTTCCAGGCTGGTTTCCAGCCATTTCCAGCCTGGTCTTAGCTGGTCAGGCTGGGAGTTGATCAGCTAAAACCAGCTTGACCAGCCAAAACCAGCTATGTCCAACTTAAACCAGGCTGGTCAAGCTGGTTTTAGCTGGTTTAAGCTGGTCATTTTCCAGCCTGACCAGCTAAGACCAGGCTGGAAATGGCTGAAAACCAGCCTGGAAATGGCCAAAACCCCTCTAAAACCAGGCTGGTCGACCAGCTAAAACCAGCCAACCAGCTTAGGCTGGTTTAAGCTGGATTTTTTAGCAGGGATGAAGTGCATTTTCAGATTTCAATTAAAAGACAAACTATTTATTTTGTCCTATATGACATGCACAGATGAATTGATCAGCCCAAATCTACCAATGCACGCTAACAGAATTAATTTTGATTGATCAGATGTACTTTAAAGCTCTTCACATTCCCATTGGACAGATCCCTATCCACACACATGACCGGTGTTGTTCCTAATCTGTCGATTGGTTCAGTAACTAAATATAGCAGCATGTGAGAGAAGTGTCGCTGTTGTTGCTAATGTCTAGAGGACGGAGTGTGAACAGTATGGGACGCTGTGACCTCATTATGGAGGATGTGTGAGAAGAAGCTCCACATGCCGTATGTATCGCCGTGTCTGATCTGTGCTCCTGATCGTCATTTGTCTTTTTGAGTATGTTCAGGAAGCGTCTCCTCAAGGAGAAACACAATGAAAGGCAGCGAGCAAGGCCTTCTCGGGGAAGGTTTAGCGGTTTAATTGAAAATCATCATTCCTGGATTCCCGGCGCTGAAGGTCAGCTGTGGCCCGTGCCTCGTCCTGAACTCAATTTCCAAATCTCATAAATCTCCACCCTTACCAGCACATAACCTCCCACCTCGCAAATACTTCCGTGAGCTTGTGCCGCTCACATATTCACTTTGATTTATTTGTGTTTTTTGGTGTGTGTAGTTTCTTCTTGATGCTGTCCAAACTTATCTTTGCTGCATAGGGTGGATGATGTTATATGGTTAACTGGTACATGGACAGAATAGCAGTATAGTGTAATCTAATTCAATTCAATTCATCTTTATTTGTATAGCGCTTATACAATGTAGATTGTGTCAAAGCAGCTTCACATGGAAGATTATAGTGAATGTAAACAGAGTCAGTTCAGTTTTCAGAGATTAAGTTCAGTTCAGTTTAGCTCAGTTCAGTGTGGGTTAATAATCACTACTGAGAGTCCAAACACTGAAGAGCAAATTCATCGATGCGCAGCTCTACAGATCCCGAACCATGCAAGCCAGTGGCGACAGTGGCGAGGAAGAAACTTCACCAATTGGCGAAAGCGAAGATTTTAAAAAACCTCGAGAGAAACCTGGCTCAGTTGGGCACGACCATTTCCCCTATGGCCAAACGTCTTGTGCTGAGCTGCAGTCTAGGCACAGGAAGCTGGACCTCAGCGAAGACTCGTCTGTCCTTGGAGCGTCACAGGAGTCAGTCTCATGTTCTCACTCCACGATGACCACCATAGCAGCTGCTCAGGATACGGCCTGGTCCAGAAAACCTTGGGATCATCTCGTTGCTGGTCTCGGATCGCGTCAGTGGCACTGCATAGTCTGAGGGCCTCGAGATGAGTACCCCCAGGTGGAAATACAGAATAAGGAGAATAATTAGCGTAGCTGCTGTTCATAGTGTATATAAACGAGAAGCAATGTGTGGGGCACATCATGCGTCATACCGCTATGTACTGCACTGAGTGTATGCTTTGCTAAAAAGATAGGCCTTTAATCTAGTTTTGAAGAGCGAGAGTGTGTCTGAGCCTCGGACATTATCGGGTAGGCTATTCCAGAGTTTAGGGGCCATAAATGAGAAGGCTCGACCTCCTTTACTCGACTTTGATATTCTAGGTACTACCAGAAGCCCCGAGTTTTGAGATCGTAAAGAGCGGGTTGGGTTGTAGCGAGACAGGAGGTTGGTTAGATAAACAGGAGCTAGATTATTTAAAGCTTTATAGGTAAGGAGTAATATTTTAAATTCAATACGAAACTTAACAGGCAGCCAGTGTAAGGAGGATAAAATTGGGGTGATATGATCATATTTTCTAGATCTGGTAAGAACTCTGGCAGCTGCATTTTGCACTAGCTGGAGTTTGTTAATAGAGGATGCTGGGCAACCGGCAAACAGAGCATTACAGTAGTCCAACCTAGAGGTCATGAAAGCATGAACTAGCTTTTCTGCATCTGATATAGATAGCATACTTCGCAATTTAGCGATATTTCTCAGATGAAAGAAAGCAGTTTTTGTGACATGGGATATATGATTTTTGAAAGTTAAGTTGCTGTCTAATATGACACCCAGATCTTTTAAAGTAGAGCTAACGCTAACTTTGTATCCCTCTAGTTGCAGGTCGAGTTGTGAGAACTGCTGTGTACAGGATTTAGGCCCGATAAGTAATAATTCTGTTTTGTCTGAGTTTAAAAGAAGAAAATTGTTTGTCATCCAGTCTTTAACATCTTTGATACACTCTGTTAGCTTAGACAGTTCAGACATCTCATTAGGTTGACTTGAAATGTATAATTGAGTATCGTCTGCATAGCAATGAAAGCTGATCCCGTGTTTTCTAATAATGTCCCCCAGGGGAAGCATGTATATTGTAAACAGCAAGGGGCCTAAAACTGATCCTTGAGGGACCCCGTACTTTACTGGCCTGACTTGTGAAAGCTGTCCATTAATATTCACAAATTGGTAACGGTTAGCTAAGTATGACCTAAACCATTCAAGAGCCTGTTTTTGGACACCTGTAGAATTTAAGCGGCCTATGAGAATATTGTGGTCAATGGTGTCAAATGCGGCGCTAAGGTCGAGTAAGACTAATAGTGAGATGCACCCTTGGTCAGCAGCTAAGAGTAAATCGTTGGTTATTTTTACTAATGCGGTTTCTGTACTGTGATGAGGCCTGAAACCTGACTGAAACACTTCAAAAATAAGTAATCTAATCATATACTGTCCATCAGTTTAGAGGGTCTCAAGCCAAGCTCACGCTACTGGAGTTTTTAAAGGTGCCCTAATGAAAATAATGAAAATCTGGGTATACCTAGACATAGAATAATAAAAGATCAGTATATGGAAATGGACATACCGTGAGCCTCAGACACCATTGTTTACTTGTTATCATGTAAATTTCATGAGTGTAAAACCCCGGTGGACAATCCCAATCAGAGGACAAAACAAACTGCGATGAGACTCACCCTTCGCATTTGCATGTAACGTCGAGATCAGACTAGGCCTGTCACAATAATCAATATATCGACTTATCGCACAACACATGGATATCAATTCAATTATTTTTAGTGATGCAATATATATCGCCCATACATAAAAACAATTCTAGCAACATTTTAACTGATTGTGCAACATCTCTACCTCTACTGGAGTTGTCAGTATGGTTAAAAACACTATAGTGTTTACTATTAATTACGATACTATATTTTCATGTGGATGTCTGACAACTGAAAATAGATCTGGTAGCAGATATATTACTTTTCACCTTGCGCTTTTTTGTTAACACTAATTATTATTCATTTAGGATATGCGTTTTCACATTCTGATTCCAATGCCTAATTATTGAATTGTTAAAATGACTATAATTAAATGAAATATTCTTAAGAATAAAATATTGTGTGTTTTTGAAAGAGTGTACTTGCGTTAGGATATTATATTGTCATTCTGGCATTATATAATGAGTGGCATAAAATGGTCTTAAAATGACAATAATATCGTTTATCGCAATATATTTTGGTGCAATATATCGTACAACCAAAAATAGATATCGTGACAGGCCTAGATCAGACTGCATGATTTTAGCCCCGATTTTGACTCGCCGACAGGTTTTGAGAAATTGCCGACAAATCCCTGAAATCACAGGCGGATCGGTGCCAGTGGCGCCCCCAGAAAATGTTCTTAGGGGTGGCCAGAAGAGGCCGCAGCAAATCTTGGGGTGGCACACAAAAAAAAATGTATGAATTCAGTGTAATGTTATATTTTTGTTTCTGGTAAATGAAATAATGTGGTTTTAATTCGTTTAATTAATTACTCTTCAAATATTGCAATTTATTCCTTGAAATAATTCAGCAAGTACATGTGCGAATCAAATAAAATCAATATTTAGTTTAAAACACTTTTCATATATAACTTTTTAGTTATTTTTTACATACTTTTATTGCACAGAATATGGTATACGCCAAGTCTAAAATTCATGAAGATTCATGAATTAATTAATAAAACAAACAAATGAACAAACTGAACAAAAGGCATTACTACACACACATTCACTATACAGACCCTAATAATATCCTTTATCCATATTCCTTTTTGAGCCACAATATTATTAATGCAGCTTCTTCTATTGATGTACCTTAAGGTAAATATTATATTGCCATTGCTGTCTACTGAAGGTGTGTGTGTGCTGTCAACGACGATCGGGGAGGGCAGTGGTGGTTCTAGTTTAAATGACACCATGGGCGAACCATCCCATACACAACATAATGTAATGAAGTCTTACCTCCCTGACTCTTTATCCCTCCTTTCTGCTTTAAAGCCATGCTTAGTGAAAGTTACTACATCATCATATTATATAAACTTTAGTTTAGTCGACTTGCAAAACTCGATACGTGCCGACACCTCTGCACAAAAGGCTGTTACTCCTGTTTCACGGCGCGTATTTTATCGGAATGCATGCAAACAACCGGGATTCTCACAGGAGTGCGTGAGGCGCACGGGAATGGTTTTCTGCGCGCATGCGTCAGTTTGCTTTCACCAGCGTTGAACCAGCGCTGAGGGGGAGAGCAGTGAATCAGCTACGTCAGTGGCACCAACAATAATTTAGTGGCTGCATTTTATTTATTGAAATATTGGGAATTTACATAAGTACATTTAAATTCATAATGTCAACAGCAAAATCATATTGGGCTGGCCACAGGGGTGGCCAGAGTTTACCCAGGGGTGGCCGTGGCCCCTGATCGGTGCTCATTCACGTGACTAACAATCATACAGATCTGAGAGAATCACAGATGAGTCGTCGACACCTGTCAGATATTTGTCATACTAAATATTTGGAGCTGACTGTGTTTCAAATCATGCCGTGTGAAATGTGTTCTGATTGAAAATAACATCGGCGATCACCTACAGTCGATGAGAGAGCAGCGTCCACTAGTGTGGGTATCTGCAGGCCAGCGGGAGGATGGGGGAGAAGTTAAAAGTGCTTCTTTTCTGTTTATTTGGACCCAAGAAATGGAGGAAAAACTAGCGGAAATTTGTCAGGAGCCCCCGTGTCTGTTTGATGTTTCGTCTGAGCAATACCACAACCGGGGTGAGTTTCCGAAAACCATCGTTAGCCAACTAAGGTCGCAAGTTCCGTCATTACAACCATAGTTTGTTTATTTGACGTTTCCCAAATCCATTGTTCTAATGAACATTCACAAATTGCATCGCAAACTTGTGCGCTTGCAGCTACACCTCTAGAGCTGTAGTTAGAAACATAGTTTTTAGCTGTGTTCCATTCCCACTTATCCCCCCTAAGCCCTATTCATTTAGAACAGGGGTCACCAATCTCGGTCCTGGAGGGCCGGTGTCCCTGCTGAGTTTAGCTCCAACTTGCCTCAACACACCTGCATGGGTTTTTCAAGTACACCTAGTAAGACCTTGATTAGCTTGTTCAGGTGTGTTTGATTAGGGTTGGAGCTAAAATCTTCAGGACACCGGCCCTCCAGGAACAAGTTTGGTGACCCCTGATTTAGAACATTCTAACATTTAAACTCGGAATGATTAAAAAAAGCATTAAGGTCATCTCTCTTAGGTGTAATTTTGCTTTCAAAGTATTTTTACAGTTCAGTTTTAGCAATCTTCATGTTTACAATTGTGCTCCCTTTGTAGTGCGCTTTAAAAACATTGATGTCATTTTGAACACAGCCGTGGCTCATGATGAAAGCTATAGGTGATCTGTTATTTAAAAGCGGAATTTACGTTACGTCTCCAAAGCTTGTGAAAACAAAAATGTAAACGTTAATGCTTTTAATTTATAGCAGGTTATTTATTAAGTATCTGTACTGTATATGACATGGGCATGTTGGTTAGAACTTTTCTGCAGTGGTTTGCATGTGTCAAATTGTAAAAGTAGACTTTTCAAAAAAAACAAAATAAATAAACAATATTCCTACTTAATAATAAAAGTAATATTAAAAATAATAAATGAATAACTATAAGTTAATAATAAAAATACTACTACTATTACTACTAGTAATAATAATAATAACTAGAATTGTACATTTCCTAAAGAAAATGTGAATGGGGTTTGCGTGGCAAATCGATGGGGTAAAATGAATCACTGAACTGGGCAAAAGCAATGGAGTGCTAAGAAATGGCTAAATTCATGTGTTTATGCAGTTGCTAGGGTATTCTAAATGGTTGCTAGGCTGTGGCAACGTCATTTTAATGAGTAAAAACAAAAACAATTTTATCAGCCTGCATCAATAGAGGCCAAACCCTGTCTTTCCATGATATTCCTGTGCTGAAATATGGCTTGTTTATGTTGTTATATGGTTGTTAGGGGCCTAAAAGTGGTTGCTAGGGAGTGTCTACAAATTTGGTATATCACTACTTAATACCGACTTGACAGGCCGAGTAAAACAAGCCCACCCCCAAGCTTCTACGACTCTGTAATCTACATATCGATGTCAGCCATTTTGTGGCAATGTTAAGCCTATGGGGATATTTGGATGTCAGCCATTTTGTGCCAATGTCAGCCATTTTGTGCCAATGTTAAATTTATGGTGTTGCTAGGTGGTTGCTATGGTGTTCTGAGTGGTTGCTAGGTGGATGCTAAGGTGTTGCTAGGTGGTTGCTATAGTGTCCTAAGTGGTTGCTAGGTGGTTGCTAAGGTGTTGTTAGGCGGTTGCTAGGGTGTCCTGAGTGGTTGCTAGGTGGTTACTAAGGTGTTGCTAGGCGGTTGCTAGGGTGTTCTGAGTGGTTGCTAGGTGGTTGCTAAGGTGTTGCTAGGCGGTTGCTAGGGTGTCCTAAGTGGTTGCTAGGTGGTTGCTAAGGTGTTGCTAGGCGGTTGCTAGGGTGTCCTAAGTGTTTGCTAAGGTGTTGCTAGGCAGTTGCTAGGGTGTTCTAAATGGTTGCTAGGTGGTTGCTAAGGTGTTGCTAGGTGGTTGCTAGGGTGTCCTAAGTGGTTGCTAGGTGGTTGCTAAGGTGTTTCTAGGTGGTTGCTAGGGTGTTCTAAGTGGTTGCTAGGTGGTTGTTAAGGTGTTGCTAGGCGGTTGCTAGGGTGTCCTAAGTGGTTGCTAGGTGGTTGCTAGGGCGTTGCTAGGTGGTTGCTAAGGTGTCCTGAGTGGTTGCTAGGCGGTTGCTAAGGTGTTGCTAGGCGGTTGCTAGGGTGTCCTAAGTGGTTGTTAGGTGGTTGCTAAGGTGTTGCTAGGGTGTCCTAAGTGGTTGCTAGGTGGTTGCTATGGTGTTGCTAGGTGGTTGCTAGGGTATTCTGAGTGGTTGCTAAGGCGTTGCTAGGCTGTTGCTAGGGTGTCCTGAGTGGTCGCTAGGCACTTACTGAGGCATTACTAGGCCGTTGCTAGGCGGTTGCTAGGCGGTTGCTAGGGTAATTTGGGTGGTTGCTAGGCAGTTGCTAGGGTACCCTAGGTTGTTACTAGGCAAGCCTCACATACATGCTTGGTCATTTGTTTATGCCTAGTAAGCATTTCTAGCAAGTTACAGCACTTGGCTAGTCAATATTAGCATGTAGCTAGTCACTGCTAGCATGTGTAGCATATAGGAAGTTCCGTTTGCTAGCATGAGCCAAACAAGCCAATCCCCATGTCTCTACGATGTTCTGATGCTGAGATATAGCTGTTGATAAATGGTTGCTAGGGTACGCTGTTTTGTTGCCATGGGCGTGGTTACAGAGTGAAGTTGGGTGTGGTTGGTTGCCTAAGTCAAATGAGCCAACCCCCAAGTCAATAGGACACTGCTATGCAAAGATATGCATCAAAGCCTATTATAATGGAAGTCTATGGAATCAGTTTGGGGGCGTGGCTTGTGAGCTTCATTATCATATTGAGATGCTCATTGGTTGTCTGAGTCAAATGAGCCAACCCCTAAGTCAATAGGACACTGCTATGTAAAGATATGCATGTAGGCCAGTTATAATGGCAGTCTATGGGATCAGTTTGGGGGCGTGGCTTGTGAGCATCATTATCATATTGAGATGCTCATTGGTTGCCCAAGTCAAATGAGCCAAGCCCCAAGTCAATAGGACACTGCTATGCAACGATATGGATGAAGGCCAGTTATAATGGCAGTCTATGGGATCAGTTTGGGGGCGTGGCTTGTGAGCTTTATTATCATATTGAGATGCTGATTGGTTGCCTGAGTCAAATGAGCCCACCCCCATGTCTCTATGACACTCCTATGTAATGTTATTGATGTGGGACATTTATAATGGAAGTCAATGAGATCAGCAATGGGACGTCCCAGCCCATGTTAAGTCAATGAGGCAGTTATTAAGGGTCCTTAAAAGGTTTGGGGGGCGTGGTTTGAGAGCTTGATTATCATATTGAGATGCTGGTTGGTTGCCTCAGTCAAATAAGCCCACCCCCAAGTCTGTATGACACTGCTATGTAATGTGATTGACATGTGACATTTATAATGGGAGTCAATGTAATGAATGGGAGTCAATGGGCCATGTTAAGTCAATGGGACCACTTTGGGACGTCCTAGCACCCCAGGGGTACAACTTATACCCCCTTTCAGGGTATGTTCCCACTTAGGCTGCAACCCTCTACAGATGTTGTGAATCCCATATTTCTATGAAATTCACACTCGGCGCAGTGATTCGTCAAAATTCGGCTCCATGTTAAGTCAATGGGAGATTTGGGACCCCCTAGCCCCCCAGGGGTACAACATTTACCCCCTTTCGAGGTATGTACTTATGCGGGCTGTGGCCCTTTCGACATGTGGCGAATCCCATATTTCTACGAAATTCCCTCTTGGCGCTATGATGATTTCCGGGAATAGTATTTACCGTGCTCTAGAAAAATGAATGGGAGTCAATGGGGCCAATGTAAGTCAATGGGGGACCACTTTGGGACGTCCTAGCACCCCAGGGGTACAACATATACCCCCGTGCGGGGTATGTTCTCACTCAGGCAGCAACCCCCTACAGATGTTGTGAATCTCATATTTCTATGAAATTCACAGTCAGTGCTGTGATTCGTCAAATTTGGGCTCAATGTTAAGTCAATGGGATTTTTGGGGGGGGGTTTTTTGGCCCCTGCGGGGCCAAAAAACCCCCCACCCCTTATAAAAGTCATAGCACACCGTTCCCGATAAGACCGGACGATTTGACCCCACTTTGAAGGGTCTGGGACAAAAACTGCGGGACGAGTTACGCGCCGAAAAAGCGCACGGAAGAAGGAAGAAGAAGAAGGAAGAAGAATAATAGTAAGAGCTGACTTTGCCTAGAGCATAGTAAGAATGGACTTTGCCTATGGCAAACCCCATTAATAATAATAATAATAATAATAATAATAATAATAATAATATTAATAATAATATATTTTTTTATTTTATTATTAAGTATGTTGGGTTGTAGATTTTATATTTATTACTTTAAGTTGTGCTTTCTTTATTTTATTTCTTTCTTTATTTATTTATTTATTTATATCATTGATTTATTAATTCTATTTCTTTCATTATTTATTTATTTACATTTTTTTGGGTTTATTTTTATTTTATTCTTTCTTTTATTTATTTTCTTTCTTTTTTCTTCCTTATTTCCTTTATTTTCTTATGTTCATCTTTCATCTTAATCTTTATTATTTTTGTCATTTATGTCATTTATTCATTTATTTTCTCTTTTCCTCTTTTTTCTTTAATTTATTTCCTTTTTTTCTTTCTATTTTCTTTAATTTAGCAGTGCACTTTGAAAACATTGATGTCATTTTGAACGCAGCCGTGGCTCATGACGAAAGCTATAGGTGACCTGTTATTTAAAAGCAGAATTTACGTTACGTCTACAAAGCTTGTGAAAACAAAAATGTAAACGTTAACGCTTTTAATTTATAGCAGGTTATTTATTAAGTATCTGTACTGTATACGACATGGGCATGTTGGTAGACAAAGTAGACTTTTCAAAAAAATACAAAATAAATAAACAATATCCTACTTAATAATAATAGTAATATTAAAAATAATAAATTAATAACTATAAATTAATAATAAAAATACTACTACTATTACTACTAGTAATAATAATAATAATAATATTAATAATAATATTTTCTTTTTTATTATTAAGTATGTTGGGTTGTAGATTTTATATTTATTACTTTAAGTTGTGCTTTCTTTATTTTATTTCTTTATTTCTTTATTTATTTATATCATTGATTTATTTATTCTATTTCTTTAATTATTTATTTATTTACATTTTTTTGGTTTATTTTTATTTTATTCTTTCTTTTATTTATTTTCTTTTTTGTTTCTTTTTTTCTTTATTTTCTTATGTTCATCTTTCATCTTAATCTTTATTATTTTTGTCATTTATGTCATTTATTCATTTATTTTCTCTTTTCCTTCTTTTTTCCTTTAGTTTGTTTTCTTTTTTTTCTTTCTATTTTCTTTAATTTAGCAGTGCACTTTGAAAGCATTGATGTCATTTTGAACACAGCCGTGGCTCATGACGAAAGCTATAGGTGACCTGTTATTTAAAAGCAGAATTTATGTTACGTCTACAAAGCTTGTGAAAACAAAAATGTATACGTTAATGCTTTTAATTTATAGTAGGTTATTTATTAAGTATAATAAATTATACTTATAAAATAAAAGTTATTTATTAAGAAAACTGTACTATATATGACATGGGCATGTTGGTAGACAAAGTAGACTTTTCAAAAAATGCTAAATAAATAAACAATATCCTACTTAATAATAATAGTAATATTAAAAATAATCAATGAATAACTATAAATTAATAATAAAAATACTACTATACTACTAGTAATAATAATACTAATAATAATAATAATAATAATAATAATATTAATATTAATAATAATAATAATAATATTTTTTTTTTTATTAAGTATGTTGGGTTGTGTATTTTATATTTATTACTTTAAGTTGTGCTTTCTTTATTTTATTTATTTATTTATTTATTTATTTATTTATTTATTTATATCATTGATTTATTAATTCTATTTCTTTCATTATTTATTTATTTACATTTTTTGGGTTTGTTTTTATTTTATTCTTTCTTTTATTTATTTTCTTTCTTTTTTCTTTCTTTTTTTCTTTATTTTCTTATGTTCATCTTTCATCTTAATCTTTATTATTTTTGTCATTTATGTCATTTATTTTCTCTTTTCCTTCTTTTTTCCTTTAATTTATTTCTTTTTTTTCTTTCTATTTTCTTTAATTTAGCAGTGCACTTTGAAACATTGATGTCATTTTGAACACAGCTGTGGCTCATGACGAAAGCTATAGATGACCTGTTATTTAAAAGCGGAATTTACGTTATGTTTCCAAAGCTTATGAAAACAAAAATATATAGCATACGTTAATGCTTTTAATTTATAGTAGGTTATTTATTAAGAAATGTAGCCTATTGAACTGGGCATGTTGGTTAGAACATTTCTGCAGTGGTTTGAATGTGTCAAATATAAATATATCCTACTTATAACTATAAATTAATAAAAAAAATACTAATATTAATACTATTTATTTTTAAGTAGGATTTTTTTTTCATTTCTAAATAAATAGCCTACTGTATTAACCATTAACAATTTATATGATTTATATATGAGATTACAATACGTGTTCGCTTTTTGTAAGTGGTTTTATGTTTTAGAGCAGAATATGGAATATTTTTAATATTTGTATATAGTTCAGTTAATATGGAGAATGCATGTTTTTACCAGAACTAACCTAATATTGGATTAAAAAATAAATAAATAACTAAATAAATAAATATGTGTACGTGTAAAACAATATAATTTGCTCAAAAATTTTCTCAAATTTTTTTTTCTAAAGAAGTTGTTACTCCACCCCATTTAAAGCGTAATTATAGACGTTTAACGTTTTAACTAATGTGGTTCAAACGATGGCTCTGCAACAGAGAAACTACGGTTTTAAAATCTTGGCATAAGACCACTTTAGGTTGTTCATCCAGACCTGACGTCATCAAGAGAACCCAGACTCATGTGTAGCTCTGAGATCATTAATATGCATGCCTCAGGCTGCGTTTGTTAAGCAACAATGCTTTCTAGTGAGAAAACAATGATGGTTTCTCTTCATTAGTTATTTTAAAGCTTATTTTTATTATATATGATAAATAAGGGACTAAGCTGAAGGAGAATGAATGAATGAATGAATGTCTATGTGAAGTTTCAGCTCAAAATAGCACACAGATAATGTTTTATAACTCTCTGAAGCTGACCCTTTTAGGGTTTGATTCTAATTGTGGCTTTTTAGTGACTGTCACTTTAAATTCAAATGAGATTGTGCTCTTTTCAGAAGAGGGCGGAGCTACAAATGCCTGTGTGTCAGCATAGTGGCAGATTTAAAAAAGGATTAATGTCCTATGCTAATGAGGGAGAGATAGTCACTAGTGGGCGGGGCTTTACTCCTCTGATGACACGTACAAAGGGAGAACGTCAATCAAAGTGTTTCTGCACAGTAGCTGGTTATATTTACAGACTGTTGCTACACAGCTGTGTTTAAAGCCCTTATAAAAGTGATTGTTGCGTAATACTGTAGGTCACAAAATATAAAAGCACAACATTTAAAATGATTATTTGTGTCTGTGCTGAATCAAAAATATTTTCATGAAACGTTAATGAATTAAAAACCCTGCCCCAGATGACTGCTTCAGCATGTGCTGTGTGTTATGAAGACAGTGTGCTGAACTCACCTGTGATCGCTCTGCTAGGACACCGGTGTGACCTTGAGGGAATCTGACGTCTTTTTTTCTGGAAAATCGTTCTGAAACTTGCTAATTAAATGTCATTGCAAAAATGGCTCAAAGGAGTAAAGTTAGTTGAGAGAAAACGCTCCAGCACCGTTTGTTTGCCCATGCACTGACATTCAGACAGGTCTGACATTAGCCTTTAGATGCTTTAGGCCTGTGTAGGCAATACGATTTAGAGGATCTTCATACTTGGATTTTCTTAAGGATTAACGGTCAGTGACAGAGGGGAATATTATATGCTTATTTAAAGAAAGAGAGGGGGGGGGGGGGGGGGTTGTCGATTTTATATGTATTGCTTTATTTTGTACTTTCATTCCAATCATCTGCTGTCGATTCTTTCTTTCTTTCATTGATTTATTTATTATATTTCTTTCATTATTTATTTATTTATTTTTTTGGACTTTATTTTTAATTTATTCCTTGATTAATTTATTTGTTTTCTTTCTTTCCGTTTCTTTTTTTCTTTATTTTATTTAATAGATTTTCTTTCTTCATCTTTTCTTTATTTTTGTCATTTATTCATTGATTCGTTTACTTTCTTTCTTTAATTTCTTTTTTAAAATTTTCCTTTATTTCTTTATCTTTTCTTTGTTTTTGTCATTTATTCATTAATTAATTTGTTTATTTTCTTTAATTTCTTTTCTTTTACTTCTTTATCTTTATTTATTTGTTAATTCATTTATTTTATTTATTTATTTATTTTCTTTCTTTCCTTTATCTGATTATTTTATTTATTTTCTTTATCTTTTCTTTATTTTTGTAATTTATTCATTGATTTATTAATTAAGTAATTTATTTTCTTTTTTTTTCTTTAATTTATTTTCTTTTTTCTTTTTTTCTTCATTTTCTTTTATTTCTTCATCTTTTCTTTGTTTTTGTAATTTTTCCGTTTATTCATTATTCATTTATTTTATTTATTTTATTTTTTCTTTAATTTATTTTTTTTATTTTTTATTTTTGTTCATTTTCTTTTATTTCTTCATCTTTTCTTTGTTTTTGTATTTTTTTCATTTATTCATTAATTAGATTTATTTATATATTTTTCTTTATTTTCTTTTATTTCTTCATTTTTTCTTTATTTTTTATCATTTATTCATTGATTCATTTATTTATTTTATTTTATTTTTTTTATTTCTTTATTGTGTTTATCTATTCATTGATTTATTTATTTTTTTCATTTTTATTTTTTGATTATTTATTCATATAAGAATTTATTTCATTTTTTTTATTCATTGATTTATTTTCTTTATTTTGTTTCTTCACCTTTTCTTTATTTTTGTCATTTATTTATTTATTTATTTATTTTCTTTCTTTCTGTGTTTCTTTCTTTCTTTCTTTCTTTCTTTCTTTAATTTATTTTATTTTCTGTATTTTTTTTCCATTTCTTTCCATTTTCTTTATTTTTGTCATTTTTTTATTTATTTTTTCATTTATTTTCTTTCTTTAGTTTTATTTCTTTCTTTCTTTTTTATTTCTTTAATTTATTTTCTTTCTTTTTTCTTTTCCTTCTTTACATTTTCTTTATTTTTGTCATTTATTCATAGATTTATTCATTTATTTATTTGCTTTAACTTATTTTGTTTCTTTTTTCTTTAATTTAATTTCTTTTCTTTAATTCCTTTTCTTTATTTTTGTCATTTATTCATTATTTATTTATTTATTTTCCTTATTTTTATTTCTTTATTTTCTTTATTTTTGTCATTTATTCATTTATTCGTTGATTCATTTATTTTCTTTCTTTTTTCTCTCTTTTTCTTTCTTTCTTTTACATTTAATCATTGATAAATTTATTTTCTTTCTTTCTTTCAGTTTTTATTACTTTCATTAGTTCATTAATTTATTTTCTTTCATTCACATTTTTATTATCATTATTGTCAGTATTATATCGTCACCTTTTGGGATATTTCAGTTCCTTTGAGTAATCCACTATGTAATGTGCCTGCACTATTAAACTGCATTTGGAACTACCGGTTAAATCATTTATGAGTGAAATGAGAAGAGATTTGCTGATTTGGACTGAAGGTGAGCTGGAAAGATGGCAGGCCTTTCTCTTTCCGGAGCAGTACAGTGGGGAGCGTCTCTCTCTCAGCTTGATATTAAATTGTCAGAAGTGGCTTTGACATATATTAATTTTACGTGGGAGCATGATGGATTGAATTTTCTTTATGAAATGCCCCCTTAGCCCCCCTGTCGGGCCAGTGGTTGGCAGACAGGAGGCAGATGGAACTTTAATACGCTTACAGAGGCCGTGGTTATACTGTAGACTGGGCTTTCTCACAGGAGCAAAAAAAAGTGTAATAAATAATATTTGCTTCAGAGGTCTCTATGGATCTTTGTACGACTACTGTGCGGCAGAACATAAAGGAACGCCGGCGAATTCAATCTCCATGCATACGTTGACAAGATGAACGGTTTGAGTGATTGCATCTGTATGTGCAAATATAAGTTGTCACAAACTCAAGTGGCATGCAAATGGATGAAGGAAGATGAACAGAGAGCAGATTAGATTTACCTCTGCGTTTCTTGCTCTGTGTCATAATGCACATTCATCGATGTTGTTGGCTCATCTTATGCAGGTAATGATCCATTTGATTTCATTCATTCGTTCATAAATTTTTCTTCAGCTTAGTCACTTATTTATCAGGGGTGCCACAGTGGAATGAACCGCCAACTATTTCGGCATATGTTTTACGCAGTGGATAAACTTCCATCCGCAACCCGGTACTGGGAAACACCCATACACACCATAACTGCCAACATTTATCTCTGAAAATATGGGAGAGCGGTGGGGTGGGGGTGGCTTGGTGTTGCAGGTGAGGTGTCCGAATAACACAGCTGAGAACCGGGAAAGTATCTATGCAACAGATTTCGGGCGGTCAATGCAATCGGATACTATACCAAAGTCGGCGGGAGTTTACAGGAATTTTCTGGGAGAAATAACAAAACGAGAGGGTGGCGGGAGATGGGTCTGAAATACAGGAGACTCCTGGAAAAAACAGGAGTGTTGACTGGTATGATACACACTCACATTCACTCAGACACACTCATACATTACGGCCAATTTAGTTCATCAATTCCCCTATAGAGCATGTGTTTGGACTGTCGGGGAAACTGGAGCACCCGGAGGAAACCCACACCAACACGGGGAGAACATGCAAACTCCACACAGAAATGCCAACTGACCCAGCCGGGACTTGAACCAGTGACCTTCTTGGTGTGAGGCCACAGTGCTAACCACTGAGCCACCATGTTGCCTACCATTGTCGGCAGAGGCTATAACGCTACTCAAGTGACTGTTTAACTTACTGAGAGATATTGTACACGGCGTTATTCTGTACTCACAATCAAAGCTTCCATAAGCCAAAACAGTTCATCTAAATCACAGTTAAAAGTTCATCTCAGACTGTTGAGCTGATTTAAACGGTATAATATACATATAAAGCAACCAGCATTTTTCAAAATATCTTCTTTTGTGTTCAACAGAAGAAAAAACCCCAAATAGGTTTGAAAACAAGCGAAGAATGAGCAAATGATGACAGAATTGTCACTTTTGGGTGAACTATCTCTTTAATTTCTGACCCATGGTGGCCAATATGTATCATATCTCAAACCTCGGCATTAAAACATATCAATAACAAAATGACAACCTAGAAATAATTTAAATAGGAGAGGGTATATAGGATCAAATATAAAATACTTAGTGTTGGCAGAGGCTGTAACGCTACTCAAGTGACTGTTTAACTTACTGAGAGATATTGTACACGGTGTTATTCTGTACTCACAATCAAAGTTTCCATAAGCTAAAACAGTTAATCTAAATCACAGTTAAAAGTTCATCTCAGACTGTTGAGCTGATTTAAACAGTGTAACAGTAAACATATAAAACAACCAGCATTTTTCAAAGTATCTTCTTTTGTGTTTAACAGAAGAAGGAAACTCAAATAGATCTGAAAACAAGCGAAGAATGAGCAAATGATGACAGAATTGTCACTTTTGGGTGAACTATCTCTTTAATTTCTGACCCATGGTGGCCAATATGTATGTATTTATATCTCAAACCTCGGCATTAAAACATATCAATAAAAGATGACAACCTAGAAATAATTTCAATAGGAGATGGTATATAGGATCAAATATAAAATACTCAGTGTTGGCAGAGGCTGCAACGCTACTCAAGTGACTGTTTAACTTACTGAGAGATATTGTACACGGCGTTATTCTGTACTCACAATCAAAGTTTCCATAAGCCAAAACAGTTCATCTAAATCAGTTAAAAGTTCACCTCAGACTGTTGAGCTGATTTAAACAGTATAACAGTATATATTTAAAGCAACCAGCATTTTTCAAAGTATCTTCTTTTGTGTTCAACAGAAGAAAGAAACTCAAATAGGTTTGAAAACAAGCGAAGAATGAGCAAATGATGACAGAATTGTCACTTTTGGGTGAACTATCTCTTTAATTTCTGACACATGGTGGCCAATATGCATCATATCTCAAACCTCGGCATTAAAACATATCAATAACAAAATGACAACCTAGAAATAATTTCAATAGGAGAGGGTATATAGGATCAAATATAAAATACTTAGTGTTGGCAGAGGCTGTAACGCTACTCAAGTGACTGTTAAACTTACTGAGAGATATTGTACACGGCGTTATTCTGTACTCACAATCAAAGTTTCCATAAGCTAAAACAGTTCATCTAAATCACAGTTAAAAGTTCACCTAAGATTGTTGAGCTAATTTAAACAGTGTAACAGTAAACATATAAAGCAACCAGCATTTTTCAAAGTATCTTATTTTGTGTTCAACAGAAGAAAGAAACTCAAATAGGTTTGAAAACAAGCAAAGAATGAGTAAATGATGACAGAATTGTCACTTTTGGGTGAACTATCTCTTTAATTTCTGACACATGGTGACCAGTATGTATCATATGTCAAACCTCGGCATTAAAACATATCAATAAAAGATGACAATCTAGAAATAATTTCAATAGGAGAGGGTATATAGGATCAAATATAAAATACTCAGTCTTAGCAGAGGCTGTGAGGGTACTCAAGTGACTGTTTAACTTACTGAGAGATATTGTACACGGCGTTATTCTGTACTCACAATCAAAGTTTCCATAAGCTAAAACAGTTCATCTAAATCACAGTTAAAAGCTCACCTCAGACTGTTGAGCTGATTTAAACAGTATAACAGTATATATTTAAAGCAACCAGCATTTTTCAAAGTATCTTCTTTTGTGTTCAACAGAAGAAATAAACGCAAATAGGTTTGAAAACAAGCGAAGACTGAGTAAATGATGACAGAATTGTCACTTTTGGGTGAACTATCTCTTTAATTTCTGACACATGGTGGCCAATATGTATCATATCTCAAACCTCGGCATTAAAACATATCAATAAAAAAATGACAATTTTATTTTTTTAAATCACATCTTTTTATTAATATTTTAATTATTAATTACAAAACACGTTAAAACAAACCAACAGACAATGCCTATTTTAACAATGCTAAAGGAAATTTTTAATAAATTATATTTAAATTATTAATGATACATTATTATAAATTAATTAAATGATAAATTATATATATATATATATATATATATATATATATATATATATATATATATATATATATATATATATATTTATTTATTTATTTATATTTATTTATTTATATAATATTTATAATAAAATAATACAGTAATACAAATTAATAATAATAATAGTAATATGTAAATAAATAAACAAAATGAAAAAATATATATAAGATAAAAACAATAATAAAATAAATAAATTAAATTATGACACACCATAATTCAAAATACAGCTTGAAGAATCATCAATAAAATCATTTCAGTAAGAGAGGGTGTATATGATCAGCAATAAGAGGGAGAATGAGGGATTATTGAACAGATCAGGGCAGCAGGATTCAGTCAAACCCATCATGGCTCTCTATTCATTGTTCTTAACTTGTCTTTGTTACAGCGATCAGCTCATTAAATCGGTTTTCCGTCGTTCTATAACCATATTTTCCCTCTTTCTCTCTCTCTCGGTCTGTGTGTGTTCTGAAGAAGAGCAGATTGCGATGAGCGCTGGTGAGAAACATGTTGGCAGGTGGTCAAGGACATGTTTGTGTTTTTTGGAAGGCTGTTCTTAAATTAGCAATCATGAATTAATTAGCTAGCAATTATCCTGCAGGCCCAAACAATTGTGACGAATGCCAAAGCGCCGGCTCGGCTTCCAGGTACTGACCGTGGCAGAACACAGCCCAAAACAAACAAAGAAACAGCGTTTAGCACAACCCATCCACAACATCACTTCTCTATCGGCTCATTACAGCATTGCTTACAGTACAGTATACGTGTGTGTGTGTGTTACATTGAATAGCTCAGCTTCATCTTAAATTAGGGCGGATGTCTTCTTTTATGTTGTAATAGTTAATAGGAGACGACTTGCATGTTATTCAGATCATTAGACGCAATTTATTTTGAAACTTGCTGAGTGTAAGTTGCTCTGAATCAGAAATGCATCGCTGATAATGTCACATTTGTACATACTGTACGACACATTACTTCATTCAGAATACATATAAATTATGCGTAGGCCTGTCACAATAATCAACATATCGACGTGTTGCACAACACGTGGACATGACGACTCAATCATTTATGATGATGCAATATATATCGGCCATGCATAAAAACTGATCTAGCAACGTTTTAGCTGATTGTGCTTCTATTGGAGGTGTCAGTGTCAGTAGGGCTAATAAACACTATAGTATTTACTGTATACTACTGTAGTATATTCTCATGTGGGTGTCTGACAGCTGAATATAAATCAGGTAGCAGATATGGGAGCCTCCGTTACTCTTTACCTCGCACTTATTTGTTAACGTGTATTATTATTTATTTAGGATATGTGTTTCACATTCTGATTCCAATGCGTCATTATTAAATGAATATAATAAATGAAACATTCTTAAGAATGAAATATGATGTGCTCTTTGGAAGAGTGCACTTGCATTGTGATGATATTATATTGTCATTCTGGCATTATATAATGAGTGGTGGTCTTAAAATGACAATGATATAGTTCATCACAATATACACTCACCGGCCACTTTATTAGGTACACCTGTCCAACTGCTTTTTAATGCAAATTTCTAATCAGCCAATCACATGGCAGCAACTCAATGCACTTAGGCATGTAGACATGGTCAAGATGATTTGCTGCTGTTCAAAGCGAGCATCAGAAGTGACTTTGAACGTGGCATGGTTGTTGATGCCAGACAGGCTGCTCTGAGTATTTCAGAAACTGCTGATCTACTGGGATTTTCACGCACAACCATCTCTAGGGTTTACAGAGAATGGTCCGACAAAGAGGAAATATCCAGTGAGCGGCAGTTCTGTGGGTGTAAATGCCTTGTTGATGTCAGAGGAGAATGGCCAGACTGGTTCCAGCTGATACAGTAACTCAAATAGCCACTCGTTACAACCGAGTTCTGCAGAAGAGCATCTCTGAACGCATAAGTCCAACCTTGAGGCGGATGGGCTACAGCAGCAGAAGACCACACCGGGGGCCACTCCTGTCAGCTAAAACTAGGAAACTGAGAAATCATCTCAGTTTCTTGAACATGACAATGAGTTCACTGTACTCAAATGGCCTCCACAGTCACAAGATCTCAATCCAATAGAGCAACTTTGGGATGTGGTGGAACGGGAGATTGACATCATGGATGTGCAGCCGACAAATCTGCAGCAACTGCTATCATGTCAATATGGAGCAAAATCTCTGAGGAATATTTCCAGTAGCTTGTTGATTCTATAGCACGAAGGATTAAGCCGGTTCTGAAGGCAAAAGGAGTCCAACCTGCTACTAGTAAGGTGTACCTAATAAAGTGTATTTTGGTGCAATATAACATACAACAAAAAATAGATATCGTGACAGGCCTAATTATGCATATACTATAGTCGTCCTGCAACATTTACAACAATTTAACCCTATTTTAGTTCAGTACGTAACACTTTTTTTAAAGTAAGAAGTTAAAGATTAATTTAGGAAACAAGTTTGTTTACATATACAGTTACAGTAAGTGTTACACAGTTCTTTTAAAAATGCATGACAATATTTAACAGCGACAGACACTGACGTAAGGTAACACTTTAAGTCACAATTTGCGCTATTAACTACTGGCTTATTACCTGCCTATTATTAAGATTTGAATTGTTTATTAGTATCTATTAAGTATGATCTTATTCTGCATCCCTAATCCAATACTTAAACCCTAAACTACTACCTTACTAACTATTAAACAGATAATTAGTAGTTTATTGAGCTAATAATGTTAGTTAATGGCGTTTCTGTGTGGAGTTTGCATGTTCTCCCTGTGTTCGCGTGGGTTTCCTCCGGGTGCTCCGGTTTCCCCCACAGTCCAAAGACATGCGGTACAGGTGAATTAGGTAGGCTAAATTGATCGTAGCATATGAGTGTGAATAAGTGTGTGTGGATGTTTCCCAGAGATGGGTTGCGGCTGGAGAGGGCATCCGCTGCGTAAAATTGTGCTGGATAAGTTGGCGGTTCATTCCGCTGTGGCGACCCCGGATTAATAAAGGGACTAAGCCAAAAGAAAATGAATGAATAATGTTAGTTAATGGTTTGTTAATAGCTTGAATTGTGACTTAAAGGTGCAGTATGTAAGTTTGACACCCAGTGGTTGAACTAGGTATTGCACTCCTGGTTCAAAACACATATTCACTGGGCCCCTCTTCTGGTGACTCCATGCAAGTGCAGGTTGCCAGATTGACAACTCCAACAGGAGTGTGCCTGACTATCGAGGCTAAAGGCTGATTTAAGACTGAATTAAACTGTGTTCGAAATGAAAGCAACGGCACGCAATTGAAGGAATATTTTCCATATTAATAGCTTTTATTTAGTAAAAGTTTTTGCCCTAATCAACACCTGAAATTTATATTAAGAAACGGCAACAGGATAAAATGGCAATGATCACCACAGGTAAACCTCATGTGCTTTATTCAGTGTTAAATGCTAATAATGTGAGTTTGAATGACATTTTACGTGACATTTATTGCCATACCACTGAAAGCAGCAGCAGGTAGTTCATCTCAGATCTGGAAATTAAAAGGACACAGGGTTACAATGTAACCTGCTCACCTAATGTTTATGTTTGTAATATTTATATTATTTGATAATTAATAACCACCTCATGTGGAACTCTGAATCTGTGTCTCATTTCGGAGGCTGCTACTGTCCACTGTCCAACTAAAACCAACTTGACCAGCCTAGCCAGGCTGGGAGCCCAGCCAAAACCAGCTATGTCCAGCTTAAACCAGGCTGGTCAAGTTGGTTTTAGTTGGCTTTAGCTGGTCATTTTCCAGCCTGACCAGCTAAGACCAGGCTGGAAATGGCTGGAAACCAGCCTGGAAATGGCCAAAACCCCTCTAAAACCAGGCTGGTCGACCAGCTAAAACCAGCCAACCAGCTTAGGCTGGTTTAAGCTGGATTTTTCAGCAGGGAGTGCACGCGACAGAAATGCGTTTGTAAGGAACATTTTTACCTGAAAGCTTTTCGCATCTGGAAATGATGAAATCCGGATTTGCCGCTCGTCTCCTTTTAATAAAGACACAGCTCCAGTTTGATTGTCTGTCTACAGATTTGGTAAGTGTGTGTGTGATCAATGCTCTTTGTTTAACCCAGATTGCAAAGTTAGTTCGTGGTCAGCAGTGCTTTTTCAGTTTTTAAAGACAGACCTCAGTCAAAATGATTGAGTTACTAAGTTTACAGTATGTTAATATCACTGCAATATTACAGTACAATATTATAGACTGAAAGATCCGCTGTAAATGCTGCTCTCCGAGTGTAAACATGTAAACACAAACTATTCCCATCGTGCAGGATTTTCGCCGCATTTTGTGACAGGATAGTCTATACACACACGGCTTTCTGACGCTACCTACCGAGTACATAAATTACAGAGAAATGCGGAGGATTTTGTTCTCCCATTCGCCGTGCGGTATCAAACATACTGCGTCAATGTGTTTGTTTGGCCTGTGAAACTCAGCGCGTGCCCAAATGGAAACGCCCTTCTTTGCAAGTCCTTCCCTCTTTCCCTCCCCCGACACTCCCAGAGCTGGACACGCCCACTTTCCTGACTTTTTTTCAAACTAGAGGTGTGAAAACACCCTGCTGAGACGGGGGGTTTCGTGGCCCTTTAAATTAAAGTGTTACCAAAACTACAATAGCTAAAAATATGGGAAATTTAATTTTTCTATGTCGATTGATCTGAAATAGTATTTTTGTTACAGATTTACTGAAGAACACATACTAAATTTGTACAAAAAACATTGATCTTAAACCGCTTGAACCCATAATTGCTGCTTGCAGCTGCATTCATTATTATTTTATGCATTGTTTGTGTACAAGAGACTGCTAACATTGCTACAAAGTTCTTAAAGTCTTTATGAGAACGAGCAGCGGACAGCTAAATCAAATCATTAAGAGAAATGAAGAAGGAAATAAAAATAAAACTCTTAACCACCTGTGCATTAATGTAAAAGAAGATACGTGTATGCTGCATTGAGTGTTTAATCATCATTGCTCCGTCTTGAGTTTGCAAGGTTGTCAAAGAGATCCAAATGCATTCTTTAGGATACCATTATGATTTTATTAGATGTCCTCAAGTGCAAGGCTCTTCCTGTGGCAGCTGTGTTTTCATTACACGCAGGTTTATACTCGTTTTGTCTGTTCAAGGCCGCATATCATCGATGTTTGCTTTAAAGACCCCTATTAAAATCCCAACTTGCATCGAGTGTCATGGATGGTGAATGACTGTGAGCTTTAGTCACAGTAAAATACAGAGTTTGCATTTCCGCATGTATCCAGGGTTTGAATTGTATGGGGTTTTTGAAATATGCACTTTAACGTACACCTGAAATCAAAATTGACCATATTGATTTTGTTAGCTTGCATTGCTATTTTTGTGCTGAACAATTCATCTCTGCATGTCATTAAGAAAAATTAAATAGTTTGCCCTTGTAATCTTTAAATGAAATCTGAAAATGCACTTCCTGTTTGTTTTCAGTTAAATTCTCAGATCAGCTCTGTCTGAGGTATTGGGCGTGGCTAACATACCTAACCACGCCCCCTCCACCTGTCAGTTTTGACATCAACAAACAGAAATGGTGAGGAGGAGGAGTCTCTAACTCTCCCAAGCCCCTTTGCCCATCTTTCTGAATGACACACCTACTTTACTACATCCAATCAGCTTGCAGTAGATAAAAACAAGCCACGCCTACCGTTTTCTCATTTAATATTCTGTTTCTCTAGGATCTGCATCACAATACAAAAACAAAAAGGGGTCGCAGCTTCCGGTTCATGTGGACTTTAAATAGTGAGAAATAGTTTGCTCTGATCTGTATCTTAAATAATAATGTGAAAAATTTAAATAATACATGATATCAATTTGACCACCCCTATAATGGTTCATTCCATTGTGAATGCATAATCGCACCAAGCACTTTGTCTTTGTGAGAAAATATTCATTCACCAGCACCAACGTAAGGTTTTTTTTTGTGAAATATAGGTGTTTGTGTCTACATCATACCTGTCAACCCTCCCGTTTTTCCCGGGATTCTCCCGTATTTTACAGTTCTATCCCACTATCATCCCGTGAAGGTATTTTCCCGTATTTCTCCCGTATTTTCAATCTTTCTCTGAAGCGTGCCAATAAACATTAAAGAGCAGAGCCTCCCTAGACGCAACCCATACCGCCAAACCACCAGGGGCCGCCCTTTGCTCTTAAGTGCGTGTGTGTTCTGTGCTTTCGCTTTGTTTAGGTATGAAAACACCTTAAATAAATATAAAAACGGCGGGATTCCCTTTCCTTTTATTACAGATGCCGTCCCCTTCATATGCAATCCTCAAAACAGTCATGTAGCGGTGCGTGACTGTCAGCTGACGCGCTCCATAGTGATAAACAGAGGCTGTTTCCCAAACAGATTCTGTACATGCGATTTGAAACGGAGCGAAAGTCTGGGTTTTGGGTGCGTGTTTAAACAGACATATACACATAATTAATAATAATAACATCTGTAGATGTCGATCTTGATGAGGTTTTTTTTCCAAATACAACTAATTTCGTCCTAAATGAGCATAGAAAGTTAGGAAAGCAGTCGAATGCTTTCATTTTAATTTTAGATGTTTGCATTTTTAAAGTGACACCTGTTATTTAATGTAATCAAACAAAAAAAAAATCTAAATAAATAAGAGATTCATTCGTTGCTCTTTAATCAGAAGGTGTAAGTTATACAGTGAAGAAACGGCTAATGAGATTTGATAGCTTGATTTTATTTCATTATAATAGCTATTTATTTTAATAAGCTGTTTGCTAATGTATCTGCTGCTAATGTATACTATATATTTTTTCTTTTGTAAATAATAATAATAAAGCATATTACTGACCATTTAACTGTTTATTTACAATGAAACAGCTCAAAATCAACTTATTTAGTAATTTGGGGATTTTTTAAGGAGGGTGGGGGGAATCCCTTTTTATGGTGGGCATATCCCTTGTTTTCACATCCCAATGTTGACAAGTATGGTCTACATACAACCATAAAATTAGACGCATAGTTTATATTTTAATTGACACATATGTTCGCACATGTACGTTAATCAGTACAATAGTAAGTGCAATCTTTCATGGTTAACCATTTATCCGTGCTGGAATGCAAACTTGTCACTTTTTGTTTATATGCATCAAAAATAGGTCATCTAGGGATCAAATGTCTGGTGAAATTTCGTTTGCTGTAATTTAATTTAAACTTTGCTATGCAAACTGTGCCCAGGCACATTTCCCGGTTCGTTTGAGAAGTGTGAGTGCTCTGAATCGGGCTCAGGCGCGGTTCAGTTGGCCGGCCCTGGCCTGGTTGGAAGAGGTGTGCCAGAGCGCGGTTCACTTGGGCTTTTGCGCGGTACACTTGTAGTGTGAGTGCAAAGTGCGCCTGAGCCTGAAACTGAAGATGAGACGTCACTTTTAAGGGACTGTTTCATATGGATTTATTAATCATTCTTAATTTTCAATGAACACAAACTGTCGTAGATTATTAAAGACGCAAACCCCTCACTGCACCTTCAGCAAACCTGCTAATACCTGCAGCACGAGGACTTTATGATTATTTATGAGCATCAAAAGTGCTGGATCTGTTCGGCAAAGTGTTTGACTGCGTGTCACTGCATCCAAAACCACTAAAAATAATACAAAACCATATAACTAAAGCAATCTCCACTGTGCTGAGCGAGAGCGCTTCTCTTCCTGTACAGCGCATCATCGATGATGTAAGCACGCTCAGGTCTGGTAGATAAAAAATGCAGTGTGAGTGCAGGCCGAGGGGGAGAGGGGAGGGGGACAATCACACTTTGGCATGGTTCAAGGCAACTGTACCTGATGTGAGTACACCCTAAAAACACTGAAAACGTAAATGAGATTGATTAATAAATGAGATTGAATTAAATACTAATTAATTGGTTGATTTAGTAATTGAATTAAATATACATTTGGGGCGGCGGTTCATTCCGCTGTGGCGACCCCAGATTAATAAAGGGACTAGGCCGAATAGAAAATGAATGAATGAATGAATACATTTGGGGCACTAAAGCATGTGCTGTATTACACAAACCAACATTACTGCAAAAGTTGATGTACAGTCAAAATTATTCGCTCTTCTCTGATTTTTTTTTTTTTTCTTTTTTAAATATTTCCCAAATGATGTTCAACAGATTCAGGAATTGTTTTACAGCTCTTCTTATAATATTTTTTCTTCTGGAGAAAGTCTTATTTGTTTTATTTCGGCTAGAATAAAAGCAGTTTTTAATTTAGCCATTTTAAGCTCAATATTATTAGCCCCCTTAAGCAATATTTGTTTTGGATTATCTACAGAACAAACCACTGTTATACAGTGGCTTGCCTTGTTACCCGACCTTAACCTTATTAAGCTAGTTAAGCCTTTATATGTCACTTTAAGCTGAATACTAGTACCTTGAAGAATATCTAGTCTAATATTATGTGCTGTCATCATGGCAAAGGTAAAATAAATCAGTAGAAATTACTTATTAAAATTATTATGTTAGGAAATGTGTTGAAAAAAATATTTCTGTTAAATAGAAATTGGGGGAAAATTTTACAGAGGGGCTAATAATTCAGGAGCTCCAATAATTCTGACTTCGACAGTATCTCAATTGGTAATTTTTGGCAAATCATTTGGGTTTCCCTAGGATTTACGTCAATGCTTTTGAGTTACATTAACTGTATTGTGTACTGTAATGCTTTACTCTCGTCCCCTAGTGTCTCGTACACCATCAGTACTTTCTGTTTAAGGACAGCCAGAACAGCACAGAGAGAGATGGTCTTTTGCCATCTCATAACTGTCTTGTTTTTCAGTTATTGATTGTTTTTGTCTGGGGTATTGACTGCTTTGCAAGGGCAGCCTGAGTGTAATAGGAAAATTACAAGCCTCTTTTGTCCTTTGACTAATATGGCACATAGACACCGCTCTGCCCTTCTGCACATGTGCCTTCTCTGAGAATAATCCAGAAGTTAGAGCCCATGTAGAAGAACAAGCGCTGTAACCCATTTCCCATAAAGCCTTTTAAAATACAAATAATAATAAAAGAAGTGTCTCATAAAGACATATTGTTTAATGTGAATAAATGTGCAAGAACTCAAGCCTTCCCCATATAATAGACAAAAACTGTGTGTGAGTATATTTACTCTGTGACTAACCCAAAAGTCTTATTTATTATTAAACTAAGCATACATATACCTTTGTTTTCTCGAAAATACACACACTCTATAAAATTCTGGGTTCTTTTAACCTAATGCTGGGTTGTTGTAACCCAACAGTTTTGTAAAAAAGGTCATTTAAATTTAATGTAAAGACAAAAATAACCCTGGGTCAAATATGGACAAAGCCAACATTGAGTTATTTTTCTTTACATTGTTTAAATGACCTTTTTAACAAAACTGTTGGGTTACAAAAATCTGGAATTTAGTTAATGCAACTCTGCATTCTCTTTAAAAGTGTACATATTATTGTGGACAGTTGGTGCTGCGTACAGTGTCATTACACTTTAGCGATTAATAGTTTATAGGAAAAAATGTCAGGGCACATCAAAACCTAAATTTAAATTGAATGGGTGAGATGGGCAGCTGGAAGGCTAAAGTTATGTGTCCGAATGCTTCCCACAAGGCTGTTTCTTTAAATTGTGGATTATCCATGGACAAAGATTGGAAAGTCCCATTTTGTGACTATATGAGTTGACATGAAAGGGATTTTATGTACATAGAAAGCACATTTAAAATGTCTAAATAGCTTTTTGGTAACATTTTAGATCAATTACCAATTGTCACTATTAGATAGTGGCTTATTACATGCACATTCAATTAATCAAGCAAGCAATTGATCAACCAGTAAGTTATTCATTCAATCAATCAATCAACCAACCAATCAATCAACCAACCAATCAATCAATCAATCAATCAACCCACCAATCAATATATCTACCAACCAATCTGTCAACCAACCAGTCAGTGAGTCAGTCGGTCAGTCAGTCAACCAATGAACCAACCAATCTATCAACCAGTCAGTCAGTGAGTGAATCAATCATTTAACTAACCAACCAGTCATCGAGTCAATTAGTCAGTCCGTCAACTAAACAGCCAATTAACCAACCAACCAACCAACCAACCCAATCTATCAACCAACCAACCAACCAACCCAATCTATCAACCAAACAACCAACCAACCAACCAACCAACCAACCCAATCTATCAACCAACCAACCAACCCAATCTATCAACCAAACAACCAACCCAATCTATCAACCAACCAACCAACCAACCAATCTATCAACAAACCAGTCAGTCAGTCAGTCAGTCAGTCATTCAACCAACCAATCAATCAACCAACTATCCAATCCATCAATCAACCAGTCAGTGAGTGGGTCAGTCAGTTAGTCAGTCAGTCATTCAACCAACCAACCAGCCAGCCAGCCAGCCAGCCAGTCAGTCAGTCAGACAGTCAGTCAGTCAGTCAGTCAGTCATTCAACCAACCAACCAACCAACCAACCAACCAACAAATCAGTCAGTCAGTCAGTCATTCAACCAACCAACCAGCCAGCCAGCCAGTCAGTCAGTCAGTCAGTCAGTCAGTCAGTCAGTCAGTCAGTCATTCAACCAACCAACCAACCAACAAATCAGTCAGTCAGTCAGTCATTCAACCAACCAACCAGCCAGCCAGCCAGTCAGCCAGTCAGCCAGTCAGTCAGTCAGTCAGTCAGTCAGTCAGTCAGTCAGTCAGTCAGTCATTCAACCAACCAACCAGTCAGTCAGTCAGTCAGTCAGTCAGTCAGTCATTCAACCATCCAACCAACCAACCAGTCAGTCAGTCAGTCAGTCAGTCAGTCATTCAACCAACCAATCAATCAACCAACTAGCCAATCTATCAATCAACCAGTCAGTGAGTGGGTCAGTCAGTCAGTTAGTCAGTCAGTCATTCAACCAACCAACCAGCCAGCCAGCCAGCCAGTCAGTCAGACAGTCAGACAGTCAGTCATTCAACCAACCAACCAACCAACAAATCAGTCAGTCAGTCAGTCAGTCAGTCATTCAACCAACCAACCAACCAACCAACAAATCAGTCAGTCAGTCAGTCATTCAACCAACCAACCAGCCAGCCAGCCAGCCAGTCAGCCAGTCAGTCAGTCAGTCAGTCAGTCAGTCAGTCAGTCATTCAACCAACCAACCAACCAGTCAGTCAGTCAGTCAGTCAGTCAGTCAGTCAGTCAGTCAGTCAGTCAGTCAGTCAGTCAGTCAGTCATTCAACCAACCAATCAATCAACCAACTAGCCAATCCATCAATCAACCAGTCAGTGAGTGGGTCAGTCAGTTAGTCAGTCAGTCATTCAACCAACCAACCAGCCAGCCAGCCAGCCAGTCAGTCAGACAGTCAGTCAGTCAGTCAGTCAGTCATTCAACCAACCAACCAACCAACCAACAAATCAGTCAGTCAGTCAGTCAACCAACCAACCAACCAACCAACAAATCAGTCAGTCAGTCAGTCAACCAACCAACCAACCAACCAACAAATCAGTCAGTCAGTCAGTCAGTCATTCAACCAACCAACCAGCCAGCCAGCCAGTCAGTCAGTCAGTCAGTCAGTCAGTCATTCAACCAACCAACCAACCAACAAATCAGTCAATCAGTCAGTCAGTCAGTCAGTCAGTCAACCAACCAACCAACCAACCAAACAAGCAGTCAGTCAGTCAGTCAACCAACCAACCAACCAACCAACCAACCACCCACCCAAACAGTCAGTGAGTCAGTCTGTCACCCAACCAACCAACCAACCAGTCAGTCAGTCAGTCAGTCAGTCAGTCAGTCAGTCAGTCAGTCATTCAACCAACCGAATAACCATTTAATATGTAGTGCTTGAGTTGGATCATTTATGTGGTTCAGTTGTTGTCCGACATCTCACCATCTCAGCTGATTTCCAGACCGCGATCGTAACCTAACTGATCTCCATTGTCCTCTCTGTTTGTGTTTCAGGTGATGGTGTTTGTGCATGCCCGAAACTCCACCGTCCGCACCGCCATGAGTCTCATCGAGATGGCCAAAAACCGCGGAGAACTGTCTTTCTTTCAGGTCGACCAGGGTGCAGACTACGGCCAGTGTGAGAAACAGGTACAAATTCCTAGGGCTGCACGATTTGTAGAAAAAAAACGTGATTTAAAATGTGATTTACTAATATTTCATAAAGGTTTGATGTGGTGGGTTTAACAGAGCCAATGAAAGGCCGAGCATAAACACAAAGTACGCTACACTATGCTACTGTTGATTTAAAACCTCTTAAACGTTGTTGGCATTTTTTTAAATAAAGCTGTCAGTTGTCATGCCAAATTAAGAAAATAACTACAGTACCTTAAATAAAATAACATTAATTACATATAAAATGATCAACTTTTAAGAATACAGACACACTATAAACAATTTTACAGCAATTTTTGTTTTAACCGAGCCCAGAACAACTTATTGAGCCAATTTCTGACCAATTGTTTTGGCACAGATCATTGCGGGTTTCACAAATGCCCAAACAAACCGGTAAAAAAAAGATAAGGGGACAAACGGGCCAGGTTACCAAACAAACATCTAGGTGTGAAAGCACCCTAAGTTTCTTATTGCGCTTTCCAAGCCTTTTCTCAACATCATAGCTGCATTAAAAGATAATTCAACCCCAAAATAAGCATTTGCTGATAATTGTGTCACTCTTAAAGCATAGGTGACTTTTGTTTTCTTCAGTTGAACATTAAAGAAGATTAAAGAACATTAAAGATTTGCTTTTTGGTCATTTGTAATATTGTCAATATGTTACCGACTGCAAAAAAGCAAAGATATATACAAATCTAACCGCTCTAGGGTTTGTTTCAACCAAATCCACACCACCTTATTCAGCTGATCTCGGACCAATTGTTTTGGTGGTGATCAGAGCACGATTGTGGGTTTCGCATATACCCAAACCAACCGAGCTAACAGGCAAATGCATCAGCTTCCAAAACAAACATCTAGGTGTGAAAGCACCCTAAGTTTCTTATTGCGCTTTCCAAGCCTTTTCTCAGCATCATAGCTGCATTAAAATTTAATTCAACCCCAAAATAAGCATTTGCTGATAATTGTGTGACTCTTAAAGCATAGGTGACTTTTGTTGGTAACACTTTATTTTGATGGTCCATTTGAGTATTAGTAGACTGTCTGCTTAATATCTGTTGACACTGACATTTAACAGTCCTTCAACAGACATTTAACTGACTATAAGAAACTTTGCAATTACATGTCAACTTACACTAACCCTAACCCCAACCCTAACCCCAACCTAACAGTCTACTTATAATCTAATGATAATTAGTTGCAATGTAACTTAAATTCAACAAACGGACCGTCAAAATAAAGTGTGACCCTTTTGTTTTCTTCAGTTGAACATTAAAGAAGATTAAAGAACATTAAAGATTTGGTTTTTGGTCATTTGTAATATTGTCAATGTGTTACCGACTGCAAAAAAGCAAAGATATATACAAATCTAACCGCTCTAGGGTTTGTTTCAACCAAATCCACACCACCTTATTCAGCTGATCTCGGACCAATTGTTTTGGTGGTGATCAGAGCACGATTGTGGGTTTCGCATATACCCAAACCAGCCGAGCTAACAGGCGAATGCATCAGCTTCCAAAACAAACATCTAGGTGTGAAAGCACCCTAAGTTTCTTATTGCACTTCCCAAGCCTTTTCTCAGCATCATAGCTGGGTCTATTGAAAGCTCTGTGCTCTTTTTCTGGCCAGTCGAGCCTCAGGTCTGAAGATAAATAGAATAATCTCTTCAGTGTTCGCTTTCCTACATGTTTTAAACCCATCAAGGAGAACTTGCGCCGCACTTCTGGTTAGGACAAAGAAATTCAGAAGCGAATGCCTTCTCTTCAGCCGGCCTCAGACGCAGCCAAACAAAGCGCTGTTATTTATGAGCAGTTATTCAGCGGCTCTGCGGGAGAGAAAAGTGAGAGAAATTGAGGTCAGTCACCTATGCTAGCAGCGGCGCTTTCTGAGAGAATGGTAAACACAGGCAGGAGACTTAGTACCTGTGAGGGCCAAACGGCTGCGGACGCTTTGAAATGAAACCTGAAGGCGATGCGGTGCTAAACTTTTGCACGCTGCCCTATTAGCTGGAGTGGGTGTGCAATTAGAGCCCCCGCGGAGGCTGACATTCAAACACCGCTTCAGTGTGTATCGTCCCTTTAAAGTGCACCTGAAATCAACCATATGTGATTTTGTTAGCTTACATTGCTAGTTTTGTGGTGAACGATTAATCTGTGCATGTCATTAAAAACAAAACTAAATGTTTGCTCAAAATTGAAATCTGAAAATGCACTTCCTGTTTGTTTTTAGTTAAATTCTCAGATTAGGGCAGCGTCCGAAACCGCATACTTCCATACTATACAGTACGCTAAAATCAGTATGCGAGCCGAGTAGTATGTCCGAATTCATAGAATTCGAAAATCAGTATGCGAGAAGTGCCCGGATGACTTACTACTTCCGGCGAGATTCTGAAGTGCGCATCCCATGCACGCTGCGCTATCCCATGATGCCCCGCGAGAGAATCATGAATGGAAGTGAAGCGACGCAACTGACGCAGGTAGGTCACGTGACCATGACAAAATGGCGGATGTAGTATGTCCGAATTCCATTCATACTGCTCACATTCATACTGTATAGAACGTACTTTTCTAACGGCCGAGTAGTACGTTTAAATTCAAATGCAGTACCTACTGAGTAGTAGGCAGTTTCGGACGCAGACTAGGTCTGTCTGAGGTATTGGGCGGGTGAGGAGTAGGAGTCTGTTAGGTTATAATAACTCTCCCCAAACTCTTTTGCCCATCTTACTGAATGAAACGCCTACTTTACTACATCCAATCAGCTTGCAGTAGAAAAAAACAAGCCACGCCCACTGTTTTGTCATTTAACATTCCGTTTTTCTATGAACTGTGTCACAATATGGGAAAATAAAACAGCCGCAGCTTCCTGTTCATGCGTACTTTAAGTCAAATCATTTAAGTCGGGGGCCATTTCCACTGACCGGTACGGTACGGTTCGGTACGCCTTTATGGCTGTTTACAGTGTCAAAAGGTACCAAAAAGCGAACTGTACCATACCACTTTTTGGGTACAAACCTAGCACAACAAAAGGGTACCAAAAACTGGAGTGAGACACCCAGCTAAACGCTATTGGTTTACACAGAAATGTCACTAGCGCGTGCACAAGCCAGGAGAATGAAAACAAAGGAAGTGCCATTTTTAAATACACAGCCGAGACATGACACCGTAATAGTATATACGTATAATAACAAGCCATGATCGGCTTGAGCTCAAACAAAACCATACCATACCGGACTGTACCATTTAGGTGACTTGTACCGAACCATACCATACCGGACTGTACCATTTAGGTGACTCGTACCGAACCATACCATACCAGACTGTACCATTTAGGTGACTCGTACCGAACCATACCATACCAGACTGTACCATTTAGGTGACTCGTACTGAACCATACCATACCAGACTGTACCATTTAGGTGACTTGTACCGAACCATACCATACCAGACTGTACCATTTAGGTGACTCGTACTGAACCATACCATACCAGACTGTACCATTTAGGTGACTCGTACCGAACTATACCATACCAGACTGTAACATTTAGGTGACTCGTACCGAACCATACCATACCAGACTGTACCATTTAGGTGACTCGTACCGAACCATACCATACCAGACTGTACCATTTAGGTGACTCATACCGAACCATACCATACCGGACTGTACCATTTAGGTGACTCGTACCGAACCATACCATACCAGACTGTACCATTTAGGTGACTCGTACCGAACCATACCATACCAGACTGTACCATTTAGGTGACTCGTACCGAACCATACCATACCAGACTGTACCATTTAGGTGACTCATACCGAACCATACCATACCAGACTGTACTATTTAGGTGACTCATACTGAACCATACCATACCGGACTGTACCATTTAGGTGACTCGTACCGAACCATACCATACCAGACTGTACCATTTAGGTGACTCGTACCGAACCATACCATAACAGACTGTACCATTTAGGTGACTCCTACCGAACCATACCATACCAGACTGTACCATTTAGGTGACTCGTACCGAACCATACCATAACAGACTGTACCATTTAGGTGACTCGTACCGAACCATACCATACCGGACTGTACCATTTAGGTGACTCGTACCGAACCATACCATACCAGACTGTACCATTTAGGTGACTCGTACCGAACCATACCATACCAGACTGTACCATTTAGGTGACTCGTACCGAACCATACCATACCAGACTGTACCATTTAGGTGACTCGTACCGAACCATACCATACCAGACTGTACCATTTAGGTGACTCGTACCGAACCATACCATACCGTACCGAACCATACCATACCAGACTGTACCATTTAGGTGACTCATACCGAACCATACCATACCGGACTGTACCATTTAGGTGACTCGTACCGAACCATACCATACCAGACTGTACCATTTAGGTGACTCGTACCGAACCATACCATACCAGACTGTACCATTTAGGTGACTCGTACCGAACCATACCATACCAGACTGTACCATTTAGTGGAAACGAGGCATTTGAAACGCATTCTGTTTGAATAGGGAAACATCAAATTCTCCAAAATTTCTTGCGAAGCTAACGATTAAACTTTATATCAGGAATCACCAATAAAATTAAACAACAACTGTCTCTTTAGTTTCATTTCTAAACCTATAAATCCAAATTTCTGTGAAGAAAAAGCAAAAAATGTCCACAGATTCTGTCTGGCCCTAGTTATTGGTTGCAGCTGTCTGGTGTTGAGTGTGTCCAGGTTTCATTAGTCTCACACTGGTACTCAGTAGAGGTGTGTGTGTGATAGATTTGACTGATCCAGACCTGTGCAGACAGACAGACAGACAGACGGATCAATAAACAGCTGGACTCGGCATTAGAACATCACCTCAGCGTCAGACCACATGCTGGACATATACACACACACACACACACACACACACACACACACACACACACACATGTGATCAGATGCATGCATTTATCAGTGTGTCTGTATTGAGATCTGAGCTTCATCTTCTTACTCGTGTCTTAAAACCCGAGAGTGTGTTTTTTATGCATGAAATCTATCAGGAAGGCTCGGGCTGCTGAGGTTTACCATCTGCTCGCGGTGGGTGGTATGACCAAAATCTTATATCACGGTATGAATAATTTGATATACTTCATGTGGTAACTGTATATATATCACAGAAATCCCACTCAATGTGCATGTTATAACATAACTCTGAATTATAAGAACAGAACTGAACTTTGCTAATTACTCTCTGGCCACTTTATTAGGTACACCTTTCCAACTGCTCGTTTACGCAAATTTCTAATCAGCCAATCACATTGCAGCAACTCAATGCATTTAGGCATGTAGACATGGCCAAGACGCTCCTGCCACTCCTGTCAGCTAAGAACAGGAAACTGAGAAATCATCTCAGACTGGTTTCTTGAACATGACAATGAGTTCACTGTACTAAAATGACCTCCACAGTCACCAGAACTCAATCCAATAGAGCATCTTTGCGATGTGGTGGAATGGGAGATTGGCATCATGGATGTGCAGCCGACAAATCTGCAGCAACTGTGTGATGCTGTCATGTCAATATGGAGCAAAATCTCTGAGGAATATTTCCAGTAGCTTGTTGATTCTATGCCACTGAGGATTAAGGCAGTTCTGAAGGCAAAAGGGGAACAACCGCTACTAGTAAGGTGTACCTAATAAAGGGGCCAGTGAGTGTATATCATTATCATCACAACTGATGTTTGATCCTTAATTTCTCCTTGACTATTTAACAAATCATCTAATATATTAAGGGTATTTTTGGACAGCAAGATTATAAATTCTTCTCATTCCAAATCTTGTGGAGCGTTTGTAAGTTGTTTAAATTGAATGATATAACTATTATAAATATGCATTTTGTATAAGAAGACAGCCTTTTTCTGTGCATCAAGCCACTCTGAGATGTCAGAAACACTTTTTATAAATCAATCTGTACGTAATTAAACTGCAACTCCTACATTTGGATAATCACGATAAGTCATACTGCAATTTTGGTATTACTTTGATTATATTTTCAGCTCTACCTGTCACTATAATAACACTGTAAATAAAAAGTTTAAATTAATCTAATTCTGTAAGATTACTTCATGCTATAAATGTATCAGTAGCAACACTTTAAATATTACTAGTCTCTTTTGACAAATTTTGCAAATTTCGTTGCATGTGCTGCTTTTGGTGAGACTATACATATGCAACAATCTTGTATAAAATTAATTTTAATTTTATTTTATTTTAGTAATACAGGGTTTAAAAAGGAGCACTGAGAGAAACAAAGAGGGAAATGTAAGACCAATACAAATATACAAAGTTTATTTTAGGTACAAAATTGTATTTTTAATTTAATTTAATTAAATTGAAATTAAATTTAATTTAATTTAAAAATTCTTATTATTTTTAAATAAAATTAATAAATTAATAGAAAATAAATAAAAACTTATTTAAAAAAATAAACAAATAAAATAAAAAATAAATAGAAAAAATTATTAAAATATAATTTTAAACAATATTTTTTAATGAAATGTAAAAAAACATTAAGATTAATTAATAAATAAATAAAAAAATTAAATTAATAGAAAATTTCAAAAATAATAAGATAAATAAAAATAAATTAAAATATAATAATAAATAAATAAAATTGCAATAAAATAATAAACAAAACAAATAAATAAATAAGTAAAAATAAAATTTGATAAAATAATTTTATTTCATTATTTTTCAATAAACAAAAAATAAAATAAAATAAAATGATAAATAAAAAATAAATATAAAATATACTAAATAAAAAATTAATGAAATTAAATACATTTATTTTATTTTAGTTTAATTTAATTTTTAATTGTATTTTTTATTTATTTATTTTATTTTATTTTATTTTATTATTTATGTATTATTAATTTGATGTTTTTTTTATTTAATTTTAATTTTGTTATTTTATTTTAATAAATGTTTTATTTATTTTTTTATTATTTATTTTTTTATTTATTTTTTTTTAAATACTTCATTTTATTTTTTAATCAATTAATTTATTTTTTTAGATTATTTACATTTATTTTTTAATTTATTTTATTTAACCATTGGGCTCTATAAGCTCATTTTGCTAGTGCATATTGTTAGTCTTAAAGTAAATAAATAATCCAGTAATTAATAAAGTGAATAAATAATAATGATAACTGTAAATAAAACGTTTTAATCAATCAAATTATGGAAGATTAGCAAGTTTCACGCTATAAATATATCAGCAGCAACACTTTAAATATTAAAAATCACTGATGTTTGACTAAAATAAACATCACTGCAGCATAATCAGAACATTGCTGCGGATGCTAATGTACACTAGAGTGTCTTCTTTATAGTTGGTGTGAACAGGCCTTTAAGAAGAACTTTCTGCAAGTGTGTTATAGATGAGTTGTGGGAAATGTGTGCACAAAAAGCTGCATGCACGTCCCTCTGGAGACTGCAGTCACACTGTAACTCCATATTTAATTCTCCCTGCAGAAGGTGGAGTGATACATTTAGTAACCTTTCTGTGAGTCCCGCAGGCTCAGCCGGGACAGATACAGGCTTTAATCTGCACCCCATTTATGATATTAAATACATCAGAACATAACGCTCTCCTCAAAGCATTGCTTGGCAGAACGAGGTTTTGTTTTATAACATATGTTTAACATTATTTTTTGTGTACTCCTCGAGTTCTTTTAAAGTAACATATTACCAGAAAAGTAGCTAACTACATTGCACTGTTGTATTTATTTAAATATATATGTATGTCTCTTGTTACCTTATTAGTTACTTTATTTTGTGGGACATTATTTTTCAAGCCTAAATGACCACTTAATTTAGTGGCAGTTTTTTTTTTTTTTTTTTTGCATATTTTGATTTTATTTTATTTTTGTTTATTTTATTTTTGTTTAGTTTTTTTTCATTTATTTATTTTCATTTTATTTATTTATATATTATTTTTATTTTTATTTTGCTTTATATTTATATATATATATATATAGTTTTTTATTAGTAATTTATTTATTTATTTATTTATTTATTTATTTAGTTTTTTAATTGATTTTTATTTTATTTATGTTTTAATCTATTTTTATTTTATTTTTTAATTTATTTTAAATATATTATTTATTTATTATTATTATTATTATTATTATTATAATAATTATTATTATTATTATTATTTATTAGGGTTTTTTTTATTTTAAGTATTTTATTTTATTTTATTTAGACCCCAAGAGCCATTGGACTCTATAGATTATATTGTTTATATCTGTAGATTTTATTTTTATTAATTTATTTATTTTTCTTATTTTAATATTTATTTATGTATTTAATTAATTTTTTATTTATTTTAATTTATTTTTTTATTTATTATTATTATTATTATTTTCATTTATAATTCATTTTTTATTTTTATTTTTTATTTTGTTTCGTTTTTAATTGATTTTTATGCAATTTATTTATTTTTAATCTATTTTTATATTATTATTATTATTATTATTATTTATTATGATTTTTTTATTTTAATTATTTTATATTTATTTTGACCCAAGAACCATTGTTCTGTGTAGATTATACTGTTTATATCTGTAGATTTTATTTTACTTTTAATTTTTTTTATTTAATTTTTTTATTTCTTATTTTATTTTGTTTTTAATTTATTTTACATTTTTTATATATATATATTTATGTATTTTATTCTATTTTTATTTATTTTTATTTTATTTATTTATTTATTTTATTTTTATATTTATTTATTTTTTTTATTATTAAATTATTTTAATTCATTCCTTTTTTTATTTTATAAAAGGAGCACTGAGCGAAACAAAGAGAGAAATGTAAGACTAATACAAAAGTACAAAGTTTATTTTATATACTACTAGTAATTTATTTAAGTTTTTTTTAGCACAAGGGCTCTGTAATCTCATTTTGCTTGTGCATATTGTTCGTCTTAAAGTGAACAAATAATCCAGTAAAAGTTAATCCTCTGAAGGAAAAAAAAATGTTTCTGTAGTTTTTAATTAAAATCTGACCATTTGCTTCCTGATGACATCAGTTTGATGCTTTGGGTGAGATATGCTTAGCCACGCCCCTCTAACCATTAGTTTGCTGCAAGTGAAAGATAAGAGGAGGAGCACAAAAATAAACCCCGCCCCCTAATGAATATTCCATTTCAGTTGGAAATGCGTAATTTGCCTAATATGAATTTTATTAAAGCCAGATGAATGCCATGCAGTTTAAAGAAAAAAGGCAGCATTCGAATGCTTTTGTGTTATATTATGCAGTCCCACAATCCAGGATTGCAGTTGTATTGATATTTTTGTAGTTGTAGCGATACATACCGTTAGCCATGAAGAGCTCAGAGCCAAAATCTTAAAAGAAGTTTAAACTTAAGTGTCATTTAAGTGGTGTTTATTTGAGGATTTTCTGAGATATGGTGCAGATTCTGCCTCTCCAGAAGAAAAAAACTCCAAATGTGATCTTCCCGATAAGAGTAGAGTCAGGATTAAAGGGTATTTCTGTGCACAGTAACATCACTACGTCTCTGCTTAAACCTCACACACACATACACACACCTCAGCGCTCACCTTCTGATAACACACAGCTTATTTACTTATGAAAATCACTCCTCATTAATATTAATGCTCTTTTAATCTCACATATGAATATGAAGGGGGGAAGCAGATCACCTGTAAGGTCAGTTCTATAAAGTGGGATTGTTTATAATTCTGTAAAAGTCAGAGGTGATGGTGGTCTATAATGCTCATTAAAGCACTTTATGCACACAGCGTGTGAAGAGGCTGTCAGTCAGGCTCAGATCTTCACGCATCCTCAAGATAAGAGCCACTTTTTAAAGAGCAGAACCCTCTAATTGTGTGTGTGAATGTGTTATATTAACAAGGTCATTGACTGTGTTGATGGTTTGTTAGTATACTTGGTAATTGGCTGCACAACAATGCAAACCCAGAGTGCAGAGGAATTTGCTGAATTTGTTTTTATGATCATTATTATTCATATTTAAATGTTATGTGTGCAAACAGGATTCATATTGTTCATTGTTGATGCTCAATTAGCCACATTTGGGGGGAAATCATTAAGGGAAAATACTGTACAGTAGTTTTACAGAAGCTCATCTGAACTAATGAAAACATCCTCACAGTCCTTGTGGGATCTGTAAGATTATTTAATTTATATTATTTTAATCAGTTTATATGAGCAATATCACACTCGTAGCAGTGCAAAATGGCTGTATATCGGCACTGGTGGGAGGCGTACGTTGGCTCAAGTGCCTTAGGGTGCTTTCACACCTGCCTTATTTAGTTTGGTTGAATCGCACTAGAGTCCGTTTTCCCTCTTGGTGCGGTTCGTTTGGGCAGGTGAGAACGTAGCAATCGCACTCGGGTGCGCACCAAAAGCGCTTGAAGAGGTGGTCTCGGTACGCTTTCAAACGAACCCTGGAGCGGTTCGTTTGTGGTGAGAACGTGATCTAGACTAAAACAGACCCAACCGCAAAAAGTACTGCACCTTTTTGGACTAATCCAGCTGCCGTAGTGCGATGCGCTGTCTATCTTATGGGGTTTGGAGGGAAAATATTTGTTGACAGCGCTTTACCAACAGTTTTAAACAGAGAGAGAGAGGAAGAGAGAGAGGGAGGGAGGGAGAAACATTACCTGATGGATCATTGGTGATATTTCCGAAAGATGACCATGTCGCAGTTTAGCTAAATTATTTCACGCCTTCTCCTAATGCTTTCGCCGATTGCAATGCATTAAAACATTGTTTTCCAGCCCCAGCCGCCCTTCATTCTCGAAATGTATAGTTTGTCTAAAGTGATGCATACAAACTACATAGTATACTATGAGCAGGGATACTGCGTCAGCCAGCGCAGCGACATTGTGTGTCTGCCGGTTTGTTTATTTGCGATAGTTCCACGTGAATTCTGACCAATTAAAAAGCAGTTTAGGAAATGCGTTCAATAACATCTGGCCAGTGAGTGATGTAGATTTTGTCACATGACTGCATTTTGGTTCGTTTCAGCTGGTTCGGACCAAAGCAATCAGTGTGGTGTGAAAGGGACCCAAAACGGCAGAAAAATGCTACAATGTATCATTTGTTGCCTTTGGTCCGGACCAAATGAACCGAACCACATATGTGAAAGCACCCTTAGTGTCCCACCACTGATGATATACAGCCATATCGCACTGCTACTCATGTGATTCTGCGTTTATACAACAGTTCGATGACATAATTGTGTTTATAAAAAAAAATTTAACACAGAGAATCTAAAAACTCTTTTGTCAGAGGAACTACTTTCTTCCGCCATTCATTCACATCTGCAGCTGACGTCAGAACAGCAGAAACCGTTACTCATTCACAAACTTCACTGTAGAGCTAGTGCTTGAATGATTCTCTAGCGTAATGTCTAAAGTGATGACAAAAACAGCTGATTTTGCTCACATTTTAAGATTGATGAACGGCATGAAATGCCATCAGTCTACAGAGATTTCCCAGTATTTTTTCTGTTGCAATCAGGAGATCACAATAATTAACCCTGAAAAAGCCAAAGCAAAGCAAACACTAGCAGATTACTGTGGTATAAATGCAGCACTACAACATATAAAAGAGAGAGATCGGCTTAGAATGTCACTTACCTGATTTATAATGGTTTGATCAGGTTTAGTTTAAAATTTACACTAAATTTTTCTCCTCTAAGGACTTATTATGCGGTCTCTGTCGCCATTTTGTAGCGCAACCGTCTTTGCTCTGCTCAGTATGACAGGCTGATGGCCGCCAGCGTGCTGTCTCTCCAAAAATAGGCTCTGTCCTTTTAAATAAACTGCATAATTGCAATCTAAACAATGACATTCTTGCCTAAAAAAAGCCCCAAAAGTACATGATGTTGTCCAACAGCTGCAATATTTGTCAAACTGTAGTGAGTTTATTAATCTGCTGTCACTCTTATGTGGGCGGAGTAATACACAAGGGTGAAGAGGCGGTACTAGTGCTGTTATTGCAGAATATCACACAGCTATCAGCCAATCAGAACCAGAGAGAACTATAAATATACAGCTGAAGTCAGAATTATTCGCCCCCCTTTGATTTTTTTTTCTTTTTTAAATATTTCCCAAATGATGTTTAGCAGAGCAAGGAAATTTTCACAGTATGTCTGATAATATTTTTTCTTCTGGAGAAAGTCTTATTTGTTTTATTTCGGCTAGAATAAAAGCAGTTTTTAATTTTTTAAAACCCATTTTAAGGACAATATTATTAGACCTTTAAGCTAATATTTTTTCGATGGTCTACAGAACAAACCATCGTTATACAATAACTTGCCTAATTACATTAACCTGCCTAGTTAACCTAATTAACCTAGTTGTGTCTTGAAGAATATCTAGTCAAATATTATTTACTGTCATCATGGCAAAGATAAAATAAATCAGTTATTAGAGATGAGTTATTAAAACTATTATGATTGGAAATGTGTTGAAAAAATCTTCTCTCCGTAAACAGAAATTGGGAAAAAAAATAAACAGGGGGGCTAATAATTCTGACTTCAACTGTATATATATATATATATATATATATATATATATATATATATATATATATATATATATATATATACAGTATATATATATATATATATATATATATATACATATATATATATATATATATATATATATATATATATATATATATATATATATATATATATATATATATATATATATATACAGTTGAAGTCAGTTGAAGTCCGAATTATTAGCCCCCCTATATATATATATATATATATATATATATATATATATATATATATATATTTTTTTTTTTTTTATATATTTTATTTTAGTATTTTTTTTTTTATACAACAGTTTTGTCTGGTTTTTGAATGTGATTGGCTGATAGCCGTGTGATTTCCTGCAGCAAACATCACTAATACAGCCTCTTAACTCTTTACCGTTGTGTATTACTCCGCCCACATACAGCAACAAGCAGAGGACACTCCACAGTTTGACAAATATTGCAGCTGTTGGACAACATAATGTTGTTTAACATTACAACATGTTGTTGTTTAGATTGCAACTATGCAGTTTATTTATAAGGATAGTGCCTATTTTATATATTTATAATTTTGGAGCATTGGATTCAGTGCATCGACCGTCATCAGCCTGTCTGAGCAGATCAAAGAAAGTGATGGTTGATGTTCCGCCACAAGATGACGACAGAGACTGCATAATAAGTCCTTAGAGGAGACAAACAGCATTTCCTCAATGTAAATTTCAAACTACAGCTGATCAAATCATTATTAATCAGGTAAGTGACATTCTAAGCCGATCTCTCTCTTTTATATGTTGTAGTGCTGTATTTATACCACAGTAATCTGCTAGTGTTTGCTTTGCTTTGGTTTTTTCAGGGTTAATTATTGTGATCTCCCGATTGCAGCAGAAAAATACTGGGAAATCTCTGTAGACTGATGACATTTCATGCTGTTCATCAATCTTAAAATGTGAGCAAAATCAGCTGTTTTTGTCCTCACTTTAGACATTACGCTAGAGAATCATTCAAGCACTAGCTATACAGTGATGTTGGTGAATGAGCAACGGTTTCTGCTGTTCTGACGTCAGCTGCAGATGTGATTGAATGGCGGAAGAAAGTAGTTCCTCTGACAAAAGAGTTTTTGAGATTCTCCGTGTTTGATTTTCTTTTTTATATACACGATTATGCCGTCAAACTGTTGTATAAACGCATTATCACATGAGTAGCAGTGCAATATGGCTGTATATCAGCACTGGTGGGACACTAATGCACTCAGCCTGCAGCCTCAAGCCTACACACGCCTCCCACCAGTGCTGATATACAGCCACATTGCACTGCTACTCGTGTGATATTTCTCATATATATATTGAAAAAATGTAGAATGTAAATGTTGTCCTTGCATGTGTCTGTGTTAACCAGTTTCAAATGTACCCATGTTATTTTTATTTTTTATTTTATTACATTGTGCTGATGCGTTTGTATGTTTGTCAGATCCAGAAGTCCAGTTCTCAGGGTGCTCCTCTTGAAGGACTCCACCTATTAATAAAAATGATGGATAGAGATCCTCCCGCATGCCCTCTGACTATTCATATCTGCATTCACATGCCTAAAGCGCAGAGCGGCACATCAGCAGTGCTGCGTTCAGTATTCAGAAGACAGCATCCGAGGTTATGTGTTCACGACTATTATATTTATGTAGCCACCACAAACATAGCAGCGTAACCCGTCACAATGCAATGCTTGTGCAGAGGAATTTGCTGAATTTGTTTTTATGATCATTATTATTCATATTTAAATGTTATGTGTGCAAACAGGATTCATATTGTTCATTGTTGATGCTCAATTAGCCACATTTGGGGGGAAATCATTAATGGAAAATACCGTACAGTAGTTTTACAGAAGCTCATCTGAACTAATGAAAACATCCTCACAGTCCTTGTGGGATCTGTAAGATTATTTTATTTATATTATTTTAATCAGTGTGTATTTATATACACGGCTGGATGCATTTCGGTGCAAAAGGCGCGTTTCTTTGGGTCTGCAGAGCACATGAGATTGTGTGAGTGTTGATGCTTCTCGCACACACAGAACCAGCAGTAGGTTAGAAAACGTGCAGAGCGAGAGAAGATTTTCCACTGGTTAATCGATCGTGAATGTTTGGCTTTCTTGGGCGGATACAAAAAAGGTGTAAAAGGATGCAAATAATAGTATTATTTATGTGTCACCACCAAATAAACTTGGGCGGCCTTTAATATACCTGGGCAGCCCGCCCAAGTAAAGTCTATGTGTGGGTAGCACTGTGTCACGATCACCAGCGATCTTCTCCCCATAGATCGCTGGTTAACATGCACAAACACCCATGGACTACAAATCCACCATCACATGAACTACAACTCCATACATGCACTCCAATCACACACACATGTTACTCATCTCCACTGATTGCACTCACACCACTGGAGGATTGTCAAAGACTGATTACACACAATATTTAAGCAGCACAGACACTCACCCCAGGGCCGAGTCTTGTTGCCTGTTTACAGCTTCAATTCAAAGCGTTTCCTTGTCTTGTTTTTGTCGTGTTTTGACCTTCGACTTGTTTACCTGTTTCTCCCTGTCTGCTGCCATCCTTGTGACCATTTGCTTGCTTATTGACGACGATTCTGGATTTCCCTCATACACCTGATTGTTCCTGTATTGATCTTTGCTTGCCTGACATCCCCTTTAATAAAGTCCTGCATACGGATCCGCACCCCTGTTGTCAGCGTCTTAACCCAATGGTTACACACTGTATAGTATATACATACACTACCGGTCAAAAGTTTGGGGTCAGTCTTTTTTTTAATTATTAATTGTATTTAATAATTTACATAAAATATTCTGTTCATTAAGGCGGCATTAATTAAATGTAAAAACATTGTTAAATACTTATTTATTAAATATTTATTTATTACATATAGTATGTAGTTTCATATGAAATTATTACTCCAGTCATTACTGCTTGTATTACTATTACCATTGATAATAATATTATTAATGTCGTCACCTTATAATTACAGTATAAGGTTCCATCTGACATTTTTTTTCAAAATTGAGTTATTGACCTATTCTTATTAAATGACAACTTATTTACATTATGGGATGTTTTTTTTTTTTTAAGTTGTTTACATTTTAAGACTTTTTATTTAAAAAACAAATGTTACACAGCCACTGTTTGCTATGGTTTGCTATGCAAACTTTGAAGCTCAATATCTCAAAATCAGTCAGAACGCAGACAGAACCTTATAATTCCAAGGTGACGATGTGTGTGCATTAATACACATTACATTACATAATAATAATAATAATAATAATAATAATAATAATTATTATTATTATTATTATTATTATTATTATTATTAATATTATTATTATTATTATTAGAGTGATTTCCGAAGGATTATGTGACTCTGATGACTGGAGTAATGAAGCTGAAAATTCATCATTAAAATCACTGGAATAAATTCTTAAATTAAATTTTAAACTACTTTTGTACAGTTATTTTATAGTGCAATAACATTTCACAATTTTACAATTTGTATATATATATATAATGTGCTCTCCTCCAGATGTGTTCCTGTTTCATCAAAGTCTTCTGCTGCTGTAACCCATCCGCCTCAGGGTTGGACGTGTTATATTGAGTGCTTATTTGAGTTACTGTTGCCTTTCTATCAGCTGGAACCAGTCTGGTCATTCTCCTCTGACCTCTGGCATCAACAAGGCATTTGCGCCCACAGAACTGCCGCTCACTGGATATTTCCTCTTTGTCAGGACATTCTCCGTAAACCCTAGAGATGGTTGTGTGTGAAAATCCCAGTAGATCAGCAGTTTCTGAAATACTCAGACCAGCCCGTCTGGCACCAACAACCCTGCCACGTTCAAAGTCACTTAAATCCCCTTTCTTCCCCATTCTGATGCTCGGTTTAAACTGCAGCAGATCGCCTTGATCATGTCTACATGCCTAAATGCATTGAGATGCTGCCATGTGATTGGCTGATTATAAATTGAATGGCTTAAACCCTAATGATACACTCATACAGTCACAGGACTTAGAAACACAATCAAATAATACACTTGTGCTTCATCATTTATGGTAAAAACTCCACAAATCTCATGCTCATGGTCAACTATAATCCCAGTTCAACATTGCAGATTGTGCGATGTGACTATTGCGAATGCACACATTGCGATATCATTGCTAAAACCATATATTGTGTAGCCCAAGTAAATGTCTATATTGCCAAGAAATCCTCCTTTCTTCCTGATCTGTCTTGCGTTAAAAGCATGACTGGGTTCAAACCCATCTGATGGCCCCGTGTCCAGACGTCAGTGTTTCTCCGTTACGCTCCCATAGTCTTCTGTTTCTCTCTGCGTCTCTCATTGGTGGATGAAAGGAGACACCTAGTGCTCAAAACAAGCATCCGCATGCAGGAGAAGATGATTAAAGCGCTGCCATGGCAGTCTGTAGAATCTGGCACACACAGATCGGTGGGAGCTGCGAGGGATTTCTTTCTTTATTTATTTATTTAAGTTCTCTCTCTCTGAAGGAAACATCAAGTATGACAGCAGGCCGTCTCTCGTTTCTCTTTCTGTCTTCTGTAGCCCCTCGGCCTCATGGGACGGGTCTGCAAGATTTAGCTCATTAATTTCTATTGTTTGCGCTTTCAACTATTTTTAGCTCGTCTCTCCTGTGAGGATGTCATTATTCGGCGCAGGACAAAACCGCTTTGTTGTGTTGTCTGCGCAATTAAGACAAGCAAATGTTCAGCCGGTGTGTGTGTGTATATGTGAGAGAGCTTGTGAAGCTGAGCACTTCCTGGAGGACAGCTGGAACACACTTGCTTTTTTAACTCATTCAGTCACATTTAATAGATAATATTTAATAATATTAATGTTAAAAATCCATAATGTTTCCCGCCATTGTTCTGTCTGGTGCACATTTGGTTTTTAACTCATTCAGTCACATGTAATAGATAATATTTAATGATATTAATGTTAGAAACGGAGAAATGTTCCCGCCATTTGGTTTTTAACACATTCAGTCACATGTAATAGATGATATTTAATGATATTAATGTTAGAAACGGAGAAATTTTCCCGCCATTTGGTTTTTAACTCATTCAGTCACATGTAATAGATGATATTTAATGATATTAATGTTAGAAACGGAGAAATTTTCCCGCCATTTGGTTTTTAACTCATTCAGTCACATTTAATAGATGATATTTAAAGAGCCCCTATTACACATTAAAAAGAATCATATTTCGGTTTTATGGGTCTCCAACAGCATACTGATCTGCATGCAAGGTCAAAAAACACTTTCATTGTCTTATAATATGAATGTATTTGTACCTAATTATCCCAGCGACTCCCGTATGAATCGTTCAGCGATTCATTTGTTCCCAAACCCCCCCTCAGCGCGAAGCTAATCTGCACTGATTGGACCGATGACAGCCTGTTGCGATTGGTCGACAGTGTTCAGCACGAGACAGAGTGAAATGCCCAGCGCGGTTTATCAATCCCTCAGGCCGCCAACATTGGTATAGGATCGGATCGCAGCGGACGCCCGACTTACTAACACCACAGTAAACAGTACCCGGTTCTCAAACACCTCACCCTCGCAAGCAGTGCAGTTAAACACCAGCATATTGCTCTATTCTTAACTATGACACACATTCAGTATTAATCCACACAGCAGCAAAAGCTGAACTATTCTGAACCTTGACCGCTGCACGTGTGTAGGATCAGCTAATGGTGGCCATAGCAATGACAAACGGCAGTGGAACGAGCTCACAGACGCATTGAAAATTGTAAACAAAGCAGCACGCGTCGCGTTTACAACGTGGCATTAGACGCGATATGAGAATATAAAGAGTTAACCTGATACAGTACAAGCGGTTAGAAGTAACAACACATGTAGATCATTTCTATGTGCAATCATTGCTGTGGCACCTCTTGCCTGAAGTGTTATATCCCTGCTGAAAAATCCAGCTTAAACCAGCCTAAGCTGGTTGGCTGGTTTTAGCTGGTCGACCAGCCTGGTTTTAGAGGGGTTTTGGCCATTTCCAGGCTGGTTTCCAGCCATTTCCAGCCTGGTCTTAGCTGGTCAGGCTGGAAAATGACCAGCTAACGCCAGCTAAAACCAGCTTGACCAGCCTGGTTTAAGCTGGACATAGCTGGTTTTGGCTGGTCAAGCTGGTTTTAGCTGGTCAACTCCCAGCCTGACCAGCTAAGACCAGGCTGGAAATGGCTGGAAACCAGCCTGGAAATGGCCAAAACCCCTCTAAAACCAGGCTGGTCGACCAGCTAAAACCAGCCAACCAGCTTAGGCTGGTTTAAGCTGGATTTTTCAGCAGGGATGTTCTCAGAGCTTACCTGTACTCTGCCCAACGATCACATCTCCAGCCGAGGGGTTGTAGCGCTCACCAGCGCTCCTCCTCTGTCCTCTGTCGCGCTCACCTTGAGCCTTCGTAAATCTTTCCAGTGCTGCGCACCAGCCCGAAGCCCAGCGTGCAGCAGCCCGCCTTTGTTTGATTGTGTGCCTAATAAAATGGCCATATTTCGCCCGCACCCCTGGTGTATTGTCTGTCCATTACAAAATGGAGGAAGAAACTAATCCAGGAGCTGTGTACTGATAGATCGCCCATTGTAAGCGTGCAGATTGCTGAAGCACTCCTTTCCCTCACACTACCAATAATATCCAGGAGCGCACAGTGTCTTCATGACTCGTGACTTCAGGATCTGTTTGTCTGTGTTAGTGGGCGGGGCCGCAGGTTTAAATTTGTGCGCGCAACCATTATGTTTCGTATCCACGTCACACCAAAACGGCTAAAGACTCGTTATCAAGACGATTCATTTAAACCACTATGAGTCGACTCTTTTATAGATGAATCAATAGTTTTAAACACTGTCCACTTTCAGATTTAAGCCTTAGCTGTGTATTTCACTTCACTTAGAGCTGTGTTACACATAGAAGGTCATTTTCAAAAACCCATAATAGGGGCTCTTTAATGATAATAATGTTAAAAACTGAGAAATGTCCCTGCTTTTTGGTTTTTAACTCATTCGGTCATATTAAATAGATGATATTTAATGGCATTAATGTTAAAAATCCAGAATGTTTCTCACCATTGTAATGATATTAATGCTAGTAATGGAGAGTTTTTCCCGCCATTGTTCTGTTTGGTGCACATTTGGTTTTTAACTCATTCAGTCACATTTACTAGATGATATTTAATGATATTAATGTTAGAAACTGAGAAATTTTCCCGCCATTGTTTTGTCTGAGACACATTTCGTTTTTAACTCATGCAGTCACATTTAATAGGTGACATTTAGTGTTATTAATGTTAGAAATCGAGAGTTTTTCCTGCCATTGTTCTGTCTGGAGCACATTTGTTTTTTATCTCATTCGGTTACTAGATGATATTTAATGATAATAATGTCAGAAAGCGAGAATTTTCCCCACCATTGTTTTGTCTGAGACACATCTGGTTTTTAATTCATTCAGTCATATTTAATAGACAATATTTAATGATAATAATGTTAAAAACTGAGAAATTTCCCCGCTTTTTGGTTTTTAACTCATGCAGTCATATTTAATAGGTAACATTTAGTGATATTAATGTCAGAAATCAAGAGTTTTTTCGAGCACATTTGGTTTTTAACTCATTTGGTCATATTTAATAGATAATATTTAATGATATTAATGTCAGAAATAAAAGTATGTTCCCCCTATTATTCTCTTCAGATCCTGTCCACATTTTTTTCGCCATTGTAATGATATTAATGCTAGTAATGGAGAGTTTTTCCTGCCATTGTTCTGTCTGGAGCACATTTGGTTTTTAACTCATTCGGTCATATTTAGTAGACAATATTTATTGATATTAATGTCAGAAAGCCAGAATTTTTCCCACCATTGTTTTTTCTGAGACACATCTGGTTTTTAATTCATTCAGTCATATTTAATAGACAATATTTAATGATAATAATGTTAAAAACTGAGAAATTTCCCCGCTTTTTGGTTTTTAACTCATGCAGTCATATTTAATAGGTAACATTTAGTGATATTAATGTCAAAAATCAAGAGTTTTTTCGAGCACATTTGGTTTTTAACTCATTTGGTCATATTTAATAGATAATATTTAATGATATTAATGTCAGAAAGCCAGAATTTTTCCCACCATTGTTTTGTCTGAGACACATCTGGTTTTTAATTCATTCAGTCATATTTAATAGACAATATTTAATGACAATAATGTTAAAAACTGAGAAATTTCCCCGCTTTTTGGTTTTTAACTCATGCAGTCACATTTAATAGGTAACATTTAGTGATATTAATGTTAGAAATCAACAGTTTTTCCGAGCACATTTGGTTTTTAACTCATTTGGTCATATTTAATAGATGATATTTAATGATATCAATGTCAGAAATAAAAGTATTTTCCCCCTATTATTCTCTTCAGATCCTGTCCACATTTTTTTCGCCATTGTAATGATATTAATGCTAGTAATGGAGAGTTTTCCTGCCATTGTTCTGTCTGGAGCACATTTGGTTTTTAACTCATTCGGTCATATTTAGTAGATAATATTTATTGATATTAATGTCAGAAAGCCAGAATTTTTCCCACCATTGTTTTGTCTGAGACACATCTGGTTTTTAATTCATTCAGTCATATTTAATAGACAATATTTAATGATAATAATGTTAAAAACTGAGAAATTTCCCCGCTTTTTGGTTTTTAACTCATGCAGTCACATTTAATAGGTAACATTTAGTGATATTAATGTCAGAAATCAAGAGTTTTTTCGAGCACATTTGGTTTTTAACTCATTTGGTCATATTTAATAGATAATATTTAATGATATTAATGTCAGAAAGCCAGAATTTTTCCCACCATTGTTTTGTCTGAGACACATCTGGTTTTTAATTCATTCAGTCATATTTAATAGACAATATTTAATGATAATAATGTTAAAAACTGAGAAATTTCCCCGCTTTTTGGTTTTTAACTCATGCAGTCACATTTAATAGGTAACATTTAGTGATATTAATGTTAGAAATCAAGAGTTTTTCCGAGCACATTTGGTTTTTAACTCATTTGGTCATATTTAATAGATGATATTTAATGATATTAATGTCAGAAATAAAAGTATGTTCCCCCTATTGTTCTCTTCAGATCCTGTCCACATTTTTTTCACCATTGTAATGATATTAATGCTAGTAATGGAGAGTTTTCCTGCCATTGTTCTGTCTGGAGCACATTTGGTTTTTAACTCATTTGGTCATATTTAGTAGATAATATTTATTGATATTAATGTCAGAAAGCGAGAATTTTTCCCACCATTGTTTTGTCTGAGACACATCTGGTTTTTAATTCATTCAGTCATATTTAATAGACAATATTTAATGATAATAATGTTAAAAACTGAGAAATTTCCCCGCTTTTTGGTTTTTAACTCATGCAGTCATATTTAATAGGTAACATTTAGTGATATTAATGTTAGAAATCAAGAGTTTTTCCGAGCACATTTGGTTTTTAACTCATTTGGTCATATTTAATAGATAATATTTAATGATATTAATGTCAGAAATAAAAGTATGTTCCCCCTGTTATTCTCTTCAGATCCTGTCCACATTTTTTTCGCCATTGTAATGATATTAATGCTAGTAATGGAGAGTTTTCCTGCCATTGTTCTGTCTGGAGCACATTTGGTTTTTAACTCATTCGGTCATATTTAGTAGATAATATTTATTGATATTAATGTCAGAAAGCCAGAATTTTTCCCACCATTGTTTTGTCTGAGACACATCTGGTTTTTAATTCATTCAGTCATATTTAATAGACAATATTTAATGATAATAATGTTAAAAACTGAGAAATTTCCCCGCTTTTTGGTTTTTAACTCATGCAGTCATATTTAATAGGTAACATTTAGTGATATTAATGTCAGAAATCAAGAGTTTTTCCGAGCACATTTGGTTTTTAACTCATTTGGTCGTATTTAATAGATAATATTGAATGATATTAATGTCAGAAAAAAAAGGATGTTCCCCCTATTATTCTCTTCAGATCCTGTCCACATTTTTTTCGCCATTGTAATGATATTAATGCTAGTAATGGAGAGATTTCCTGCCATTGTTCTGTCTGGAGCACATTTGGTTTTTAACTCATTCGGTCACATTTGATAGATGATATTTATTGATATTAATGTCAGAAATAGAAGTATTTTCCCCCTATTATTCTCTTCAGATCCTGTCCACATATGCCGCCTTCCTTTGTTTTCTTCTTTCCTTTTCTGTAACTTCTCATTTCTCATTCATTTTCTGTTAATTTCTATTCTGTCCCCATTTACTTTCCAGTTTCCTTTTGCCTCGATGCTTTCCTTGTTCCTATTTTCAATTAATGTTAATTTTAATTTAATTTTATTCTCCTTTTCCACTTTCTCCTTTTTTTCCTAAAATTTTTGTTCCTTTATACTTGCTGTTGCTTTTCATGTTTTATTTCGATTCCTTTCCTTAATATTAAATTTCTGTAATTTTTTTTTCTTTTCCCTTGTTTATTTACTTTTTTTCTGTTTTTCTCTTTTCTCCATTTACTTCATGTTCATTTTTGCTTCTCTCATTTTCTTCCTATTTAATTCATTCTTTCCTTGTATAAACAAAGCCTAATTTCAGGCTCAATACTAGTTTTTTAACCTCTTCCATTATTCTGCCAGTGTTCGGCTGATGAGTTCATTACCTAGTGTCACAGCCATATCACCCTGCAGCCCAAGAGCGGTTACTCACTGAAGCTAAGCAGGGCTGAGCCTGGTCAGTACCTGGATGGGAGACCACATGGGAAAACTAGGTTGCTGTTGGAAGTGGTGTTAGTGAGGCCAGCAGGGGGCGCTCAACCTGCGGTCTGTGTGAGTCCCAATGCCCCAGTATAGTGAAGGGGACACTACACTGTCAGTGGGCGCCGTCTTTCGGATGAGACGTTAAACCGAGGTCCTGACTCTCTGTGGTCATTAAAAATCCCCTCGTAAAGAGTAGGGGTGTAACCCCGATGTCCTGGCCAAAGTCCCTCAATCGGCCCTTACGATCATCGGCTCCCAATCATCCCCATCCACCGAATTGGCTCTATCACTGTCTCTTCACTCCACCAATAGCTGGTGTGTGGTGAGCGCACTGGCGCCGTTGTCCTGTGGCTGCCGTCGCATCATCCAAGTGGATGCTACACACTGGTGGTGGTGTGGAGAGACAAACCCCCCTTATGATTGTGAAGCACTTTGGGTGTATGGCGATACACAATAAATGCGCTATATAATAACACATTACATTACATTTTTTGTATTTAAAAAAAATATATAATTCTTAATTCATTATTGTTACGTATTGAAGAACGGATAGTTAACCTAAAACATAACAAAATACAATTTTCCAAAACCTTTACAAGTATTTTTTACTTTTGTTGAACACTAAAATAGAAAGAAGGCTGAAAACCTGTGACCATAGTAGAAAAAACAAATACTGTAGAAATCAATGATTACAGGTTTCCAACATTCTTCAAAATATCTTTTGGGTTGAATAGAATAAAGAAACTCAAACAGGTTTGGAACAAGTGACAGAATTTTACTTTTTGGGTGAACTGTGCCTTTAAGAGATGCATTTGGAACATCTTTTCAGAATAAATTAGTGTAATGGACGTTGACAAAGCTGAGAAAGAATGTGAATGCTCTGTTAATGTGCCTGTCAAACATAGAGGCTCATTTCAGCATGGACCCTTTTTTACTTTTCTTCTCTGTAAGTTTACACAATCATGTCACATCAACTTCCCTGCTGAGATAACCTGAAATGTGAAAAGTTCCATTGCACCATTATTGTTATTAGGGCTGCACAATATATCACAACATTATCATTATTGCGATAACAGTATATGCAATATACACAGACATCAGTGATTATTTATATAGAGAGAGAGATTTCCCAATATTTCTCTGTTGCAATTGGGAGATCACAATGATTAATCCTGAAAAAGCCAAAGCAAAGCAAACCGATTACTATGGTATAAATACAGCACTACAACAAACAAAAGAGAATTATTTATTCAGCTGTATGTGACATTTATGCTGAGTTTTTCTCTTCTAAGGACTTATTTTGCGGTCTCTGTCGCCATCTTGTGGCGGAATGTCAACTGTCTTTGCTCTGCTCAGTATGACGGGCTGATGGCCACCGACACGCTATATTATAATAGGCACTAAAAATAAACTAGGTTGTTGCAATCTAAACAACTACATTGTCTTTGTGCAGCATTTTTCCTCAGAATCTGAGCGTGCTCAAGGGAAATGCTATATTGTAAGAGATATCGTTATCGCAATACTCAACAACAGTACCACATATTTTCCAATATATCATGAGAAGTATCGTTATCGCAATACTCATCAACAATATTGCATATTTTTAACCAGTATTGTATAGCCCTAATCAAATCCTCAGAATTTAAGCATGCTTAAGCGAAATGCTATATCGTAAGAAATATCCTTGTTGCAATACTCATCAACAATATCGCATATTTTTCTAGTTTTGTGCAGCCCTAATATCCTCAAAATCTGAGTGTGCTTAAGGGAAATGCTATATTGTAAGAAATATAATTATCGCAATATTCAACAACATCACATATTTTTCCGATATATCATAAAAAATATCGTTATTCCACTACTCATCAAAAACATCACATATTTTAATGATATATAATAAGAAATATGATCACAATACTCATCAACAATATTGCATATTTTCTGATATATAATAAGAAATATGATCACAATACTCATCAACAATATTGCATATTTTCTGATATATAATAAGAAATATGATCACAATACTCATCAACAATATTGCATATTTTCTGATTTATCGTAAGAAATATCACTATTGCAATACTCATCAACAATATTGCATATTTTCTGATATATCATAATATCACTATTGCAATACTCATCAACAATATTGCATATTTTCTGATATATCATAATATCACTATTGCAATACTCATCAACAATATTGCATATTTTCTGATATATCATAATATCACTATTGCAATTCTCATCAACAATATTGCATATTTTCTGATTTATCGTAAGAAATATCACTATTGCAATACTCATCAACAATATTGCATATTTTCTGATATATCGTAAGAAATATCGTTATTGCAATACTCAACAACAATATTGCATATTTTCTGATATATCGTAAGAAATATCGTTATTGCAATACTCAACAATATTGCATATTTTCTGATATATCGTAATAAATATCGTTATTGCAATACTCAACAATATTGCATATTTTCTGATATATCGTAAGAAATATCGTTATTGCAATACTCAACAATATTGCATATTTTCTGATATATCGTAAGAAATATCGTTATTGCAATACTCATCAACAATATTGCATTTTTTTCTGATATATCGTAGGAAATATCTTATTGCAATACTCAACAATATTGCATATTTTCTGATATATCATAAAAAATATCGTTATCGCAATACTCAACAACAATATTGCATATTTTTCTGATATATTGTAAGAAATACCGCTATCACAATACTCAACAACAATATCGTATATTTTTGATATATCGTAAGAAATATCATTATTGCAATACTCAACAATATTGCATATTTTCTGATATATCGTAAGAAATATCGTTATTGCAATACTCAACAATATTGCATATTTTCTGATATATCGTAAGAAATATCGTTATTGCAATACTCAACAATATTGCATATTTTCTGATATATCGTAAGAAATATAGTTACCGCAATACTCAACAACAATATTGCATATTTTTCCGATATATTGTAAGAAATACCGTTATCAAAATACTCAACAACAATATTGCATATTTTTCCGATATATTGTAAGAAATACCGTTATCACAATACTCAACAACATCGTATATTTTTGATATATCGTAAGAAATATCGTTATCGCAATACTCAACAACATTGCATATTTTTCCGATATATTGTAAGAAATACCATTATCACAATACTCAACAACAATATCGTATATTTTTGATATATCGTAGGAAATATCGTTTTCGCAATACTCAACAACATTGCATATTTTTCCGATATATTGTAAGAAATACCATTATCACAATACTCAACAACATCACATATTTTTCTGATACATATTGTAAGAAATATTGTTATCGCAATACTCAACATTAATATTGCATATTTTTCCAGTATCAATATTCCCAAAATCTGAGTGTGCTTAAGGGAAATGCTATATTGTAAGAAATATTTTTATCGCAATACTCAACAACATTATTGCGTATTTTCCAAGTATCATGCCAGTCCTAATCGTTCTCCTCAGAATCTGAGAGTGTGAATGTGAGAAGCAGAGGTCATTGTGTTTTGTGATGGTCACGGGCTGCTCGCTCAGATCTGGTCACGTCTCAGCATCTATATCTCAGCCCTGAGGTGCGTGCCGTGTCTCGGTGCGGTATGGCTACTGTCTGCTTGTGTTAAGGCAGAATAATGGCTAATCAGCGCTGTCTGCCCCAGCTTCTGCTTAGCGCGCAGGGAAATAATCTCTCTTCAGCGGCCCTTAATCAGCCTTGATCAGAGAGCCGATGCGCTGCCATCTTGAATCCAACCTCTGAACGTGAGCGCCTGCCCCAGTCTCACTTTAACTTACGCTCAGAGACCGCAGCATTAATACCCGCTGACACCTCAAAGCAAACCTTAGCGTTTCAATTAGAGGCTCCCGTGGGCCCGCCGGTGAACGGGTGCCACTCCCTCTCCACCTCAAACACACTCCTGCATGCATTTGGTGGGCTGTTTTGGATTGTTTACCTTTTGATTTATTGCGATGGCTGATTTTCAAGATGATGTGTTTTTGTTGTTTTTTTATGCTGCTGGAACGTAGAGCCTAAAACAGAACTGCTTTACATTCTGGTCTTTGAGGCGAGCAAATCATGTGTTTGTAAACATCCAGATGCACGTTATTAGCATTTTTATGGCTTCAGAGAGAAGCAAAACTACTTAATTTAGGTTATTTTTAAAGATTTTATATGATTTTTTGAAACGTTAAAGATGTTAACTAATTAATAAGTTAGTATATATATATATATATATATATATCAGTGTTTCCTCTAGGATTTTTTCCAGCAGTGGTGGCAGGACTTTTTTTTTTACACAGATCTGCCAACTATTTCAAAGACAAATATTACACGCAGTATTACAAGTCGAGATAGCATTCATGTAATACGAGCATGCGAATCTCTTTGCTTGCTCGCCGATTTCCTCTGTTCGAGCACAGAACTTCTTGCACGCACTCAAATTTACACGTTCAAGTGCAGATCTTCTTGTGCGCTTTCCAGTAAGCGCTGCTGAAGCACGATTTAGTGTGTTTTTGTGCGTTTTCCGACATTAACGCTTCCTGAAGTAAAGTGAAACGGCATTAAACTCCAGCAAGATAAAGTCATTGTATGCAAAGCCATTGACCTTTATCAATAAAGTATACTTATATGGAAACTGTGTTCATCTTAACTGAAAGCTACGCAGTGTTTGCTAGACTCACGCACCTGTCAGTCAGTCTGTCAGAGAGTCAGTCAGCATGTCACCTTAAAGGGTTGAACAAATAGCGCACAGCACTACTACGGTTACAGAAAAGTTTGCGCTGTTTACCTCTAATATGTTTTGGTGCGATTATAATCCGCTATAAAAAACACGACTAAATGTTTTAAATAAGAAGCTGTAATGTAGCCGTGGCGGGATAAATTTTGGCGTGGCGGCCCGCCACGGATGAATGAATGTAGCGGAAACCTTGTATATATATATACATATATTATCTTTGTCCTGATGACAGTAAGTAATATTTTACTGGATATTTTTCAACACACTTCTATACAGCTTAAAGTGACATTCAAAGACTTAACTAGGTTAATTAGGTTAACTAGGCAGGTTAGGGTAATTAGGGAAGTTATTGTATAATGATGGTTTGTTCTGTAGACTATGGGGAAAAAAAATTTACTTCAAGGGGTTAATAATTTTAACCCTAAAATGGCTTTTAAAAAATTTAAATCTGCTTTTATTCTAGCCGAAATAAAACAAATAAGACTTTCTCCAGAGGAAAAAATATTATCAGACATACTGTGAAAATTTCCTTGCTCTGTTAAACATCATATTTAAAAAAGAAAATAAAATTCAAAGGGGGCGAATAACTCAGACTTCAACTTTATATATCAGTGCTTCCCACAGGTTTGAAATATACTTGTAGTGGTAGCTGGATTAAAACACACCATTTACCCACATCACATAAATAGTTAACTATATGCCACAAACAATACAATACATAATTTTTAACGATCATTTTATTTATTATGACATTATTATACTTGTTTCTTTTCAGTGGGTTAAAATAAAAAAAAAGGACATCCACAATTTTCTTACCTTTATGCTATTCAGGAGCCATGTGCACCCACTGACAGGACAAATCTGCTTCTCGAGCTTTCAAGTTCAAAGCAAACTTGAATGCCAAAGCATTTGAGATGTGTATGTAAAATATCCTATGTAATATATTTACATCATCAAATTAATAAAATAATCAGCAAATGAGAAATAAATGACAGAAAGAGGAATGAAAACAGAATATATCTTTAAAAATTATCATAATTACAAGATTAAAATGTGTAGATTATTTTACTAAGGCAAATGCGTTGATTAACCAATACTAATGGTGCACATATATTTTGCAGCCAGTTTAGACCAGTCATTACGTCCTCTTTAAGTACATATTAAAGTTTTTCTGAGTCACTTAGATTAAATAAATAATAATTATTTAATGTTTCTCTTGCAAAGCCAAGCAAAAGTAGGCTCAGGTAAAAAGGTAATGCAAAACAAAAGTTGAATCCCGGACATTTTAGAAGATTTAGAACCCGGCCGGTAGTGATGCGCGGATGGCGGTTAAATCCGCGGGCACTGCGGATAATCCGCGGGTCGGTCGGGTAATAAAAAAATACATTATGATTAATTGCGGGTGGGTCGCGGGTGGATGTAGCGGGTCATAGCAGTTGACCAGCAAAAAAGCAGAGAATGGACTTCGCAGAATGTGAAGACGAGAGACGCCCAAAATAATGGATGAAGTGCAAGAGTACTGTGCTAACTTCAGTTAGAGGAGTCATCAGAGGGAAATCTGCTATCGTTCTGGGAGAAACAAGATCGCTTATTTACACGACTGCAGCGCCTTGCAAGAAGAAGCACCTTGCAAGAAGAAGCTTGTGCATTCCTGCAACAAGCGGTTCACGCGAACGCTCATTTAGTGCAGCCAGCCGTGTTTTGGAGGCGAGGCGGAATCGCCCGAATCCAGGCACAGTAGATGCTATTCTGTTTTTGCACAGTGTTAAGAAAAGCGCCAAGTACACACAACGTAGCTGCTGTTTAGGCTGAAGGGACGCCGTTTTTGTTCTCTTTTTCCTGTTTATGTAAAAGCTGAATCTGCTGTTAATAACGAACGATCCACTGTGACCTAAGTTGTAGGAGAGGGGAAAAAGTGTGGCCGACTGGCCACTAGGACTGCTTTTACGGGCATTGTGGGTAGTGTAGTTCGACACGCATGCTGTGTGATGTGAGCTCTCGCTGTGTGCTGTGCGTGCGGTGAATTAGAGGGAGAAAGTTTTATCCGGTTTTGTTTTATGTTTACTTCAGTAGTTCCACCCGGGAGCTGTTTTGCACTGTGAACCTGAAAACACTGAAATAAGTAAAAGAAGGGCATGCATCGAGTACTTTTGTCCGTCTCATCATTTGCTCGAGCATGAATTAACGAGCTGTTACTCTGCCGCCGGACATTGCGGAGAAAATTACCCCTATCATCATGCTTAAAACAAAGAATTATAATTATTAAAGTGGCGATCGGGTGCGGGTCGGGTGCGGATATATATATCAGATAAAATAATATGTGCGGGCGGATGGATGATTAGAATGAAGGAGCGGATTCGGGTGACATTTGAGCTGATCCGCGCATCTCTAGCGGCCGTACAAAAGACTCAAAAAGTCGCGTCTCTGTGGGTCTGCAGAGCATGTGAGACTGTCCACTACTTAATCATGGATGTTTGGTTATATTGAGTGATCAGAAAAATGTTTTCACTGGATGTTGGTAACAACCAAAGTAGGGCTGGGCGGTTTTTTCGATTTTTTCGATTAATTCGAATTTACGTTTTAAGATGGTTTTATTTTTTACAAAATCGAAGAATCGCGATTTTTTTATAAAAATATTAAAGCCACTTTCCCACTATCGTGCCAAACCGTTCTAAACTGTTAGACAACAGTGCTGAATTGTGCTGATTCTGTGTGTTGACGTCGCGGCTCTGTTGATGAGCTACCAGCTGATTTAGCGGAAGCGCGCCAGGGCGGACTTGCCATTGGGAACACCGGGACATATTCCCGCTAGAGCAACAACAGCTCCGCAGCCAGCTTCGCTAATGTTTCCCTATGATGTTTCCACGCGCGTCGTGCTGTTGTTCGCGTCCACGCAGCCGTCTGTCTCTCCCGCGCGAGCTGCGAGACGGGCTCGACAGGTGGAGTCACTTTTAGTCACTTATGCCCGCGCACCCATCGCTCCACACTTCAAAGCCCAGATGGCTGGTTTTGTATATTATACAATATATATTGTACCCACCTGAAGGACGGTACTGTATGAATTAAATCATAACCCATATATGCACCAATAAACAAGTAAAATGAATGAATGAATGAATAAAATAAATATGGATTCTTAAATGTCGGCAGTTTTTACTCCAAAAAATATCAATACATATCGACAAATGTTTTATAAAAATAACTTAAGCAATTTCCAACATTTCAGCTATAGGCCATTATACGATTCAGTTAAATATAAGATAGACATTTAAATATAGATAGATATGTAACAGGTTTTTTTTTTTTTCACGGTGATCTTTAATATACACTGGGTGGTGGAGCTACGCACAAATATTTTCTAAAACGTCAAGCAGATATTTGTCTATAGCTCATTAGTTATTTATGAAGACAAAAAATAATTAAAATAACAAAAATAAAACTATACAATTACAAAGATAAAAAGAGCAGCATTCTGCTAAATATAGTCCTTTATATCCTGATATGCTTTGTGTTGTTTCATTCGTTTTTTTATATTTAACTTGATGCATTCGTTATTTAATGTTTAAATACTAAAATCGTTTAAATGGTTATATTTTACCATCAAAATGTAGTATATTTTATATCATTACCAACTTTTGATATAAAACCGCTGTTATTTTATTGATTGTTATGAAATAATTTAAGTGCTATATTTTTTATTACTGAAAGTGCCCGCTCACTTTGACAAGGCCTGTCTAAATATATATTTCTGCCATGCCACTAATACAGTTAAACTATTGTTGCATTATCATTGTTTATTTTTCTGTTATGTACAGAGATTTGAAATATTTATTTCCCCTCCAATCCTTTTTAATCTTCACGTTACATTTTGGTCATTTTCTCTCCAAATAAAATTTGACCAAAGCTGCACAACATATGACCTGCTGTGATTTCTATTGTAGCTATGTTTAGCATCCCTATATGAGAGAGTGCCATAACCGCGTTTAGTCACACTATTGCTTTTCTTTTACAAGTGAGCATGAAAAAAACTAGTTTCAGCATTTATTTAAATTTAAATGAACAAGGTAAGCTGGTAAGGTAGTTACACAGTAAAAAAATTAATAAAAAAATAAATGAAAAAAATCGAAATCGAAATCGTGAATCGGTCAAACTTTATGAAAAAATCGAGATTTTTTTTTTTTGCCATATCGCCCAGCCCTAAACCAAAGAAATCTATATATGAAAAGAAACCAAATCTAATTAGTTTACATACGTTCTGTGTAATAACATGAAATGATGCAGGGAAAACGTTTTGAACACATGAAGAAAGGGAGGTGTAGTTCAGCAGTGAAAGCCCAGACAGCAGCTGAAACCTCTCAGTAGTTCTTCAGCAACCCTCTGCCCTTCCTCAGTGTAAATGAACATCAGCTGCTTCAGTCCAACATCTACATTAGCAGGAGGATGAAGATGAAACCATTTCAGCAAGACAATGATCCAACACACATCCAAGGAGACTCTTAAATGCTTTCAGAGAAAGAAAATCAAGCTGTAGAATGGCCCAGCCAATCACCTGATCCGAATTCAATAGAGAATACTAAATAAAGCTCAGATTTGATAGACGAGAGCTACAGAAGCATCAGGATTTTGACACTCTGTGACTTCGTTCTCCATATGAGAGGAGTCTTTAAGCTGCCATGCAATACAAATTTTAATAAACGCAATCGTCTAGAGTAGATTTGAATAGATTGTAGTCTAAACAAACACTGATTTAAATGGAAGATCTCCATCTTCTTGCTGATGAACAGTGATTTGTGTTTTAAAACAGTGTTTTGGCAGTGTTTCTGACATGGATAAATCTGTTGGTTTGAGTCGTAACCCTTGCTAACTTTCAGCTGACTGTAAAACCTGACCTCTCCAGCAAGAAAAGAAAAAGCCATCTTCTTTTTGAGGCTTAATTCTTCAGATCCTAGAGCTCTTGCCACCTCTGAAAAGCCATGCTGATATTGATTCTGCTTTTACAACAGTCTCTCTGTGGTTCAAGTTGTGTGTGTGTGTGTGTGTGTGTGTGTGTGTGTGTGTGTGTGTGTGTGTGTTAACAACCAGTGATTCTCCAAAGGTCAATGAAGGCTGCGTTTAGAATGATCCATGATCAATACTAGCTAGCTGATTACTTCAAGATCTATACAAGTGCCCGCTTTTAAATGTAGCGAGCAGCCACCTGCCACCTGCAAATACATAAATGACATACATTTGAACAGATTTATAGTAAGGAATTGTAACTAAATACTATATCATCAATTAAAAACCCTGTTAATGTACGCTGAAGCTAATGAACGCTATTGAGTTACCACTAACATCCAATCAACCACTTAAGAATAATTGAATAGCGGTTTCCTTTAGTCTTTCATTTTTATTCAGCTTAGTTCCTTATTTATCAGGGGTCGCCACAGCGGAATGAACCGCCAACTATTCCAGCATATGTTTTACCTGGCGTATGCTCTTCCAGCTGCAACCCGGTACTGGGAAACACCCATACACCCTCATTCACACTCACACACTACGGCCAATTTAGCTTACCCAATTCCCCTATAGCGCATGTGTTTGGACTGTGGGGGAAACCGGAGCACCCGGAGGAAACCCACGCCAACACGGGGAGAACATGCAAACTCCACACAGAAACACCAACTGACCCAGCCGGGACTCGAACCAGCGATCTTCTTGCTATAAGGCAGGGGTGTCAAAGTCAATTCCTGGAGGGCCGGAGCCCTGCAGAGTTTAGTTCCAGCCCTGCTTCAACACACCTATCTGTAGGTATCAAACAAGCCTAAAGCACTCAATTAGTTTGATCAGGTGTGTTTAATTGGGGTTGGAACTAAACTGTGCAGAGCTCCGGCCCTCCAGGAACTGGCTTTGACACATGCGCTATAAGGCCACAGTGCTAACCATTGAGCCACCGTGCCGCCCCGAATATCAATTTATTGGAACCACATAAGCGGCCATACAGCAATCAACAAATATCCATTACATAAGTTACAGGACTGAATAGAGGACATGTAGCTAATATTGGTAGAGATTTCATAAATTGATTAGATAGCAATTCACAAGCTGTTTAATTTTGGTTTTATATAGTGTAATATGAGTTTGTTTAGACATGCATACAGTCGTGTCTTCTTCTTTTTCTTGCAACAATAATGTAAAATTGTAAATTATGCAGCTAACCTTGTCAGTACTAAATTAGTTGTGATATATTTATTTGTTGTTATTCTATTATTCAACATGCAAACACTGCACTTAAGATATTGTTGCCAGGGTTTATACGGTCATGGAAAACCTGGAAAAGTCATGGAATTTTGACACAACATTTTCCAGGCCTGGGAAAGTTTTGGAAAATCAGAAAAACCCACAAAGTTTTGGAAAAGTCATGGAAAACTGATATCTGTATACTTGAGTATAGGTTAGTTGTATTTACTTCTTTTCTGTCCTTGGCCAATAACATACGCTCACATTATTAGTGCGGTTTAAGCATTATCTCAATCAGATTTAAATCAAATATATTTAAACTAAATACAGGCAGTGCAGAATTTTTAGGCAAATGAGTATTTTGAGCACATCATCCTCTTTATGCATGTTGTCTTACTCCAAGCTGTATAGGCTCGAAAACCTATTACCAATTAAGCATATTAGGTGATGTGCATCTCTGTAATGAGAAGGGGTGTGGTCTAATGACATCAACACCCTATATCAGGTGTCCATAATTATTAGGCAACTTCCTTTCCTTTGGCAAAATGGGTCAAAAGAAGGACTTGACAGGCTCCGAAAAGTCAAAAATAGTGAGATATCTTGCAGAGGGATGCAGCACTCTTAAAATTGCCAAGCTTCTGAAGCGTGATCATCCAACAATCAAGCGTTTCATTCAAAATAGTCAACAGGGTCGCAAGAAGCATCTGGAAAAACCAAGGTGCAAAATAAACTGAGAACTGAACCATGAACTGAGAAAAGTCAAGCGTGCAGCTGCCAAGATGCCACTTGCCACCAGTTTTGCCATATTTCAGAGCTGCAACATCACTGGAGTGCCCAAAAGCACAAGGTGTGCAATACTCAGAGACATGGCCAAGGTAAGAAAGGCTGAAAAACCACCACCACTGAACAAGACACACAAGCTGAGACGTCAAGACTGGGCCAAGAAGTATCTCAAGACTGATTTTTCTAAGGTTTTATGGACTGATAAAATGAGAGTGAGTCTTGATGGGCCCGTGGCTGGATCGGTAAAGGGCAGAGAGCTCCAGTCCGACTCAGACGCCAGCAAGGTGGAGGTGGAGTACTGGTTTGGGCTGGTATCATCAAAGATGAGCTTGTGGGGCCTTTTCGGGTTGAGGATGGAGTCAAGCTCAACTCCCAGTCCTACTGCCAGTTTCTGGAAGACACCTTCAAGCAGTGGTACAGGAAGAAGTCTGCATCCTTCAAGAAACACATGATTTTCATGCAGGACAATGCTCCATCACACGCGTCCAAGTACTCCACAGCGTGGCTGGCAAGAAAGGGTCTAAAAGAAGAAAAACTAATGACATGGCCTCCTTGTTCACCTGACTGAACCCCATAGAGAACCTGTGGTCCATCATCAAATGTGAGATTTACAAGGAGGGAAAACAGTACACCTCTCTGAACAGTGTCTGGGAGGCTGTGGTTGCTGCTGCACGCAATGTTGATGGTGAACAGATCAAAACACTGACAGAATCCATAAATGGCAGGCTATTGAGTGTCCTTGCAAAGAAAGGTGGCTATATTGGTAACTGATTTGTTTTTGTTTTGTTTTTGAATGTCAGAAATGTATATTGTGAATGTTGAGATGTTATATTGGTTTCACTGGTGAAAATAAATCATTGAAATGGGGATATATTTGTTTTTTGTTAAGTTGCCTAATAATTCTGCACAGTAATAGTCACCTGCACACACAGATATCCTCCTAAAAGAGCTTAAACTAAAAACAAACTAAAAACTACTTCCAAAAATATTCAGCTTTGATATTAATGAGTTTTTTGGGTTCATTGAGAACATGGTTGTTGTTCAATAATAAAATTAATCCACAAAAATACAACTTACCTAATAATTCTGCACTCCCTGTAGATTGTTGGGTGTTTCATGATATGCTGTAATAAATTTGAACATGCATTGTTTTTCTTTTACCACGCATATGTAGACATTGCCTGAAGCATTAGGTCATGAAAATTGACTTGAAAGTCTTGGAAAAATCATGGAAAAGTGGTGGAATTTTAGTAGTAAAAATGTGTATGTACCCTGTGTTGCAGTGTATCCACATTTGTATAGTACAATTATGCTCCTTGTCCAATATGTTGTTGAAATACAGTATAAACCTGTAGGGCAACCTTCCAGTAATGCAATACAATAATCTAGCCTTGAGGTTATACTGACTACCTGACAAATGTCTTGTCGTCTATCCAAGTTTTAGGAACAGCAAATAATAACTTGACTTCTAGTTGATGATTTGGTATCAGAAGTCACTTGAAGGCAAAGGCCTCTAGATTTTGCTTATTTGAGCACAATAAAATATGATCATGCCTTGATGTTGAATGATTTCATTAGGACAGTAAGGTCTGACTCTGCTCAGACAAAAGTCTCATCACTGAACAGAAATAATGTCCAGTATAGAATATAAAGTCATGCTGCAGTGGAAACAGAATGAATATCGTGTCTGACTCCATCATGAGCTTGGAGGACTGCATCATACATCTCTGACTCAAATCACTTATTAATGAAATCATCTGGAATGGCAATGAAAGCGAAAGACTCCCAGAGTTCATCAAGATTCTTTGTGTTCATCTTCAACGCCTCCTCCTTCAACCTCCTCAATAATGTTCATGTTTGGTGACTGGGCTGGCCAATCCTGGAGCACTCGTTGCGTTCAGGAACTTTGATGTGGAGGCTGAAGTATGATAGGAGCGCTATCCTGCTGGAGAATTGTCCCTCTCCTGTGGTTTGTAATGTAATGGGCAGCACAAATGTCTTGATACCTCAGGCTGTTGATGTTGATCATCCACTCTGCAGATCTCTCGCACGCCCCCATACTGAGTGAACCCCAAACCATGATTTCTCCTTCACCAAACTTGACTGATTTCTCTGAGAATTGAAGTTCCAGTAGGTCTTCTGCAGTATTTGTGATGATTGGGATGCAGCTCAACAGAAACAGCAATGGTCCCAATACCAAGCCTTGCGATATTTTATATTGAATTTAAAAGTTTCCTTAATTAAAGTGGACATTTATTGAAAACTTCTTTGCATCCTAAAGCTTAAAATTGGTGATTTAATAATTAATTTATTTTATTTTTGGTCTGAACCCATCAATGTCTTGCTCCTTTACTTGAATTTTTTATATAATCTGATCTTGGTGTTGACATGCTCTCTGTTTAAGTGGCCATTATTACAGCCGTATGTCTAAAATAAAAGATACATTGATAGGATAAGATAAATTATTGAAATGACGTATATTTAGACTACATCCACATGGCAACAATCATGTTTGTTTTTTCAGATTCTAAAAGTTTCTCATAAAAGAAAGGAAGGAAGGAAGGAAGGAAGGAAGGAAGGAAGGAAGGGAGGGAGGAAGGAAAGGAAAGGAAAGGAAAGGAACGGAAGGAAAGGAAGAAAGGAAGGAAAGGAAAGGAAGGAAGGAAGGAAGGAAGAAAGGAAAGGAAGGAAGGAAGGAAGGAAGGAAGGAAGGAAGGAAGGAAAGGAAAGGAAAGGAAGAAAGGAAAGGAAGGAAGGAAGGAAGGAAGGAAGAAAGGAAAGGAAAGGGAAGGAAGGAAAGGAAGGAAGGGAAGGAAGGAAGGAAGGAAGGAAAGGAAAGGAAGGAAAGGAAAGGAAGGAAGAAAGGAAAGGAAAGAGAAGGAAGGAAGGAAGGAAGGAAGGAAGGAAGGAAGGAAGGAAGGAAGGAAGGAAGGAAGGAAAGGAAAGGAAAGGAAGGAAAGGAAGGAAGGAAGGAAGGAAGGAAAGGAAAGGAAAGGAAAGGAAGGAAAGGAAGGAAGGAAGGAAAGGAAAGGAAAGGAAAGAAAGGAAGGAAGGAAGGAAGGAAGGAAAGGAAAGGAAAGGAAGAAAGGAAAGGAAGGAAGGAAGAAAGGAAAGGAAAGGAAAGGAAGAAAGAAAGGAAAGGAAGGAAGGAAGGAAGGAAGAAAGGGAAGGAAGGAAGGAAGGAAGGAAGGAAGGAAGGAAAGAAAGGAAGGAAGGAAGGAAGAAAGGAAAGGGAAGGAAGGAAGGAAGGAAGGAAGGAAAGGAAAGGAAGAGAAGGAAGGAAAGAAGGAAGGAAGGAAGGAAGGAAGGAAGGAAGGAAGGAAGGAAAGGAAAGGAAGAAAAGGAAGGAAGGAAGAAAGGAAAGGAAGGAAGAAAGGAAAGGAAAGGAAAGGAAAGAAAGGAAAGGAAAGGAAGGAAGGAAGGATGTGTCAGATCCTCAGCGATGTGTACTCCAAGAATGTGTAAATCGATTTGAGTGTCCATAAAAGCGCTATATAAATATAAGTAATTATTACTATTATTAGAAAGAAAGAAAGAAAGAAAGAAAGAAAGAAAGAAAGAAAGAAAAAAGCAATGGTCCCAATACCAAGTCTTGCAGTACATCATATTGAACTTGTGATCAATACATCTTTATTTGCTGGAACAAATTTATAAATTTCATTCATTAAAGATTCTAAATTCAAAAATCAGATTAAGAAAGAAAGAAGAAAGAAAGAAAGAAAGAAAGAACGAGTGATGTGTAGGTGCTACTCCAGTTTTAGTCCACTGAATTCTGCTGCTGAGCCACGGGCCACATTAAAACAGAGAGTGCGGCTCTCATTATAGCATCTGATAGAATTCTGGGATCCTCTGAGACCAGCTGATTGGAGCCCCAAATTGACCTAGAGACGAAGAGGAATGGCAGAAGAGCTTTTTTTGGAGCTGAATTTCTCAGCAGTGTAATGATCAGTGGTAAGCAACGAGACATTTATCTCAATAAGACGGTGATATTTTTACACTTGTCATTATGCAGAAGAAGGTAGTAGCTTGATAATGAATTGCAGTGAATGTCATCATAAAGGGCTTTTAAACTCAAGTTGATCATATTAAGCAGCAGATGTGAGGAAGAGAGTAGCGCTCATTTACAATGTAATTGGTCACCCCTGCTGCCATTTAAAAATGCTAAATCTTGATTGGCAATTAATTAAAGGTGACCTATTGTGCAAAAATCACTTTATAAGGGGTTTAAACACAGTTGTGTGTCAGCAGTGTGTGAATATATCCAGCTTCTAATGGTAAAAATAAATTAATTCTATTCTTTATAATCACACTTGATAAAAACAGAAAAACTGTGTCTGCAGAAACACTTTGATTGACGTTCTCCCTTTGTACGTGTCATCAGAGGAGTAAAGCCCCGCCCACTAGTGACCATCTCTCCCTCATTACCATAGGACGTTAGTCTTGTTTTTGAATCTGCCACCATGCTGAGCATTTGTGGCTCCGCCTTCTTCTGAAAAGAGCACAATCTCATTTGAATTTAAAGTGGCAGTCACCAAAACGCCACAATTAGGATCAAAGCCTAAAAGGGGTCAGTTTCAGAGAGCTATAAAACATTATCTGTGTGCTATTTTGAGCTGAAACTTCACAAACGCTCTCGACATCCTGTAAAAAGGGGCATAATGGGTCTTCTTTAAAGTAGACATTCAATAAACACACATAACCTCTTTGCATTGTAAAGCTTAAAGTTTGTGGCTTGCTGAAATGTAATGAAATTAATAAAGCCACAACTGTGTGACTTTAGTTTTAAGGTAGTCAGGTCGTACAATTTTATAATTTTGTAAATAATGTTCAGTTTCTTACATGGACCGATCATTTTGCTTCAAAAGACTTTAGCTTCATTCACACTACGAGTGACTCAAAGCGATGAGTTACTGTACATTTCAACGGAGAGTGAGCGACTTCCAGCGACCTCCGTCTATGCGAGTGACAGTGACTGTTGGCGACCAGGTGGGCGTGTCGAGCGACACAACGAAGTTGAGAATCCTTCAACTTTATGCAAATGAAGAGCAACTTTCTTGAGGGACAGCCAATAAGAGCACCAGTAGAGCTCACGTGATCCTCTCTCAGCTCGCTCAGAGGCCGGTTGTATTCTCCGTGCTACACAGACCTGCAGCTACAAAGTCGCTGCTAGTGTGAATGAGGCATTCAGTGTGTCATCAGGAGTCATGACTATTGATTTGGACTCATTTGTATGTGTTTATTTTTAATGTAAAAAACCTGTAAACATTTACTGCCATTAAGGTTACTAGTTCGAGTCCCGGCTGAGTCAGTTGGCATTTCTGTGTGGAGTTTGCATGTTCTCCCCGTGTTGGCGTGCGTTTCCTCCGGGTGCTCCGGTTTCCCCCACAGTCCAAACACATGCGCTATAGGGGAATTGATGAACTTTATTGGCTGTAGTGTGTGTGTGTGTGTGTGTATGGGTGTTTCCCAGTATTGGGTTGCAGCTGGAAGCGCATCCACTGCGTAAAACATATGCTGGAATAGTTGGCGGTTCATTCCGCTGTGGTGACCCGTGAGAAATAAGGGACTACGCTGAAGGAAAATGAATGAATGAAAATAAAAGAATCACTAAGAACAACAGATTCATTTAAAAAATCTTCTTTAACGTTCTACTAAAGACAAAACTCACCTACATCAAGTGTTGTGCTAGTTACTGAAAAATAGTAACTAGTTACAGTTACTTTATTCAAAAAGTAACTCAATTACTTACACCAAAAAGTAATGCTTTCCTGTTAAACGTAATTTTTGAGTTACTTTTCCACAGAACATGTTTTACGCTCCCATTAATGCTCTAATGCTGCGTTCACACCAGACGCGGAAGAAGCGTCAAGCGCGAGTGATTTACATGTTAAGTCAATGCAAACGCGCGAATAGACATCCTGCGGCGCGATACGCGCGAATGGCGCGGCGCGAATGACGCGAATTGCGCGAATGGCGCGGCGCGAATGGCGCGATATGTGCGAATTGATCGTTTGACGCGCTTAAATCGCTCGAGTTCAAATATCTGAACTTCTGCGGACATTCGCGCCGCGTTAACCAATCAGGAGCTTGCATGATTGTGACGTAGCACCTGTTGTTGGTGTCCGGGGGAAATCCTCCAGCCGACACCGACAACAGTTCATCAAACTGGGCTCGGCTCAGTCAGAAGCACAGCTGAAAGCCTCCGTCATCCAGGTTAAGTTTCTGGAGGAGTTTATGAGCTCACAGCGCTGGGTGCACTTCTGAAAGTATCTAGTGGACTCAGACACTGCTCCAAACTTATCGACGCTGTTTTACAGCCTTCATAAAGCACATAAACACAGGTATTTTATCAATAAAATCCATGTTAGCCATTTAGCAACGAAGCTACATTCACTGGGCAGACAGAAGTCCTGCCCATGACGCAAATCCGCTTCTGTTCTGAAGTGAATTTGACGCTCGAATGAAGCGGAGTCTGACGCACGAATGAAGCGAGTAAACTCAAATGTTCACGCATCTATTTACTCGCGAATAGCGCGATTTAGCCGCGCGTTCCGCGTCTGGTGTGAACGCAGCATTATAACGTCACTTCAGTGCTGCGTGGAGAATACTCTGTTGATGCGCTTCAGTTTGAATTCATTTGCATATTCTCACGACTAAAACACAAGACAGACTTAAACAAAAAGTCATTTATAAACACTAATTTATTTAAGTCAGACCAGCAGCACAAAAATAAAACAATACCACAAGATGATTAAACAGCTGAATGATACATTCAGAAACAAAAAAGCTAAACTGAAGTTGCCTCAGCGTCATAAAAGTTTGTATTTATCCCTTAAACTTGTTCCTTCACAGCTTGAGTATGAAAATAGCGACAATATACAACAAAAACAAAACCTTTATGAAATAAATAAATGAAAGTAATCTGAATTATCATTCAGAATCAATTTGGTGAAACTCAGCACCAAAAAACTGCTATTATAGACAAAACAAAAACAGGACAGCTGCTCAAACATGAAATCGCTGAGCAAATTTTCAAACTAACCACAAATTAAACGTGGTACGTCAGCAACTTATGGAAAGTAAGCTGTGTGTATTCAAAGTGCAAAATTTCGCTGTTGTATGACAGCTATAAAACAATAAAAAAAAATAAATCACAGCACTTTTCTGAGCAATACAACACTATACGGTGCTCCACCGGAAAAAGGCTTTTTTTTTTTTTTTTGGGGGGGGGGGGTTTGGGGGTAGAAAATGAATGAATGACAACACTATACATTTGAAATAACATGTTATGAAATATAACAGAACTGTGTCACTGGGCCTACTAAACTAATCAATTTACAAATGTGTGCTTATTTATTTGAAACAACAAACATAGTAGTATTCGTAATAGTAATTAATAATAGTAATGTTAATAGTCTCTCTGTCTCTCTCTCGCTCGCACACGGTCTCTCTGTCTCTCTGCATTGGCAAAATCATTGAAAAAGTTGTTTTCAACCAGGTTAACACGTTCTTAAACTCCAAGAGGTGTTTAGACAATTTTCAATCTGGTTTCAGAGCACATCACAGTACAGAGAGCGCTCTTATAAAGATAATCAATGATATCCGCCTAAATACAGATTCAGGTAAACTAACAGTGCTGGTATTGCTCGATCTTAGTGCTGCATTTGACACTGTCGATCACAGCATACTTCTGGATAGGCTGGAAAATTGGGTTGAGCTGTCTGGGACGGTCTTCAAATGGTTCAGACCTTATCTTGAAGGGAGAGGTTACTATGTCAGTATAGGTGACCATAGGTCGAGGTGGACACCGATGACATGTGGATTCCCACAAGGCTCGATTCTGGCTCCTCTCCTGTTCAACCTTTATATGCTCCCTCTGAGCCAAATAATGGGAAAGAACCAAATCTCCTACCACAGCTATGCTGATGACACTCAGATCTACTTAGCCTTACTGCCTAATGACTACAGCCCTATTGACACCCTCTGCCAATGCATTGATGAAATGAACAGTTGGATGTGCCAAAACTTTCTTCAGTTAAACAAAGAGAAAACTGAAGTCATTGCGTTTGGGAACAGAGATGAGGTTCTCAAGGTGAATGCGTACCTTGGCACTAAGGGTCAAACAACAAAAAATAAGGTCAAGAATCTTGGTGTGACTCTGGAGTCAGATCTGAGTTTCAGTAGTCATGTCAAAGCAGTTAGTAAATCAGCATACTATCATCTCTAAAACATTGCAGGAATCAGATGCTTTGTTTCCAGTGAAGACTTAGAGAAACTTGTTGATGCTTTTATCAGCAGCAGGGTGGATTACTGTAACGGCCTCCTCACGGGCCTTCCCAAAAAGACAGTCAGACAGTTGCAGCTCATCCAGAACGCTGCGGCCAGGATTCTGACCAGAACCAGGAAATCAGAGCACATCACACCTGTCCTCAGGTCTTTACACTTGCTCCCAGTTACATTCAGAATAGATTTTAAAGTATTACTACTTGTCTATAAATCACTAAATGGCCTAGGACCTCAATACATTACAGATATGCTCACTGAATACAAATTTAGAAGAACACTCAGATCTCTAGGATCATATAAACTAGAAATTCCAAGAGTTCAGTCAAAGCAGGGTGAATCGGCTTTCAGCTATTACACCCCTCACTGCTGGAATCAACTTCCAGAAATGATCAGATGTGCTCCAACATTAGGCACATTCAAATCCAGACTGAAAACACATCTGTTTAGCTGTGCCTTTACTGAATGAGCACTGTGCTACGTCCGACAGATCGCACTATTATGTTTTTCTCTTCTTTTTCATTTTTTTACAACCTGTTTTAACACATTTTTATCTGTTTTTTATTATCTGTTTTTATTTTATTTTTTTTCTTACACTTGTCTTTTTATTCCTGTTTATGTAAAGCACTTTGAATTGCCACTGTGTATGAAACGTGCTATAGAAATAAACTTGCCTTGCCTTGCTTTGGACTTGTACCTTTGTCCAGTCTGGCGCCTCGTATGCAACACGTCATCTTGGCTAATTTCATCTGCCGCTGCGCCGTGGACCTCCGCTGACTGCGCTCGCACCTCACAGCCTTTACAGTGATTGGTTTTGCATAATCTCACAATGCGTCTGCGCTGTAAACTGGAGGATGTAGGCTAGACGGCAGCCAAAATTAATGAACTTTCCAAATAACGGACAAACGTATCATATTGTAACGATAACGGAGTTACTATATTTAAAAAGTAATGTGTTACAGTATTAGTTACTGTCAAAAGTAATGCCGTTACAGTAACGCATTACTGCCCATGGGTAGTAAATGACCTGTGGGTGAGTAAATTAACAGGGAAATTTGAATTTTTGGGTGAACTATCTCTTCAATAGCTTAATACGTACTCTTTTTTTTTTATTTTGAGTTTGACTTATAAAGCAGAACGTCTACATTTTTGACAAGAAATATGTAGCATTTATTACATCTGAACATACAGCAAATGTTTAAGACGAGCAGTAAGATTGTATTGGTCAGCCAGCTCTCTAGCACCATGGTATTCTGAGTGTAGAGTGTTTTGAGTGAGCATATACTGGTGTTGTTGGTATTCTGTGAGGGTTTTAGAGGGACAGACGCGTCTGTAATGGGCTGTTCTCAGCGGCACCGGGGCCTTGTTGCTGTTGACCTCCATTTAGACTCAGGCAGAGTGAGATCAGAGCGTCTGATGGTGAGGACGTTTCTGCCAGCGCAGGTCACGACCCACATCCACAGTCAGCACAACACACGTCTCAATCTCAGCGCTGCGAGGACACTGCTGGAGACACCGGCGTCTTAGAAAAGGGGAGCTATTATGCATAAATCACATTTATAAAGGAGTTTCAACAGAGGTGTGTTAGCAGTGTGTAAATATAAGCAGCTTCTAATG
>LR812534.1:2279279-2304944 GCA_903798195.1 Danio kyathit | reverse complement strand
GTGATGGCGAGTCTCTTGATTGCGTGTGTGTTTGTGTGCAGAACGCGGCTCGTATCATGCGGGCTCTGTTTGAGATGGCTCTGAGGAAGCGCTGGCCGGCCATGACCTACCGGCTGCTGAATCTGTGTAAGGTGATGGACAAGCGTCTGTGGGGCTGGACTCACCCACTCAGACAGTTCAACACACTGCCGGCTTCAGCGCTGGCTCGGATGGAGGACAAGAACCTCACCATCGACAAACTCAGAGACATGGGCAAAGACGAGATCGGTCAGTGTCATACTGCTCTGCCCATATTCATTTATTTATTTATTAAGATACAATGGGCCTTGTTTATCAGTCTAACATGCACTGCAAAAATGTGTGTGTGTGTCTGTTTGTGTTTGCGTGTGTCTGTCCCTCTGGTTGTGTTTATATATTTGTGTGTGTGTGTGTGCGGGCAGGTCACATGTTGCATCATGTGAACATCGGTCTGAAGGTGAAGCAGTGTGTTCATCAGATTCCCGCCATCCTGCTGGAGTCCAGCATTCAGCCAATCACCCGCACCGTCCTGCGCGTCCGCCTCAGCATCACCCCAGACTTCAGGTGGAATGACCAGGTAACCATGACAACCGCATCCAGTGCATTTACCTGCTGCCGTCCTTTTGGGTTTCAGTTCTGTGTAGCAACAGATCCCAAACTCAAGCGCCCAGACAAACATTGGGCCGTAATACTATATGTGCATTTAAACATTAGCACTTTAGCTTTCATTCATTTATTAAATAAATCATTCATTCATTCATTCAGCCATTAATTCATTTATTCATTCATGTATTAATTTATTTATTCATTCATTTATTTAGTAAATCATTCATTCATTCAATCAATCAATCATTAATTTATTCATTCATTTATTCATTTAATCATTCATTTATTCATTTATTTATTCATTCATTCATTTATTCATTCATTCATTTATTAATTTAATCATTCATTCATTTATTCATTCATTCATTCATTTATTCATTCATTCATTCATTTATTCATTTAATGATACATTCATTTATTCATTCATTTATTCATTTAATCATTCATTCATTCATTCATTCATTTATTCATTCATTTATTCATTCATTAATTTATTCATTCATTCATTTATTCATTTAATCATACATTCATTTATTTATTCATTTATCATCATTTATTCATTCATTCATTCATTTATTTCATTCATTTATTCATTCATTTATTCATTCATTTATTCATTCATTCATTTTTTCATTCATTCATTTATTCATTCATTTATTCATTTATTCATTTATTCATTCATTCATTTATTCATTAATCATTCATTCATTAATTCATTCATTTATCCATTCATTTATTCATTCATTCATTTATTCATTCATTTATTCATTTATTCATTTAATCATACATTCATTTATTCATTCATTTATTCATTTAATCATTCATTTATTCATTCATTCATTTATTAATTCATTTATTCATTTCATTCATTCATTCATTTATTCATTCATTTATTCATTCATTCATTTATTCATTCATTCATTTATTCATTCATTCATTTATTCATTTAATTCATTCATTTATTCATTCATTCATTTATTCATTCATTTATTCATTTATTCATTCATTTATTCATTCATTTATTCATTCATTCATTTATTCATTCATTTATTCATTTATTCATTCATTTATTCATTTATTTCATTCATTCATTTATTCATTTAATCATTCATTCATTAATTCATTCATTTATTCATTCATTTATTCATTTAATCATTCATTCATTTATTCATTTATTCATTCATTCATTTATTCATTCATTTAATCATTTATTTATTCATTCATTCATTCATTCATTTATTCATTTATCCATTTATTCATTCATTCAATCATTCATTTCATCATGTATTCATTAAATCATTCATTCATTTATTTGTTCATTTGTCCATTTAATCAATCATTCAATCATTCATTTATTTATTAATTTGTTCATTTATTTGTTTATTTATTCAATCATTCATTCCTTCAGTCAATCATTCATTATTCATTAATTCATTCAATTATTAATTTATTCATTCATTCATTTGTTCGTTCATTTAATCATTCATTTATTCATTTAATCATTAGTCCATTTTATCGCTCATTGATTTTATCCTTTATTTATTTAATCATTCATTCATTTATTCATTCATTCATTTATTCATTTTATCATTCATTTATTTATTCATTCATTTGTTCATTTATTGGTTTATTTATTCAATCTTTCATTCATTTATTCAATTATCTATTTATTTAAACATTAATTCCTTTATTCATTCATGTAATCATTCATTCATTTATTTGTTTATTTATTCAGTCATTAATTCATTCATTCATTCATTCATTCATTCATTCGTTAAACTGTTAATTTAATCATTCATGTTTTTTCATTCATGTGTTCATTTATTTGTTTATTATTTATTCATCCATTCAATAATTTGTTTATTTATTTATCATTCATTCATTTAACCATTCATTAATTCATTTATTAATTCATCATTAATGTATTTGTTTATTCAATCATTCATTTATTTATATATAAAAAAATTTGCATTGTCTTCTCTTCACAATCTTCTCTTTATATTTATTGATATCTTTATATTTATTAATATAAATAAATAAAGAAAGAAAAAATAAACAATAGTAATATTATGTTAATATTATAAATAATAATATTATAGGCTCTTATTATCTTTGTAATTGTATTTAAATAATCACTTTTTTTTCTAAATACATACAGTATATCTTTTAAATTGCTTTGGGTCCACATAAAACTGTTCATTGTGAAAATATGCACAGGTGTGTGTGTGTTGGGGGGGGGGTGTTTACATGTACATAAGCATGACATATTAAGTAATTGATGTGTCATAAAAAGTGTACTATTTTGCATGCAGTTTGAATCAAAAAATCTGTATTTTTAAATGCTGCTTTCTTAATTTGTTTCTCAAAATTGTTAAATAAACTAGAATCAATCAAATTATAGTGGTTATATACTGTATAGTATATAGTATGGTTATATAGTATAGAAATTTAGTATTTTATAAGTATATAAAAATATATATATATATACACATATGTATCCACACACACAATCTTAGACTCTCTCTCACACACACACACACACACAAACACACACACACCCGCTCACAGTAGGTTAGGCAGGCAGATCTGAAGCAGTCATTGATTTGTTCGTCTCCTCCCCTGCGTTTAAGAGCACAAAGGCTTGAATAGGGGCAGATCTGCTGCTATTGTCCTCCTGAGGGCCACAGATGGGCTCCTGCGTGTCCAGAACTCCTCCAGCGGGACACACAACAGCTGGATGACCATCAAACAGCACTAATCTGAGCGTGACCCGCGCACACGCATTAACACGACATTAGCAAACATTGCAGAATGCTTCATGCACTCAGGAGATCCAAAAAAAATGCATGCATCAGCTGTCAGAATTCAACAGTTTATTGTGTTGCAACAAATATTTTTGTGGGGAATTTTGGGTCTAGGAAAAAAAATTTTCCAAACAATAAAGGTGCTACAATTTTTTCCCTCTTCTCCTTTCTATTAGAATCTGTCCCTTTTTTTTGTTTATTTTTTATGTAGTTAGTTATTTTATTTTATTATTTTATTTTATTTTATTTTATTTTATTTTTATATTTTATTCATTCTCAACAAAAACTGGACTTCCATAATTTTTTGACAGTGATTTACATATCACACCCACTAAATTAATTAATTAATTAATTAATTAATTAATTTATTTATTTATTTATTTATTTATTTATTTATTTATTTGTTTGTTTATTTGTTTATTTTAATTAGTTTTTATTAGTTTTTATTTTTCATTTATTATTTGTTTATTTATTTCATTTAATTATTTGATTATTTTTACTTATTTTTTATTTATTTTTCATTTATTTATTTATTTATTTATTTATTTTTGTTATTTTTTGTTATTTTTTTATTTATCAACAAAAACTGGACCTCCATACATTTTTGACAGTGATTTACATATCACACCCACAAATTTTTTTATTTATTTTTTATTATTTTTCATTTAATTAATTTTTTTTATTTTTATTTATTTGTTTTTTTTTTCATGTATTTATTTAATTATTTGTACTTATTTTTTTTATTTTTTTAAATGTATTTTTATTTTTTTATTACAGAAACTGGACCTCTGTAAATTTTTGACAGTGATTTACATATCACACCCACTAAATTTATTTATTTATTTATTTATTTATTTATTTATTTATTTATTTATTTATTTATTTATTTTTATTATTTTTATTTATTTATTTATTTATTTTTCATTCATTTTTATTTATTTATTTATTTATTTTATCAACAAAAACTGGACTTCCATAAATTCTTGACAGTGATTTACATAACACACCCACTAAATTTATTTATATTTTTTATTTTATTTATTTATTTATTTGTGTTTTTGTGTGTGTGTGTGTGTGTTTAGTTTCATCAGCATCAGTTCATTTGTTAAGTTGTCTTTAGATTTATGTTTTTGAAGCTGCTGATAATTAAATAATCATGTTTAATCTGTTTTATTTCCTCCATGTTTTGCGCGCGTGTTAAATATGTTCACCTCCAGGCCTTCGATTCAGGCTTTCTAATGTGAATAAAGCTGTGCAGAGATTCCGATTCAGATCAAACAGCTCAAGGATGATTTATACACAGCATCAGTCGTCATTCAAGATGCTTTAATGCCAGAAAAAAAGAAAAAGGCTGTCTGATGATCCATACATCACTCTAATGTAAAACAGGCCACAACTCAACTGCCTATAAAGATTTCACTCTCTTTAGTGCTAAATACAAGCCATTTAACACCGCAGAGTTTACTGATAGTGATTAACAGGAGCTGATGCGCTGGTACTGACGTCTGAATGGACACTTCATTTTGACCTCTCAGTGTAATTACAGAGCAATTAACATTAAATTATGCAGGATCTGTCTGGAATAGATCAACTCAAGGAGGGCTGAAATATGGAAAATATTTTTATACCATGCTTAGGTAGGGTTTTTAATATGCTACATGTGTATATAAGGTGTTTGTAATTGTAGGGACACTGGACAACAGAGTTGAGGATCCATGTGCAGTTTATTAAGAACAGTAGTCAGGCAGGCAGCGGTCAAAACAGGGATAAACAGATGAATACAGAGAAACCCGGAAACGTCATCAGGTAACAGGCAGATGGTCAAAGACGGGCAGCAGGCAGGATAAACAAAACAAGGCAAGGGTCGAACACGGATAGACTAGACACAGGAAACGCTTAGAAATGTTACAGGATGTAAACCAAACAAGACTCAGCAAAGAATTTATAATCAAAATCCACAAACTCACTAAAAAAAAAGAAAGAAGGTTGCTGGTTGGAGTCCCGGCTGGGTCAGTTGGCGTTTCTGTATGGAGTTGTTCTCCCCGTGTTGGCGTGGGTTTCCTCCGGGTGCTCCGGTTTCCCCCACAAGTCTAAAGATATGCACTATAGGGTGAACTACACTATAGGGTGAACTATATGTGTGTGAATGTGAGAGTGTATATGGGTGTTTCCCAGTATTGGGTTGCAGCTGGAAGGGCATCCGCAGTGTGCGTGGCTTGTTTTTTCTACTGCGAGCTGATAGGATGTAGTAAAGTAGGCTTTTAAGATGGGGAGAGTTATTACAACCTAACAGACTCCGCCTCCTGCTCACCATTTCTGTTTGTTGTCAAAACTGACAGCTGGAGGGGGCGTGGTTAAGTATGTTAGCCCCGCCCATTACCTCAGACAGACCTAATCTGAGAGTTGAACTGAAAACAAACAGTGCATTTGCAGATTTCAATTAAAGCTTACAAGGGCAAGCATTTATTTATTTTCTCAATGACATGCGCTGATGAATTGTTTAGCACAAAACTAGCAATGTAAGCTAACAATATCAATACTGTTAGATTTGATTTCAGGTGCACTTTAAAGGTGCAGTATGTAAGTTTGACACCTAGTGGTTAAACTTGGTGTTGCACTCCTGGATCAAAACAATAGCATGCGTGGGATGCCAGAGAAGCGAGTGATTTAAACTGTTCTAAAAAAAGCGACGACACGCGATAGAGGGAATATTCTCCATATTAAAGGGAGTTTTTGTCCTAACCAACACCTCGAATTAAATTTATTAGAAACGGCTTCTATTTCTAACAGCTGAACTTGTGAAACCTATGACAGTGATCAGCTCAGGTAAATCTCGTGTGCTTTATTCAATGCTAAATGCTAACAATATGAGTTTGAATGCCATTTTACATTTAATGATGTTAACGTGGGTTGACATGTATTAAACAGATTCTAAACTTTACCATTTCATGAGTGAGTGCATATTCTGTGCTTCTGAATGGCTGTATTCAAATTTCTGTCGTGTTTCGTCTGGTGCAAACAGCCAAATAGCTCATCACTGCCTCTCTCGTCACAGCGTGTTGTTAGGACACGCGGTTACAATGTAACCTGCTCACCTAATGTTGACGTTCGTAATATTTATGTCATTTGCTAATTAATAACCTCATGTGGAACTGAATCTGTCTCCCATACTGTCCTTTTCGGTCACGGACGCATGCTTTCAGAGCCTTTCTGAATGAATGTATAAAGTATGCTGTTTCCCAACATGGCAACCCGGGGTGCTGAATTATAATTGGCTAAACTGGCATGTGCATGTGAAAATTACCTAAACAAAGACAGCGTTCCGGCACGGAAAAGACATTTTCAAAGCAGAATATCTGACTTCAGCATTGTTTTTCAGTTAAACAAGTATGTTCACTTAGGATGTGTCTTAAATATCTGCACACATATTATGGTAATTTTATGCTTTAGAAGAGTAAAAAAAATTACATACAGCACCTTTAAAGCCACTTTATATCCCGTCTGGTCTTCAACAGGTCCACGGTTCAGTTGGAGAGCCCTGGTGGTTATGGGTAGAGGATCCCATCAATGACCACATCTACCACTCTGAGTACTTCCTGCTGCAGAAGAAACAGGTGAAGATGCGTCTGCACATCAAACAAATCCACAGCATATAATATTTCCTAGAAATATAATTTCTGTAATATTTTTTCTTCTGGAGAAAGATTTGTTTTATTTCGGCTAGAATAAACTCAAAAAAGTCAAAATATATGATTTTTAGCCGCGGCCGCATTAAGGTAACAGACCAGACAATTACGTCATTGAACGGTGTACAAATAGAAAGAGTTAGCTCCTACAAATATCTAGGTATTTGGATTGATGAGAGATTAGCCTTTGATATACACATTGATAAGTTATTGAAAAAGCTTAGGCCAAAATTAGGATTCTTATACCGGTCCAAAAATTGTTTAAAAAATTGTATTGTTAATGACCTCCAGAATCAAGAGCATCTGTGCTCTGCGTCTTACACCTTCAAACGCCAAAGTGCGTTCACTGCGTGTCAGGATTGCCTTCTGAGGCGCAAGCCATCTATTAAATAAGGAAAAGATTCACTCAGCTTCTCTTATTGCAGCAAATTCAGTTTTTACTGTTGATATTTGGCGCCAGATAATCAGAAAGTTTGTTCTCTTTGGCTTGTTGGATGGAAACGCTGCTTTATTTGCATGTCTTTTATAGGATAATCCAGCTTTGCGCATAAAGTTAATTCACATTTTTAAATGGAAACAAACACTCTCAAAAATAAAGGTACAGGAGCTGTCACTGGGGTGGTACCTTTTCAAAAGGTACACATTTGTACTTATAGGGTCCATATTGGAACCTCAAAAGTATATATTAGTACCTAAAAAGTTTAAGAGGAACACTTTTTTACTTTTTAGCTACTAATATGTACCCTTGAGGTATTAATATGGACCTTTAAGGTACAAATTTGCACCTTTTGAAAAGGTACCACCCCAGTGACAGCTCCTGTACCTTTATTTCTGAGAGTGTAGCTATTGTGAGGCTTTATGTAAACATCACCTTTTTAGTGTTGATAGTTTTATTCAATTTAATTATCTTAAATTGGTTTTAAAGTGTTTAATTAATCATGCTCCATTGCTGTTTTCTGATCTGGGGTGCGTTTCCCAAACAACGAAGTAACTCGCGGCTGAACTATCATAGTGCGATGCATCGTTTGGCAAAAGAACGATGTAGTGACGAGTGTTTCGCAAAACCCGTAGTTTCTCTGTCGCAGATCCATCGCTTGAACCACGTTAGTTATAACGTAAAACGCCTATAATGATGCTCTAAACGGGGTGGAGTAACTTCTTTAGAGAACAACCCCATCATTTCTTTGTGCAAATTATATTGTTTTACACAAACACGCATTTAAAATAAAATCCAATATTAGTTTTGGTAAAGACATGCACTCGCTTTCCATATTCATTGAAATATATGTAAATGGCACATATAGGGCCAATGTTTGCTTTACTAATATTATTGAGAAGTTGAACATTACATATTCTATTCGAAAACATAAAATCACTTACAAAAGCTAACACTATTCTAATCTCATATATAAATCATATAAATAAATAAATAATGAGGCGATTTATTATAAATATATTTACTTTAATAATAATATTATTAACATTAATGATGATGATGATGATTATTATTATTATTATTTAGGATATTGTTTATTTATTAAAAAAAATACAATTTCACATGCAAACCACAGCAGAAAGTTCTAACCAACAGGCCCATGTCATATACAGCAGAGAAACTTAATAAATAACCCACTATAAAATAAAAGAATTAACGTATGCTATGTTTTTTATTTTCACAAGCTTTGGAGACGTAACATAATTTCCGCTTTTAAATATACCTATAGCTTTCGCCATGAGGCTGTGTTCAAAATGATATCAATGTTTTCAAAGTGCACTGCGAAGGGAGCACAATTGTAAACATGAAGATCGCTAAAACTGAACTGTAAAAATACTTTGAAAGCAAATTACACCTAAGAGAGATGACCTTAATGCTTTTTTATTTTTAATAATTCCAGCTTTGAATGTTAGAATGTTCTAAATGAATAGGGCATAGGGGGGATAAGTGGGAATAGAACACAGCCAGGAACTATGCTTCTAACTACAGCTCCAGAGGTGTCGTTTCAAGAGCTCAAGTTTGCGATGCAGTTTGCGAATGTTCGTTGGAGCGATGGATTTGGGAAACAGCAAATCAAAGAACTATGTTTGTAACGACGGAACTTGCGACCTTAGTTGGCTAACGATGGTTTTGGGAAACGCACCCCTGGTCAGAAGGCGTCAAACCTCTCACAGAGTCACTCGAGCAACTGCTAATGGTGACTGTCTAGTGCCAAAGTGTAAGACCTCTTTTGGTCAGTCTGTTTTTTTTTTTCTTTTAAGGGAACCAAACTGTGGGAGGATTTACCTGTTATTGATATAAATATGTTTAGTAGTGTACTTAAAAGCAAACAAAACAGCAGCGTTTAGACAAATAGTCTACTATTAGTTTGTTTGATCATGCCTTACAGTAATTTTATGTAAAGAATTATAATGTTGTGTATATGTATCTATTATATTTTTATTTTATGTTAAAAGCCTCCTGTGGGCAGAATTAGCAAGTCCGCTAAACACTTGTGTAATTGTGATGTCAAAGAAATAAATAAATAAAAATAATTCTGACTTCAGCTGTAAATAATATATCAAATAACACCAAAAATACATATTTAAGTACAGGTTTACAGTGTGTTTTTGAACAAATAAATGCAGCCTTGGTGAGCGGTGAACTCCTGTATATTTCTCTAAACATTTCCTCTGTATGTCAGGTTGTGAGTGGAGAGCCGCAGCAGGTGGTCTTCACCATCCCCATCTTTGAGCCCATGCCTTCTCAGTATTACATCCGCGCCGTGTCTGACCGCTGGCTGGGCTCTGAAGCCGTGTGTATCATCAACTTCCAGCATCTCATTCTGCCAGAAAGACACCCGCCACATACAGGTGCATCTCATTCACACACACACTTACGCACACTCCTACTAATACTTCATTCATTTCAGGTGTGCTTTAAAGTGCGAGTGCCATGCAAGTATTATTTTCTAGATTAACATCATCTTCATTGTTTTCTTAATTTCAGAGCTCTTGGATCTTCAGCCGTTGCCGATTACTGCTTTGGGAAACAGGGAGTATGAGAGCCTATACAAGTTCACACACTACAATCCCATTCAGACGCAGATCTTCCACACGCTCTACCACACAGACACCAATGTCCTGCTGGGGGCTCCTACCGGCTCCGGCAAAACCATCGCTGCGGAGATGGCCATATTCAGGGTCTTCAACATGTACCCCACCTCCAAGGTCTGAACCCATACCATCTGTTCGGCTTTCAATTTTCATTGGTATGACACGATTTAACCAGCATGCATCTCTGTCCGAGCAGGTGGTCTACATTGCTCCTCTCAAAGCTCTGGTTCGAGAGAGAATCGAGGACTGGAAGATCAGAATAGAAGAGAAACTTGGGAGAAAGTGAGAGTGTTTAAAGATTCGTCTGGCAGATATGTACAGAATTATTAGCCCCCCTGAATTATTAGCCCCCCTAAATATATATATATATACACACAAGAACATTTATTTTCAACACATTTCTAAACATTTTAATAACTAAGTTCTAATAACTGATTTATTTTATTTTTGCCATGATGACAAAGGCTTAATAAGGTTAAGGTCAGGTAATAAGGCAAGCCATTGGATAACAGTGGTTTGTTCTGTAGACAATCGAATACAAATATTGCTTAACGGGGCTAATAATATTGAACTTAAAATGGTTTAAAAAAAATTAAGAACTGCTTTTATTCTAGCCTAAATAAAACAAATAAGACTTTCTCCTGAAGAAAAAATATTAGAGGAAATACTGTGAAAAATTCCTGAATCTGTTAATCAACTTCAGAGAAAAAAATCACAGGAGGGCTAATAATTTTGACTTCAACTCTATCTGTATATGTTATACCCTGACGCTTTATTTGCTGATGATCATACTGTTTCTGTCTAGGGTGGTTGAGTTAACTGGTGACAATACTCCAGACATGCGAGCCATAGCGCAGGCCGACCTGATCGTCACGACTCCAGAGAAGTGGGACGGAGTGAGCCGCAGCTGGCAGAACCGCAGCTATGTGCAGAAAGTGGCCATTCTCATCATTGACGAGATCCATCTTCTGGGTAAAACGTCTGATAAAACACCACTAAAGCCGCCTTTCCACTGCACAAATGACAAGCCACAGACTGGAAGTCATTGGCTGTTCGTTTTTTAATTATCTGACAGTTTTCTGCCATTTTTAAGTCTAATATTGGTTTCATTTTAGCCTTATCATGCAGATTTGACCAGTTTTTGATGTATTGCTGATAAAATAAATAGTATTGACAGATTTTAAATGTCATATCTGTCATTTTAAGTCTAATATTGGTTTTATTTTATCTCTATGATGCAAAATTGGCCATTTGTGCTGTATTGCTGATAAAATAAATAGTATTGACAGCTTTTAAATGTCATTTCTGTCATTTTTAAGTCTAATATTGGTTTTATTTTAGCCTTATCATGCAGATTTGACCAGTTTTTGATGTATTGCTGATAAAATCAATAGTATTGACAGATTTTAAATGTCATTTCTGTCATTTTTTAAGTCTAATATTGACTCCATTTCACCTTATAATGCAAATTTGACCATTTGTTTATGTATTGCTAATAAAATAAATAGTATTGACAGCTTTTTAATGTCATATCTGTCATTTTTTAAGTCTAATATTGGTTTTATTTTATCTCTATGATGCAAAATTGGCCATTTGTGCTGTATTGCTGATAAAATAAATATTATTGATAGTTTTTAAATGTCATATCTTCCGTTTTTAAGTCTAATATTGATGCCATTTTACGTTATGATGAAAATTGATCATTTTAAATGTATTTCTAATTTTTAAAAAATAGTTTTGACAGCTTTAACTTTTTGTTTGGCTCCGCAGGTGAAGACCGAGGGCCGGTTCTTGAAGTCATTGTGTCCAGAACCAACTTTATTTCATCGCACACCTCAAAAACGGTCAGAGTAGTCGGACTGTCCACCGCGCTGGCTAATGCACGAGATCTAGCCGACTGGCTGGGCATCAAACAGGTTAGAAAACCACTGCGATATACAACCTGCATCTATTAACTTCCACGTACTGTACATGATCCTTATAAACACCACATCACTGTCTGTTACATTTGATGAAAGACTTATGACATACAAATCACTTTGGAGGCCATGCATAACTTCTCATAAGCGGCCGGGACTTTGTAAGGTGTCCAGAATGTGGTTTTGCATTGTGGTGTTGAAAGGTGCATGGGTGTCCCTGGAAAAGAAGGCAGCATATTGTGCTCCAAAATCTCTATGTACTTTCCAGCAATAATGATGCATCACAGAAATGCAAGTTACCTTTGCCAAGGGCACTTGGACTTGTTTGGTTTTAGACTTGTTGCTGGTAACAGTCTGGATGATCCTTTTCTTCTTTGGTCTGAAGCACACAACATCCAATTATCCCAAAAAATGCCTGAAATACTGATTCATCAGTTTCCACTGTGTGATAGTTCATCCCAGATGCCTCCGAGCCCAGAGAAGTCAATGGTGCTTCTGGACACTGTTAACATAGGGCTTCCTTTTGGCACAGAACAGTTTTAACTGGCATTTGTGGATGTAACTACCTATTGTGGTACTTGACAAAGGTTTGCCACAGTAGTCCTGAGCCCATGTGATGATTTGGCTTACAGATGATTAAGGATTCTTGATGCTGTGCCCCCTGAGGGATGAGAGATCACGGTTGTTCAGCCGATGCTGCGTTCACACCAGACGCGGAACGCGCAGCTAAATCGCGATATTCGTGAGTAAATAGACGTGTGAACATTTGAGTTTACTCGCTTCATTCGCGCGTCAAATTCACTTCAGAACAGACGCGGATTCGCGTCATGGGCAGGGCTTCTGTCTGCCCGGTGACTGTAGCTTCGTTGCTAAATGGCTAACATGGATTTTATTGATAAAATAACTGTGTTTATGTGCTTTATGAAGGCTGTAAAACAGCGTCGATACGTTTGGAGCAGTGTCTGAGTCCACTCGATACTTTCAGAGGTGCACCCAGCTCTGTGAGCTCATAAACTCCTCCAGAAACTTAACCTGGATGATGGAGGCTTTCAGCGGTGCTTCTGACTGAGCCAAGCCCAGTTTCATGAACTGTTGTCGGTGTCGGCTGGAGGATTTCCCCCGGTTAACGTGGTGCGAATGTCCGCAGAAGTTCAGATTTTTGAACTCGAGCGATTTGCGCGATTTGCGCGTTAAGCACGTCAAACGCTCAATTTGCGCGGCACCATTCGCGCAATTCCAAATATCTTCTTCTCTTTCTCTGAGAAACATTGTTTTTAAACATTTCAATAATTTTCTCATGTATTTGTTGGCAAACTGGTGATCCCCGGCCCATCTTTGCTCCTAAAGGACTCGACCTTTATTGGCTGCTGCTTTTGTACCAAATCATAATTACAGTCGCCTGTTGACATCACCTGTTCCACATCACATCATTATTTAATCAGTTTACCTGATTACTAACCCTAAACTGCTCCTGCCACAACTTATTTTAGGATGTGTTGCAGGTCTGAATGGCAGGAAAGGGTGAATATTTACAAATGAAATGAAGTACATTTGGAAATCACTACTTTCTTTTTTTATTTGCATTTTCCAGACTGTCCCAACTTTTTCTGAATTGAGGTTGTTATATATTTATATATATATATATGGACTACAGCGAGTTCCGCTCCTGTCAGCTAAGAACAGGAAACTGAGGCTACAATTCACACAGGCTCACCAAAACTGGACAATAGAAGATTGGAGAAACGTTGCCTGGTCTGATGAGTCTCCATTTCTGCTGCAACATTCGGATGGTCGGCTCAGAATTTGGCCTCAACAACATGAAAGCATGAATCCATCCTGCCTTGTATCAGCAGTTCAGGCTGGTGGTGGTGGTGTAATGGTGTGGGGGAGATTTTCTTGGCACACTTTGGGTCCATTAGTACCAATTGAGCATCGTGTCAACGCCACAGCCTACCTGAGTATTGTTGCTGACCATGTCCACCCCTTTATGACCACAGTGTCTCCATCTTCTGATGGCTACTTCCAGCAGGATAACGCACCATGTCATAAAGCGCCAATCATCTCAGACTGGTTTCTTGAACATGACAATGAGTTCACTGTACTCAAATGGCCTCCACAGTCACCAGAGCTCAATCCAATAGAGCTTCTTTGGGATGTGGTGGAACGGGAGATTGGCATCATGGATGTGCAGCCGACAAATCTGCAGCAACTGCGTGATGCTATCATGTCAATATGGAGCAAAATCTCTGAGGAATATTTCCAGTAGCTTGTCGAATCTACGCCATGAAGGATTAAGGCAGTTCTGAAGGCAAAAGGGGGTCCAACCCGGTACTAGTAAGGTGTACCTAATAAAGTGGCCAATGAGTGTGTGCTTGCCCCCCAAATGCTATATAGGTGCTATAGTTGTATGTGCATAATAGATGGCTTTCGTTTCAGTGGAATCATGCTTCACTTGCCGCCATGATGATTAAGGGTGAAACCAGTAGAATAAGCATATTATCTGTAACACTGTATTAACGATAGCGTCATTATCATCCTGTTTCCATTACAGACGGCGGAGCGAACGTTCTGTGAGTCGTCCTATATGCGTATGTGTGCTCACAAGGGTCTATAAATAACCATCTCCCTCTCTCTCTCTCTCTCTCTCTCTCTCTCTCTCTCGGCGTGTAGCAGCATCAGTGGTTATGTAAACGTTGTTTTACTATTGCCGAAATGTCACCCTGCTAGACAGACGGGGAAAGCAAGGGCTGGGGGTCTCCATAAATCTGACGTGCGCTGTTTGGGCTGAGGCGCGTCCCTAGCTGCCCGATCCATTATCCGGCCCTTTAAATATGTGCACACACGCACACAGGTCCGGGCCACTTGTGTGAGAGCGCGGTTGTGGGACAGGGGACAATGACGGGCTGTAATTACCCCCAGATGGGCCACTCTGTCAGGCACACGGCCAGCTGGGCACTCCATCTCTCGCTTTATTACAGTCTCCTCACTTTCTGGCCCTGTTTTTGTGAGCCCGTCCTCATTTATCTCTGGTCTGTCTGTCTTTCAGGTGGGACTGTTTAATTTCCGGCCCTCTGTTCGCCCGGTGCCATTGGAGGTTCATATCCAGGGCTTTCCGGGGCAGCATTATTGCCCTAGAATGGCCACTATGAACAAACCAGTATTCCAAGGTATAATACAGGAGTAACATGCAGGTTTTGTAACTTTAGTTGTATCTTGTTATACGTTTTAATTTGTGCTACACTCTCAGAAGTAAAGGTACGCGAGCTGTCACTGGGGTGGTACCTTTTCAAAAGGTACACATTTGTAATTAAAGGGTCCATATTGGTAACTTAAAAGTATATATTAGTACCTAAAAAATTTAAGAGGAACACTTTTGTACTTTTAAGGTACTAATATGTACCCTTGAGGTATTAATATGGACCTTTAAGGTACAAAATTGTACCTTTTAAAAAGATACCACCCCTGTGACAGCTGGGGAGTGTACAATAAAGGGTAGTCAGCATTTGAAGTGATCAAAACTTACTTCAAAGTTGAGCTGATGCTTTTAAATGACACCCATTCTTGTTTAAGGACAATTTTGACAAACTTTTTTGATCCACTTCAAATGTTCTCAAATATTTTCTAAGTGCTGTTTAAAGGAGACAGCACATTTCTAAATGTATTTATTTATTTATTTATTTTATTGTTTTATTCATTTATTTATGTTATTTTTATTATGTTTATTTATGTATTTTATTTTATTTGTATTATTTATTTATGTATATTATTTTTACTATTTATTTATTTAATAATTATATAAAATTTTATTTTTATTTTATTTAGATTTTTATTTTGTAATTTATTTGTGTATTTTATTTTACTATTTATTTATTTTATTTTATTATTTTTATATTATTTATTCATTATATTTTATTTTCGTTATTTATTTATTTATTTTTATGTTTTATTTCTATTTATTTTATTTTATTATTTACTTATTTATGTGTTTTATTGTTTTTATTTATTTATTTATGGATTTTTTATTATTATTATTTATGTATTTTATTTTATTATTGTGTATTTATTTATTTATATTATTTTTACTATTTATTTATTATTTAAATTTTGTTTGATTTTATTTATATATTTATTTTATTATTTATTTGTGTGTTTTATTTTACTATTTATTTATTTATTTTATTTTATTATTTTTAAATTATTTATTTTATCTTATTATTTGTTTGTGTTTTATTTATTTATTTATTTTGTTATTTAATTTTTTTTTCATTTATGTTTTTTATTATTATTTATTTGTGTATTTTTTTTTCTACTATTTATTTTATTATAATTTTGAATATTTTTTTATTTTTTTTTATTTTTTTTTAAATAATTTATTTATTTAATTATTTACTTATTTTTTTTTCCACTCTCTGTTTCCACTGTCCTGCAGCAATCCGCACACATTCTCCAGCCAAACCCGTCCTCATATTCGTGTCGTCCCGCCGGCAGACTCGGCTCACAGCTCTCGACCTCATTGCCTTTCTGGCTACTGAAGACGACCCCAAACAGTGGCTCCACCAGGACGAGAGAGAGGTCAGATAACATTTGTCCAAAATAACGCGCTTCAAAACATGCATTTCATTTTAAATAACTTTTCTATTTCCATCCAAAAAATAAATAATAATAATAATGATAATAAATTTTATTTATGGTGCGCTTTTCTTAAACTCAAAGTACTACGAGATATACAGCAACAAATAAAAAACGCAGAGAATTACAAGCTTGCATAAAAATCCCAGTAACAAGCCACACCGCAATAAAAAAATAAACAATAAAAAAACAATAATTGAGCAAAATTAGATTAGATAAAATATAATGTCGCAAAGGGAAGTACTAAATAAAGCAATTCTCAGAGCTTGTTTAAATCTTTAATAAGAATAAATGATTTCTAAGATGGCAGTACTGTCACACCGAGATTCCAATTAATAAACAAAAACATAGAAACTCTAATTATGGTTCAAATGTAAGGTTGTTAAATGTAAAGCAGAAGAAATAGGAAAGATGTAAGTTAAGAACTGGAGTCAGATCTGATTCTGACCCCCAGAATTGGATTCGGAAGTCCCTAAATATTCAGACCCCTAATAATAAAGTGGTTCATTCCACTGTGGTGCACTTTTAGCTTAGCTTAGGGTTTGGGTTATGCCTGAAAATAGTCCCTAGGAAAGTTCCTTGATTATTGTACCAGACTGAGAGTATAGTTCCATATCAGCCTAGAAAACAGCTCCATCAGTCTTAGTATGCGATGTAACTGTGGAAGAGTCGCATGTTAAATATGACAATTATCGAAACAATAATATTTAAATATAATATAATAATAAATAGGCGACGCAGTGGCGCAGTAGGTAGTGCTGTTGCCTCACAGCAAGAAGGTTGCTGGTTCGAGCTTTGGCTGGGTTAGTTGGCGTTTCTGTGTGGAGTTTGCATGTTCTCCCTGCGTTCGCGTGGGTTTCCTCCGTGTGCTCCGGTTTCCCCCACAGTCCAAAGACATGTGGTACAGGTGAATTGGGCAGGCTAAATTGTCTGTAGTGTATGAGTGTGTGTGGATGTTTCCCAGAGATGGGTTGCAGCTGGAAGGGCATCCGCTGCGTAAAACCGTGCTGGATGAGTTGGTGGTTCATTCCGCTGTGGCGACCCCGGATTAATAAAGGGACTAAGCCGAAAAGTAAATGAATGAATGAATAATAATAAATATATTTTTTGCAGTATGCTAATGGTCTAATCCAATTCAATGATTTATGCTAAGCTAAGCTAAAAAATTGTACACCAGACACAGAATGGTTTAATGCTTTAAAAATGCTAAAGCTCAATTGTTTAACTGTAGGAGAATAGATTCAGACCCCTAAAAATAAAATGGTTCATTCCGCTGTGCAGCACTTTTAGCTTAACTTGAGGATGGAGTTTTGCCTCAAAATAGTCCCCAGCTAGATAACTAGGTAACATCGCTGTGCAATATCATTGTGCGTGCTGCAGCCATGGTACTGGAAAGTTCCTTGATTATTACGCCAGAATGAGAGTATAGTTCCTATGGTCTCTATCTAATCTTTTTCCATGAGTCTTAGTGCGCGATGTAACTGCGGAAGAGTCTCGTGTTCAATATGACAATTATCGAAACGTTTTTATTTATTTTTCGAGCAGTATGCTAATGGTCTAATCCAATTCAATGATTTATGCTAAGCTAAGCTAAAAAGGCTCCGCCAGACACAGTGAATGACTTAATGGATTTAGAAATTGTAAAACTCAATAGTTTAACTGTAGGAGAGTTGATTCAGACTCCTCATGATAAAGTGATTCATTCCGCTGTGGTGCACTTTTAGCGTAGCTTAGGGTTATGGTTATGTCTGAAAATCGCCCCCAGCTAGATAACTAGGTAACATCGCTGTGCAATATCATTGTGCATGCCTAAGTCATGGTATGGCAGGAAAGTTCCTTGATTATTACGCCAGAATGAGAGTATAGTTCCTATAGTCTCTATCTATTAATTTCCCATCAGTCTTAGTGAACGATGTAACTGCGGAAGAGTCTCGTGTTCAGTATGACAATTATCAAAACATTTTTATTTATTTTTTGAGCAGTATGCTAATGGTCTAATCCAATTCAATGATTTATGCTAAGCTAAGCTAAAAAAATGCTCCGCCAGACACGGAGAATGGCTTAATGGATTTAGAAATGGTAAAACTCAGTTGTTTAACTGTAGGATAGTAGATTCAGACCCCTCATAATAAAATGGTTCATTCCGCTGTGGTGCACTTTTAGCTTAGGTTAGGGTTATGTCTGAAAATAGTAACTAGGTAACATCGCTGTGCAATATCATTGTGCATGCTACAGCCTTTATACGGCAGGAAAGTTCCTTGATTATTACGCCAGAATGAGAAAATAGTTCCTATAGTCTCTATCTATTAATTTCCCATCAGTCTTAGTGCACAATGTAACTGCAGAAGAGTCTCGTGTTCAATATGACAATTACTGAAAAATATGACAATTATCAAAATGTTTTTATTTATTTTTTGCGCAGTATGCTAATGGTCTAATCCAGTTCAATGATTTATGCTAAGCTAAGCTAAAAAAGGCTCCGCCAGACACAGAGAATGGCTTAATGGATTCATAAATGGTTCATTCCGCTCTGATGCACTTTCAGCTTAGGGTTAGAGTTATACCTGAAAATAGTCCCTAGCTAGATAACTAGATAACATCGCTGTGCAATATCATTGTTCATTGTATCATTAGTATGGCAGGAAAGTTCCTTTGTTATTATACCAGAATGAGAGTATAGTTCCTATAGTCTCTATCTATTAATTTCCCATCAGTCTTAATGCACGATGTAACTGCGTAAGAGTTAAATATGACAAATATTGAAACGTTTTTATTTCCTTTTTGCGCAGTATGCTAATGGTCTAATCTAATTCAATGATTTATGCTAAGCTAAGCTAAAAAATGCTCCACCAGACACAGAGAATGACTTAATGCAGTGTTTCCCAACCCTGGAACTCCTACAGTACACATTTTCAACCTCTTCCTAATCAAACACACCTGAATCGACTCATCAGAACATTAGAAGAGACTCCGAAACCTGAAGTTAATCGATCAGAAAAGGGAAGACATCCAAAATATGTACTGTTGGTGTGCCTCCAGGAACAGGGTTGGGAAACACTGGCTTAATGGATTTCAAAATGGTAAAACTCAATTGTTTAACAGTAGGAGAGTTGTAAAATGAGACTCTTTTTTGTTCCTATAAAGATCGTGCTAGTAATTTTCCACGTCAGTTCGTTCCATTGTGAGTTTCTTCTGTGTGTTTTATTCCTCTTCTCTTGGTGAAGAAGCTCAGTATCTGTTTAACGGTGATTACAGTACGGCTCAGCGCAGCTTCTAGTGCAAAAGCCTGTGTCATCTCTCATTAAATTCCCCTTTCCGTTCCACTCCATGCCTTCAGATCATTTCAAGATGTGAACAAACACATTTTTTTTTTTTGTTCTCTTCTGCTCGCCCCGTCGCAGATGTGTGCTAATATTTTCAAAGCACTCGATTAGAGAGCTAGGCGACCAAAAAAGGAATGCTTTTGTCTTCCCAATCACAAAGTAATCACATAAAAATTGCAGCCTTGCGGAGGTGATAATTCCTTTAACAGCTCACGCGGGATTGGTTACATCAGAAATACTTCAGTGTGTTTGCTGGAAAACATAAACACACGTTCATGTCAGCAAACTGCAGAGCTTGGCATTAGCGAAGACCAGTGGTGTAAAGTACTTGATTAAATGGACTTCGTTACTTTACTTAAGTATTTTTTTGGCTGCTTTGTACTTGTACTGAGTACCAAAAATATAAGCAACTTTTACTCTTTACTTGACTACATTTTTGATTGAATATATGTACTTTTTACTCCACTACATTTGAACAGATGCTTACCGTTACTCATTACATTGTGATTGTGCATGACAAGTCGGCATCTTTAACTACCACGGCTAATTTGTTGGGCGAACGAGGCGATATCGCCATCAGCAGGGTGCTGAAGGTACTGTATGCTATTTATGAGCTAAATCATGTGAACGTCGTGCACGAAAGTGGGGAGCGGGGGGTGGGAGGTCTTGGTGCAGTGGTGGTCGGAGGGGTATCGTGGAAAAAACTGAAAGTGAACAGTGGACGGTGGATCGGTAAAATGAGGTGCCGTATCCGGATCCGGCGTGTTCCGGCACAAATTAAGCCCTGGGTAAGAGTCTATTTAATGTGAATTTAGTAAAATTATGTCTGACTTTACAATGGTATTGTAAGCATAATGTAACCAAAAGTTAATACAGTTACTGATATGGCAAAAAACACTGCGACATGACATGACAATATTTTAGCTTAATTTTTTTTTTTTTTTGTGCGACATGAATAAATGTATCACTGAAATTATACATTTTGCATCAGGTGCATCAGTTTGTGATGTATTTTTCATTGAATTTATATGTAGTTTACTAAGTTGAAAAATAACACTGCTCCTCTTTGCTTAATTTTAATACAAAGAAAATATCCTGATCAATTGAAAAACTACTCAAAAAAAAAAATAAATAAATATTGCCCCCCTCTGAGACTGAGAGGTGAATCTGATTTTTTTTACTACGTTTTACTACTTTTTATTTATTTATTTTTAATTTTTTTGATAAATTGTTTGTGCCTTTTTTGAACATTTGAGTTTGACTTTTTGTTCTATTTTTTTAAATATTTTGTTCTGCCATTTTGAAACATTAAAGTGTTAAATTTAATTTATATATTAGGAAAATTAAACATTTCTTGGTGTTCTTTGAGCCTACATTCAGTATGAGTAAAATACTTAAGTTCTTTTAAAATCGGATACTTTAATACTTTTACTCAAGTCTTATTGGTATTAGTGACTTGTAACTTGTAATGGAGTAATTTTTACAGTAAGGTATCTGTACTTTTACTCAAGTATGGTTTTTAGGTACTCTTTACACCTCTGGCGAAGACACGTCCAGATGATGACCCCCTTATTAAATCTTTTATATGTTTGTGTTAGAATCTGAAAAAGATTTGCAACAATTATATGCATGCGAGTATAAACATTATGCATAAAGGTGACAACATCAAAGCTCAAAACATAAAAATGTATTTAAAAACAACCCTATTATGCATTTAAAAAGGTCATATTTTGGTTTTGGGGGTCTCCAACAACAAGCTGATACACATGCAAGGTTAAAAAAACAGCTTAATAATACTGACCTTTAAATTGTTTTTAAAAAAATTAAAGTCAGCAAGAAATAAACCATTAAAAATCTGATTTATTATGACTCCAGAAGAATTATGTTTATGTTTTATAGGAAATACTGTAAAAATGTCCTTGGTTTGTTAAAGATCACTTGAGAAACATTATTTTAAAATAACGGGAGGCCAACAAATTGATTTCAACTGAATCTGTTAAAGTTTACATGTGCAAAAATGTGCCTTGATGTACTTGAATGTTATGTGTTAACCTACTACAATACAAAGTTACTTGTCAAATACAGGGAGTGCAGAATTATTAGGCAAGTTGTATTTTTGAGGATTAATTTTATTATTGAACAACAACCATGTTCTCAATGAACCCAAAAAACTCATTAATATCAAAGCTGAATATTTTTGGAAGTAGTTTTTAGTTTGAGCTATATTAGGAGGATATCTGTGTGTGCAGGTGACTATTACTGTGCAGAATTATTAGGCAACTTAACAAAAAACAAATATATCCCCATTTCAATGATTTATTTTCACCAGTGAAACCAATATAACATCTCAACATTCACAAATATACATTTCTGACATTCAAAAACAAAACAAAAACAAATCAGTGACCAATATAGCCACCTTTCTTTGCAAGGACACTCAAAAGCCTGCCATCCATGGATTCTGTCAGTGTTTTGATCTGTTCACCATCAACATTGCGTGCAGCAGCAACCACAGCCTCCCAGTTACTGTTCAGAGAGGTGTACTGTTTTCCCTCCTTGTAAATCTCACATTTGATGATGGACCACAGGTTCTCTATGGGGTTCAGTTCAGGTGAACAAGGAGGCCATGTCATTAGTTTTTTTTCTTTTAGACCCTTTCTTGCCAGCCACGCTGTGGAGTACTTGGACGCGTGTGATGGAGCATTGTCCTGCATGAAAATCATGTTTTTCTTGAAGGATGCAGACTTCTTCCTGTACCACTGCTTGAAGGTGTCTTCCAGAAACTGGCAGTAGGACTGGGAGTTGAGCTTGACTCCATCCTCAACCCGAAAAGGCCCCACAAGCTCATCTTTGATGATACCAGCCCAAACCAGTACTCCACCTCCACCTTGCTGGCGTCTGAGTCGGACTGGAGCTCTCTGCCCTTTACCGATCCAGCCACGGGCCCATCAAGACTCACTCTCATTTCATCAGTCCATAAAACCTTAGAAAAATCAGTCTTGAGATATTTCTTGGCCCAGTCTTGACGTTTCAGCTTGTGTGTCTTGTTCAGTGGTGGTGGTTTTTCAGCCTTTCTTACCTTGGCCATGTCTCTGAGTATTGCACACCTTGTGCTTTTGGGCACTCCAGTGATGTTGCAGCTCTGAAATATGGCAAAACTGGTGGCAAGTGGCATCTTGGCAGCTGCACGCTTGACTTTTCTCAGTTCATGGGCAGTTTATTTTGCGCCTTGGTTTTTCCAGACGCTTCTTGCGACCCTGTTGACTATTTTGAATGAAACGCTTGATTGTTGGATGATCACGCTTCAGAAGCTTGGCAATTTTAAGAGTGCTGCATCCCTCTGCAAGATATCTCACTATTTTTGACTTTTCGGAGCCTGTCAAGTCCTTCTTTTGACCCATTTTGCCAAAGGAAAGGAAGTTGCCTAATAATTCTGCACACCTGATATAGGGTGTTGATGTCATTAGACCACACCCCTTCTCATTACAGAGATGCACATCACCTAATATGCTTAATTGGTAGTAGGCTTTCGAGCCTATACAGCTTGGAGTAAGACAACATGCATAAAGAGGATGATGCGGTCAAAATACTCATTTGCCTAATAATTCTGCACTGCCTGTAGATTAACATTGAAGATGTTTTTGAGTTATTTAATTAGCTTATTTATGAAGACTGCAGAGTGATGCATGCAAAAAAATGACTTTGAATATTTGTTTAAGTAGTTGTGATGTATGTTAAAGTGTGCCCTCTAAAAGTACAAGTGGCCCCTGCCCCCCCCCCCCCCCCCCCCCCAACATGGAGGCAGCCATTTTAATCACACTTAAGTTACTTACACTCGTGAAATGGAGGAAGAACTGATCCATGAACTGTGTACTGTAAAGTTCCTGTCAAGCTCTGACAAAGTCCCATACTTCAATAGTCTTTTCTGATCCTTCCTTTAACAAACGGCCGACGAATCCCCCGTTGTAAGCGTGTAGATTGCTGAAGCACTTGTCAGAAATGTGACAGGAACACAGCACAAGGCTGGGGCTATAATGCTTAGGTGTTTTTGACTAAGGAGGGGTTTGGGAACAAATGAATGTCTGAACGAATCCTATGGGAGTTGTTGGGATAATTAGGTAAAAATAAATGCCTATTATAAGACAATGAAATTGTTTTTTGACCTTACATGCATATCAGACTGTTGTTGGAGACCCCCACAACCAAAATATGACCTTTTTTAATGCATAATAGGGGCTCTTTAACTTGCAGTGCTTTTAAGCTCTCTCAGCCACCATACAGTTTCCTTATTTTAGCATCACTTTTTGAAAAAAAGTGCAAATATTATCACAAATTTTGCACTATTTGCAGCACATTTCTGTATTTGCATGTGTTTTGCGAATTTGCATGTGCGTGTGTTGTGAAATTGTTCAAGATATATTCTCAGTGTGTTAGTGTTTTTCAATTTGCCTGTGTTTTCTTAAATTTGAGCTCTCTCAGCCACCGTAATGATCTCTCTCGGTGCGATTTTTAACGTGATAGTTGAGCCAGAAGTGAAATGTCTTCGGCGAGCTGTTGATTTAATGGATGCGTATATGAGTAAAACACACATTGGGTTTGGCTGTCTGACTTGTGTTTATGAGGCAGCTCCTGATGATAGTGCTGTATTTTTCTATTACACTGATCTGCAGGCCCATAAAGCATGTGTTTTACGAGCACAGCCTCAGTCTGCCCCGTTAAAGAGCCAATAAAGCACATTAACACATGCAGAGAATACGCTATGACTTCTGCATATGTGTGGAGCAGACTTGAGGATTTAAAGAGTAGTTCACCCAATTAAAACCATCATAATATAATCATTATTTATTATTATTAATTTATTAAATTACAAATGGGTTATTTTTATTTGTAAAATTTTTATTTGTTTATTACGATTATTTTATTTACAATTAATTAAATGTCAAAATTAAAGTCTGTATTTACATAATATGTGTGTATTTACTGCGTATAAATATTGTGTAATTAAATAAAAACTATATAAAAAAAAAAATATATATATATATATATATATATATATATATATATATATATATATATGTATGTTTTTATATCATTTGTATTAAATATAAATATTTAATTTATGAATATAAATCAACAATTTCTTAAATAAATACATGCATGTGTGTTTATGTATGTATGTGTGTGTGTATATACATAGGTGAAGTCAAAATTGTTCACCCTCCTGTGGTTTTTTCCAAATATTTCCCAAATGATGTTGAACAGATTCAGGAATTTTTCACAGTATTTCCTATAATATTTTTTCTTCTGGAGAAAGTCTTATTTGTTTTATTTCGGCTAGAATAAAAGCAGTTCTTAATTTTTTAAACTCCATTTTAAGGTCAATATTATTAGCCCCTTTAAGCAATATTTGTTTTGAATCATCTACTGAACAAACCACTGTTATACAATGGCTTGCCTAATTACCCGATCCTAACCTTATTAAGTTTTTGTCACTTTAAGCTGAATAGTATCTTGAAACATATGTGCTGTCATCATGGCAAAGAGAAAATAAATAAGTTATTAATACTATTATGTTTAGAAATATGTTTTA
>LR812534.1:2234279-2274279 GCA_903798195.1 Danio kyathit | reverse complement strand
TCTCAAAATACATCATGGATCTGGTGTTTTATTTTTTTTTTATTCATTTTTTAATGAAACATCCTGAGACACACATTATCCTGAAAAACTATGTACAGTAGTGTTGGTACATAATCAGTTTTAGTGCATATGTACATATTAAATACACGTTTAGTTGCCTTGTTCTGCTGTTAAGCAAGTGTCTCGGCCGCTTTAATTAAAATACAATCAGGATTTATTTTGAGAGTGTGTGGGTTTGCTCTATGTGGACATATGGTGTAATTTTATATGCATTTACTGTATATTGAAATGTTTTCTAGAGCGTTTGGAGTTTTTATAGTACGCCAAGTCTTTACTTTTAATCATTTGAATGCACATTTTCTGAGAAAATAAAAAGATCGATTGTCTGGCTGGATTGTAAAACTATTGCTGTTTTCCTTTTTTTATTCATTCATTCATTTTCCTTCGGCTTAGTCCCTTTATTCATCAGGGGTCGCCACAGCGGAATGAACCGCCAACTTATGGAGCATATGTTTTACGCAGCGGATGCACTTCCAGCTGCAACCCGTCACTGAGAAACACTCATACACAGTCACATTCATTCATTCATTCATTTTCTTGTTGGCTTAGTCCCTTTATAAATCCGGGGTCGCCACAGCGGAATGAACCGCCAACTTATCCAGCACGATTTTACACAGCGGATGCCCTTCCAGCCGCAACCCATCTCTGGGAAACACAGTCACATTCACTACATCCAATTTAGTTCACCCAATTCCCCTATAGACCATTTCAATGTGGTCATGTCATTGGCTCATGAATATTTCCTGCATGTTATCATACAATTTCATAACTGTAACAAGAGGCAATTCAATCATAACTTGAGGTTAAAACAGCTATCATAACATGATCAATATGTGGACCTTTTTGGATTCTCGGAAGCTATAGAAATTAAAAATGTAAAGCAGGAAATACATTAGGAACATTGTTTTTGTTTACATCCCTCAAAATGGTCTATAGCGCATGTGTTTGGACTTGTGGGGGAAACCGGAGCACCCGGAGGAAACCCACACCAACACGAGGAGAACATGCAAACTCCACACAGCCGGGACTCAAACCAGCGACCTTTTTGCTGTGAGGTCACCACTTAGCCAACGTGTCACCCTATTTATTTACTTATTTATTTCATACCTGCCAACATTTGTCTCTGAAAATCCGGGGGGGGGGGGGGGGGGGGGGGGTTATGGGGGATATGTTGGGGGTGAGGTGCCTGAATAACACAGCTAAGTAACTTTACTATGCACTGGTTTCAGGCAGCCTCTGCGACCGTATACTATACCAAAGTCAGCAATCCAGGGGTGTTTTAGACCGTACCAAAAAGCTGAGGAGTGGGGGGGGGAGGTCGAAATTACAGGAGTTTTCTGGGAGAAATAACAAAACGGTAGGGTGGTGGGAGATGGGTGTGAAATACGGGAGACTCCCTGGAAAAACGGGAGTGTTGGCAGGTATGATTTATTTACATCATGCCCACTGTTGTCCATTGAAGTAATGTTCGTATTAAAGGAGGCATATTATTTTCCTTTTTAAAAGATCCTAGTGTGCCTGGAGCAATAGTCTCAAACTCATTTCCTGGAGGGCAACAGCTCTGCATAGTTTAGCTCCAACCACCTCCAACTCACACCTGCTTAATAGTCTCTAGTACTCTTAAACACCTTGATTAGTTGCATCAGTTTTGTTTGATTAGGGTTGGAGCAAAACTGTGCAGAGCTGCGGCCCTCCATGAATCGAGTTTAAGACCTATCCCCTAGAGCAGTGGTTCTCAAAGATAGATTTCCAAAAATCTATTTATTTTTATTAAACCATAAGAATTACCATATATTATCCCTAACCTACAGAAGAGAAAAAAATAGTTACTTATAGTTACTATATACTATATAGTTACTTTATAGCTTATAGTTACTAGTTCTATTGGATTGCGGCCCCTGGGGTAATTACATTATATTAAAGACACAGCAATAGTGTGGTTAAACTTTCTGGCACATATACAGCACTGACATACATAAAAAAAATTAAACAAAGAATAGACTTGGGTCTGTTGGTGTGTGTGCGCCATTGCATGCAAGGTTTCTGTATTTATAACCACCTCAGAGGATATTAGGGGTCGCGAGTCACTGACATTGTTATTTTGGGGGTCGCGGGCTAAAAAGTTTGGGAACCCCTGCCCTAGTGTGTGTGTGTGTGTGTGAAGTTTCAGCTCAAAATACCACACAGATAACATTTTCTATCTCTCTGAAACTGACCCTTTTAGGCTTTGATCCTAATTGTTTTGGTGACTGCCGCTTTAAATTCAAATGAGATTGTGCTCGTTTCAGAAGAGGGCGGAGCTACAAACGCCTGTGTGTCAGCATAGAGGCAGATTCAAAAACAAGACTAACGTCTTATGCTAATGAGGGAGAGATGGTCAATAGTGGGCGGGGCTGTTTAATGGAAAGAACACATTTCTAATCATAATAGTTTTAATAACTCATTTCTAATAACATTTATTTTCTCTTTGCCATGATGACAGCACATAATATTTGACTAGATATTCTTCAAGACACTAATATTCAGCTTAAAGTGACATTTAAAGGCTTAACTAGCTTAATAAGGTTAAGGTCGGGTAATTAGGCAAGCCATTGTATAGCAGTGGTTTGTTCAGGAGACAATCCAAAAATAATATTGCTCAAGGGGGCTAATAATATTGACCTTAAAATGGGTTTTAAAAAAGTAAGAACTGCTTTTATTCTAGCCGAAATAAAACAAATAAGACTTTCTCCAGAAGAAAAAATATTACAGCAAATACTGTGAAAAATTAAGTAAGGTGAATAAATCTGACTTTAACTGTATGCTTGCTATTCAAGGTGTTAATTGCGACAAGCACGCTGGCGTGGGGCGTCAACTTTCCTGCCCACTTGGTAATCGTAAAGGGCACAGAATACTTTGACGGAAAGACCAGGCGCTACGTGGATTACCCCATAACAGGTAACGCGTGTGTGTGTGTGTGTGTGTGTGTGTTTAAATGACTGTCCAGTGTCATTAGGGTCAAATTCCCTTTAAGGTAAGTCATTTCACTCGGCGGCCATCTTCGAAGCACCTTTCAGGCGGTATGCCTCAACATTCTGTCTAAATGGGGAAACATCAAACTCTTCAAAACTGTTTGCCAAGCTTACGATTACGTTACATATCTGGAATCACCAATAAAATTAAACAACAACCGTCTCATGAGTTTAGTTTCTAAACATTCCAATCAAACAAAATCAGCATATGTTCAGGTTGCCCGAGCTAATGCGCATGCGCTCTCGAAAAAAAACGAGATCACGACACCAACCTCATTTATGGCCATTCTACACACTGTCATCCTCTAGATCAGGGGTGCTCAATCCTGTTCCTGGAGATCTACCTTCCTGCATAGTTCAGCTCCAACCCTGATCAAACACACCTGAACCAATTAATTAGGACCTGAACAGCACTTGATAATTACAGGCAGGTGTGTTTGATATGGGTTGCAACAGAAATCTGCAGGAAGGTAGATCTCCAGGAACAGGATTGAGCACCCCTGCTCTAAATAATGCACCGTCAGATCGTGCTGGTCTTCAGACGAAATTCTGTAACTTGGTCTTGATGGTGAATCTCCTCCAGAAATGACAACGACTCTTTGTTTACAAGTTTGTGTTTGACGAATAGTTGTATAATACTGATGTGCATGTGATTTTTCAGCTTTTTTATTTGTAATAAATTTGCAACAATTTCAAAAACTCTTTTTTCACATTGTCATTATGGGGGATTGTGTGTAGAATGTTGAGGAAATAAATGAGTTTAATACATTTTGGAATAAGGCTGTAACATGAACAAATGTGGAAAAAGTGCTATGAATAATGGATATATTTCTTATGTCTGTGAAGCAAGTATTCACTGAGATTCCACTGTGTTTGCTGACCACCGAACTGAGCTTCACCCCCAGAGAAACATCAGTCTATAGCGATCAATAATTGGCTCCTGTACTAGTAGGCGGGGCTTCATTCGCCATATTGACCGTTACACTTTCCCCCATTCAAAACTATACGACTGACATGTCTTGTGTATTCTGTAGTGCAGGGGTGCTCAACCCTGTTCCTGGAGATCTACCTTCCTGCATAGTTCAGCTCCAACCCTGATCAAACACACCTGAACCAATTAATTAGGACCTGAACAGCACTTATAATTGCACCATAATTACAGGCAGGTGTGTTTGATATGGGTTGCAACAGAAATCTGCAGGAAGGTAGATCTCCAGGAACAGGGTTGAGCACCCCTGCTGTAGTGTTTGTTTATGTATATGCACACAGACTTTTCATTTTCAGTCAGCCAGCCCAAGTGCTTCAAAATTACAAAGTTGTCACGTTTAAGGTCTGTTTTCGTTCTTTACTGCTTGATTGGTATACAATATTAAGTTGGTGTCAGAATGTACAAGAAGCACTGCATTAAATTACATTTTTCCAAATCATGTCTTTAAAATATGAACATTTATTTTACTCCAGTGTTTTCAATGGAGTGTCAGCGCTAGCCTGCTGATCCTGCCGGCGCTTGCGTTTAAGCAGTCTTTCATCTCAGTTCATGCTTCAACAACTAAATGAATGCTAAAGTCTGTTTAAACTGATTGTATTTTAATTACATTACAACAACGATGCTGTAAAAGGAACCAAATGATCTTAAAAATGGTCACATAACCCTGCTGAAAAATCCAGCTTAAACCAGCCTAAGCTGGTTGGCTGGTTTTAGCTGGTCGACCAGCCTGGTTTTAGAGGGGTTTTGGCCATTTCCAGGCTGGTTTCCAGCCATTTCCAGCCTGGTCTTAGATGGTCAGGCTGGGAGTTGACCAGCTAAAACCAGCTTGACCAGCCAAAACCAGCTATGTCCAGCTTAAACCAGGCTGGTCAAGCTGGTTTTAGCTGGTTTGAGCTGGTCATTTTCCAGCCTGACCAGCTAAGACCAGGCTGGAAATGGCCAAAACCCCTCTAAAACCAGGCTGGTCGACCAGCTAAAACCAGCCAACCAGCTTAGGCTGGTTTAAGATGGATTTTTCAGCAGGAAGTGGCTGAAAAACACTAGCTATGCATAAAACACATTGACATAAACACAACTGTGTTTAAACCCCTAATAAAAGTGATTTTTGCATAATAAGTCCCTTTTAAATGCAAACAAATAGTGCATGTACAATAGGTTGTGTTGCACATTATCATTAAAAATGGCACTGTGACATTCATTCATTTTCCTTCGGCTTAGTCTCTAATTTATCAGGGTCGACACAGCGGAATGAACCACCAACTATTCCAGCATATGTTTACGCAGCGGATGTCCTTCCAGCCACAAATCAGTACTGGGAAACACGCTTACACTCTCACATTCACACACACTCATGCACTACGGCCAATTTAGTTCATCAATTCCCCTGTAGCGCATGTGTTTGGACTGTGGGGGAAACCGGAGCACCTGGAGGAAACTCACGCCAACACGGGGAGAACATGCAAACTCCACACTGAAGTGCCAACTGATCCAGCCGGGACTCGAACCAGCGACCTTCTTGCTGTGAGGGGACAATGCTAGCCACTGTGCCACCCCCGGCACTATAACATTGTAACATAATTTTAATGTTAATCCTAATAACATATTTAGGACAAACCAGATTCTGCTCTTTCCTCACAGCAGCTCACTTCACATCTTCCGTTTGCTCAATATACATGTGACGTCATAATTATTAGCCCTACTGATATATTAGTATATGTTGTTCTCCAATTTCTGTGTAACACAGAGATTTCTTCAACACATTTCTAATCATAATAGTTTGAATAACTCATCTCTAATAGCTGATTTCTTTTCTCTTTGCCATGATGACACTAAATAATATTAGACTAGATATTCTTCACTAGTGTTCAGCCTAAAGTGAGATCTTCTCCATTCCAGATGTTCTCCAGATGATGGGGCGGGCAGGGCGGCCGCAGTTCGACGACCAGGGCAAGGCTGTTATCCTTGTGCACGACATCAAGAAGGACTTTTATAAGAAGTTCCTGTACGAGCCGTTCCCTGTGGAGTCTAGGTGTGTACAGAGCCATAAATCTCCCAGTTTCTCCTTTGTGATAATGGAGCAGTTCCAGCGTTATGCATGTGACATTTGCAGGGAAAACTGAAATTCTCCAAGAAAGTTAACATTATATTGAAGCATCTGTTTATATTTTCCAAAACAGCTCACCACAGAGTTACGGGGTCAGAAAAATATCAGTCTGTAAATATTTTTATTATATTAGATGAGGAAAATAAACATTATTGTTTATGGATGTGACTAAAAAAGTCTGAGGGCTCTATTTTAATGATCTATGCACAAAGTCTAAAGCGGAGGGCGTGTCCGAATCTACTTTTGCTATTTTAACCCTTAACTACCCCATCAAGAAAACTCCTAATGTCGCTAGTTAACACGCTCAATGCATATTTTTTTTCAACACATCCCATAATTTGTAAAATATCAGCCTCTACCAAATGGTTGAGATGTCGGTTTATGGTAAAAGTACTGGACTTAATACATAAACTATGAAAAATCTGAAAATATGACCAATTTATTTTTAAAAATATTAAAAATATTAAGTATGCCATAAAATAAATATTTAATATTTTTAAGTGTGCCATAAAATAAATATTTAATATTTTTAAGTGTGCCATAAAATAAATATTTAATATTTTTAAGTATGCCATAAAATATTTCAGATTTTCATTTTACATGTTTTTTTTTTTTTTTCTGTTAACAATAAAACCAAAATCAAGTGTAGTAGTGCAACAGGATGTTTGTTTGTTTGTTTGTTTGTTTGTTTGTTTGTTTGTTTTTTGTAAACCAACAATGCTGTGTGTGTGAGCCATTATTTAAAACAGTAAAAACATGGTCAACCATGCAATCAAAGGGTTAAGGACGGAAAAAATATTCTCTGCGCCGCGGCACATGGTCTAACAGGGTTGTGCTTATTCTCTTAATGAGTTGTGGGTGTGTTTTGAGCATAACTTGCATTAAACCAATCAGAGTCTCGTCTCTCATTCCCTTTAAGTCAGTTGCGTCACAAGATAGTGCATTTGCTATTTACATGGTGGCCTTTATAAGTGTAAAAACTGAACGCTTCACTAGTGAGAAAACAGTTAAACAGAGCATCTGCAGCGCGAGGATAAAGAACGAGCCTCCTCCATTCAGCCTCTTTACTTTCTCTTTACTTTTACTCCTTTACTTTGGTGGAGTGAGGAAACGGTGGAAACTCACTCCACTGAACACATCCATTAGCCCACATATTTAATCTCCTTTGTTAAGCACAAAGATTTGTGTCTAAACTATTTCTAAATTCAGTTCTAATCTCCAGCAAAGAAATAAATGAACAATAATAGTGAAGTGTGGTCAAACAACTGAGTTATATCCAAACACACGTCCTGCTCTTATGACCCATATGGTGATGCAGACGTCTCCAAATCCCCACAGCTGGACAAATCTACACTTGTGTTTATTAAAACAGATATAAATCTGCAGATAATAAATAATCCTGCTAATAATAATAACATTATACAGATGCAGATGGTCATGAATACACTGAAAAAGACCCCCGAGGTGAAGAAGGCATGGAGGCAGTGGTGTTTATATTGATGTAGAAAATAATAATGTTTGTATCATTTTAATCCTTTAATTGTTTCATCTGTAAAGATATTTGTGTGTTGCTGATCATCCTGTGTGTATTCAGCAGTGTGTAAGCGTTTAGACCTGCATAGGTGCATAACTAGGCGCATAACTTGGAAGTGGTGTTAGAGAGGCCAGCAGGGGGCGCTCAACCTGTGGTCTGTGTGAGTCCTAATGCCCCAGTGAAAAGTGAAGGGGACACTACACTGTCAGTGGGCGCCGTCTTTCGGATGAGACGTTAAACCGAGGTCCTGACTCTCTGTGGTCATTAAAAATCCCATGGCACTTCTCGTAAAGAGTAGGGGTGTAACCCCGGTGTCCTGGCCAAAGTCCCTCAATCGGCACTTACCCATCATGGCCTCCTAATCATCCCCATCCACCGATTTGGCTCTATCACTGTCTCTTCACTCCACCAATAGCTCGTGTGTGGTGAGCGCACTGGTGCAGTTGTCCTGTGGCTGCCGTCGCATCATCCAAGTGGATGCTGCACACTGGTGGTGGAGTGGAGAGACTCCCCTCATGATTGTGAAGCGCTTTGGGTGTATGGCTATACACAATAAATGCGCTATATAAATACACATTACGTTACATTATAGCGCGCTCTGTGCTGAACTTTAGAGCAACTTTCAGTTGGTCAGTAGTGCGGTCTATTTCAGTTCCTCAAAATAGCAACGTGCCAACAATGCACCTTAACACACCTCCTTTATAGACCAACACACCCATGAGTTCACAAAATGGTGCAAATGGATTTGCTGTATAAACAACGTGGCGCAAAACATGAAAATTACTGTTGCACTGGTCTAAAAATAGAAACAAATTGCGCCAAACGCGTCTTGCACCTTATTGAGCCGGGTGTATGAAGGGGCCCTGTGAGTTTACAGTATACAACATTCATTCATTCATTCATTCATTTTCTTGTCGGCTTTGTCCCTTGCGGGGTCGCCACAGTGGAATGAACCACCAACTTATCCAGCACGATTTTTTACGCAGCGGATGCCCTTCCAGCCGCAACCCATCTCTGGGAACTTCCACACACACATTCACACTCATACACTACAGACAATTTAGCTTACCCAATTCACCTGTGCTGCATGTCTTTGGACTGTGGGGGAAACCGGAGCACCCGGAGGAAACCCACGCGAACGCAGGGAGAACATGCAAACTCCACACAGAAACGCCAACTGACCCAGCCCAGCCGAGGTTCGAACGTGCGACCCAGCGACGTTCTTGCTGTGAGGCAACAGCACTAGCTACTGCGCCACTGCGTTGCCAGTATTCAACATACTTTGTAGAAATTCTTTGAATTAAACTGCACAACCCGAAAGAAATAATGCTCATCAAAAGGATAAGAGTCAGCTCTCTGTAGAACAAACATGATTGATTTTATTTTATTTTACCTTTTTGCATTTATGAGGAAAAAGCTTGGTTATGAATGTGACAGACGTGAAATCGGCACATCGGTAAATCAAATATAATAGTGTGAAAACATTGACAGAGACATTTCTGAGTATTTTTTCTGTACTGTTAAAAAAAATATCTGGTTTCTGAAAGGGTTTTGCTATTTTGGTGAAAACCTAATTTTTTCATGGCAAGGTTGACATTTGCATGGGATTGCTCATTGACAAAAATGTCCATCTTTGTGTCTCTTTAGTCTCCTTAGTGTGCTCTCCGACCACTTGAATGCAGAAATCGCAGCAGGCACGGTCACCTCAAAGCAGGACGCCATGGATTACATCACCTGGACGTATTTCTTCCGCAGACTGGTCATGAACCCCAGGTACTGCAACTTAACTTGTCAATATAACTTTTTGATATATTCTATTTCTTTGTTTGAAAACAGCTTTTAACCCTTTCTTGATGAAAAAAAAAAATATTTCCTATTATAAAAAAGTAATAATTTGTCATTTTTAGTTTATTATTCCATATGCATTGACTTTTTATTTAACAAATTCATTTATTTTATTTTCGTCCTTTTATTATTCTGGGGTCGCCACAGCGGAATTAACCGCCAACTTATTCAGCATATGTTTTACACAGCGGATGCCCTTCCAGCTGCAACCCATCACTGGGAAACATCCATACATACTCATTCACACATATACACTATGGACAATTTACCTCACCCAATTCCTCTATACCACATGTTTTTGGACTTGTGGGGGAAACCGGAGCACCCGGAGGAAACCCACGTCAACAGAGAACATGCAAACTCCACATAGACACGCCAACTGACCCAGCCGAGGCTTGAACCAGCGACCTTCTTTGCTGATAGGCGAAGAAATAGAAAATAGAAATTTCATATATAATTATATACAATAAAATATATCATTTGTTTCTCCCAGAGAACAGATTTGCACTCACTGTACATGTTTTTCAAATAAACAAACAGAAAATAGTCTGCCTCAATAACTAAAATAAATAAACACAGCGTGAATTCATGCAGAATTAGAACAATTACTTGTTTTATTAATTGGCCTGGTGGGAAATGCAAGCTGTTGAGTGAAAGCGCAGCGACTGGACTGCAGCAGAATATAAAGACACAGAAAAACATCTTCAGCGGGCTCATTACTGACTGTGTTTCCATGGCAACTTCATCGCTGGACACAGTGGCCGCAGTCCAGCCCAGACAGTTTACACCTCCATCAAAAAACAAGGGCCAAAGGATCACGCACACACATGCATACACACACTGGCCTCACGGGGTCGAATAGGGCAGCAAAGACATCTGCCATGAATAGAAGAAGATGATTCCAGAACATTCCACTGACATTTGCACGCCTGTCAGGCCACATTAAACATAAAGACCTGTCTGTGCCCTCTCCCGTACTGCAAATACGCACAGCCCAAATACACACACTCACTCCTCAAGTACTGTAATAATCAAACGCTCTACGAGGCCTGTATTCTGCACGTTTTTCATTTTACTTTTTCCCCTGACGTCCACTTGCACTCTTAGTCAAGAGTCGTAATTGAGTTTTTATGGCCCTTCTTGCTCGCTTTTCTCTGACCCCATCTATTTAACTGTTTTTGCTACTGTACCTTTAAGTACTATGTAAGGTATGGTCAGCCTTAATGTTAAAAAATTGAATGTGTAAATACAGTTCAATGCAATCACATGGGAGTTTAATTTGCTGAGGGATCAGGTTTTAATACTTAGGCAAGAAATGTTTTATTTTATGGACATCAGAAGGTTTGAGGAGAATGTGGAGCTATTGACGATCAAAGGAATCGAGGTGCTGATGGAGATAGGAACCAGAGAAAAGCCAGTCGCAGGAGGATCCTGGTGGAGACCAAGAACAGAGCCAGGATGATGGAACCAGAGCTACGGTGACTCAGAGCTGCAGAGACAAGGTCCGGAGAGCTACGGCAAATGCAGAGGTGTGGATCTGGAAGACCATGTTGGAGCCGGAGTGACTGAGGACTAAAGGGACGGAGGGGCCGAATGGGACTAGAGGGACAGAAGCATTTAATTCAGTTCATCTTTATTTGTATAGCGCTTTTACAATGTGGATTGTGTCTTAGCAGCTTCACATAGAAGATTATAGTGAATTGAAAGAGTCAGTTCAGTTTTCAGAGTTTAAGTTCAGTTCAGTGTGGTTCAATATTCACTGCTGAGAGTCCAAACACTGAAGAGTAATCCATCAATGCACAGCTCTACATCAAACCAAGCAACCAAGCTCTAGTCCCGAACCAAGCAAGCCAGGATGAAGTCCAGATGGAGGAGTGGAGTCTTGAGTTCGAGACAGGTGGACGACTGACCAAGGCAGAACTGGAGGGAATAGAGTGTCCGGGGTAGGCCACAGAGGAGATGAGGGAGCATGAAGCCAGGGTGGAACCAATGAGTCAAAGGGCTGAGGTGAAGTCCAGGTCTTGGATGCGAGAGTTGGAGATAAAGCTCCATAAGGTTAGATAGAGTCTGTGACTTGAATTTTTTGGTGACTCTACACTAGCAGATGGATTTGGCAGAAGGTTTTGCTGTAGCTAGTGAAGACAGGGCCAATGAACTGGCTAGCAGGGACAGAGATAAGGGAGTGGAAGTGATAGGTGAAACCAACAGGTATGCATGAGATGGAGATGGGGAACTGGGTGGGATCAATGAGGATGGTAAAAGAATCCTCAGAGATGATGCCGATGCACTTACTGGCAGAGACATGGATGAGGGACCAGGAGGCTGGTTGGGACACACCTTGCAGCTGGAGATGAGAACTTGACAGTTGTGGATTTGGAAGACCATGTTGGAGCTGGAGTGACTGAGGATCAATTGGAAGAAGGGGCCGAATGGGGCCAGAGGGACAGAGCGATGGAGTGCAGATAGAGGAGTGGAGTCTTGAGATGGAGACAGGTGGATGACTGACCAAGGCAGAACAGGAGAGAATAGAGAGTCCGGGGTAGCTGCTGTGCTGACAGACAACAGTGAAGATGAGGGAGCATGGAGCCAAGGAAGGGCTGAGGTGAGGTGAGGTCAGGGTCTTGAATGTGAGAGGTGGAGATAAGGGATCCACAAGACCAGATGGAGCCTGTGACTGCAATTTATTGGTGAATCCACACTAGCAGATTTGGCTGAAGGGTTTCCAGGAGCTAGTGAAGACCGGGCCAATGAACTGGCTAGCAGGGACAGAGATGAGGGAGTGGGAGTGCTGTGTGGAACCAACAGGTACTCATGAGGAAAAGGAGTTGGGCAACTGGGTGGGATCAGTGGGGATGGTAAAATAAAACTCAGAGATGATGCTGATCTACTCACTGGCGGGGACGGTGATGAGGGAGCAGGAGGCTGGGTGGGACAGACCTTGCAGCTGAAGATCAGAACTTGACAGGTGTGTATATGGAAGACCATGTTGGAGCCGGAGTGACTGAGGACCAATGGGAAGGAGGGACCGAATGGACACGGAGAAATATAGGAATGAAGTGGAATGGAGAAGTGGAGTCTTGAGAAGGAGACAGGTAGGACGACTGACCAAGGCAGAACAGGAAGGAATAGAGAGCCCTGGGTAGCTGCTGAGCTGACAGACCACAGTGGTAGATGGGGGTGCATGAAGCCAAGGTGAAGCTCTGGGTCTTCGATGTGAGAGGTGGATTTAGAGGATCCACAAGGCCAGATGGAGCCCATAACACAAATTTTTAAATATAGCTAGTAGTGAACTGGCTAGCAAGGATACTGCTGAGGGAGAAGGAGTGCTAAATGAAACCAGCAGGGACTCAAGATACGAAGGATATGGGGAAATGTGTGGGATAAGCCGGGATGGTATAAGCCAATAAGTTTTTTTCGAAGACCAGCCCAATGTACTGGCTGCTGAAGACAGAGACGAGGGAGCGGCGAAGCTGGCTGGGCCCAACTTGGGGCTGAAGGTAGGGAAGCTAACTGAAGAAGGAGTGCTGGAACCAGTAGGACCTCAGTAGATGAGGATGGGGAACTTGGTGGGATCAGCAAAAGCCTCCATTTAAACAGTCAGATATTTCAGAAGCCAGCAGCAGATCGCCATAGGAGTGTGGACAGGAACCTAATCCAATCCCGCAATTCCACTGGAACTCCCATGGCTATACATTGTTCACACACCTGGTCAGACATTAGTTTAGCTTGGGTCTGGGGCAGTGATCCACACTGTCACTCTTGTAATGAATGCTCCATGCAGCAAGATATGCAGCGAGATATAGGCTGCTTAGACTGTGGTTAAGGTTTTGGTTCCAAATGGTTCCGCACACCCAGTCCACAAATGCGGTAAAACTCCATTGAGGAACATACATGGGCAGGCTAGTCTGGGACCTCTTGGTAGAAAGCACAGAGCAAATGGTCCATGAAGGTGGTAAGGTTTGTCGGTTTATTAAAGTCTCTCATGTAATCGCCCTGCTTCAACCACTAAAGCTAGACAGTGGGGATATCTATAGTGTGTTTGGGATGCCACATTTATGGGGGGGGGGACTTGTTTGGTCCAGTTTTGGTCCAGTTTTTGGGACTTAAGTACAAGAAGGATGAACTGAAAAGGAAACACACTGATGAATATTGAAATGTCATAAAAACTATAACAAAGGAGGGAGAACAGAAATCTATTGTAAAATTACAAGCTGGAAAAAAGGTTTCTGTTTTCTGCCTGGTGTGTCACGAGTTTTGAGTCCAGAATTAGAATTTTTAATTACATGAGTTGTCCTCAATAACATGTGCCTGTACTTAATTAACATTAGACTCTCTATCATAAAATTAATTCAATCGTGAGGTAATAACAAACAGTATATTTTAAGTTATATGTTAACTGTTGTCATCCTCACATCATCAGTTTTCAACAGTTGGTCTTTTTTAGCAAAACTTTGTTCTATTCCTCGTGATATAGTTTCTTGATGTGATTACACTATATTCATTTTTTGTTTTGGTCAAATAGAATGATAATATACATTGTTGTTGTTGTTTAGATTAATTCTCTGTTCCACACAACCGATTTGCATTGGGACAACCTAAAGGAATTAACTCAAATATTCGTTTTTTTACAAATTTAAGTGAATTGAACATAAAACAATGAAGTTATCCCAAAAATCCCCTCAAGATTTGTGTTGTTTCAGCTCATTTTAAATAAGGCTTTGAACACTTTGAACAAAATCTTTTTTTTTAGTGTAACCCGATAACACATTGGTTGTATATTGTAAATAGGAAACATCAGATCCATCTATCAGTGTGTTTTTGTGGCACAGTCCCCCTGACAGCCGTGATTCACTGAAGATGAGCAGCTCTATAAGCAGACGGCAAACCCAGAGGTGCCATAAAGACCTCACATCAGACTGAGAGACAGCAGCTCAATGACAGCCCTATTTAATCAGCCCTATAGGTGTTCACTGCAACACACAAAACTGTCTGAGAGAAAGCCATCAGTGTGCCCGCCTGTAGAGAACCAGGCAGTTGTAATGATAGAAGGATAGGTGTCATTTAGTACTGAGATTTACATTTGAAGGTGTGTTGATCTTGCCCGATTATGGAGTTGATTAAAGTCTTGCTTTAACTTAAATTAAAAGCTCAAACAATTTTGTTTCCCGAAAAAAAAAAAAAAAATTGTTCATTATTAAACAAATGTTAAACTTACTTATTATCCTTTAATATATATTACATTTTCATGTCAGTATGATTTTGTAAGGGGTCGAAGTATAACAGAGATGAGGATCCAAATGCAGCTTTATTAAAGAGAATCGTCAGATAGGCAACGGTCATAACAGGTGCAAACAGGAGCATAAAGTTAAGAGGGTGGTCAAAATAACAGTCGAATGGTCTGGACAGGCAGCAAAACAACATGAACCAAAAACAAGGCAAAGGTCAACACACGACAAGGCAAGACAAAGATAATGCTTCGTAATGCTCACTTACAGTTGATAAGACTCAGCAACGATGTGTGTGTGTTCTGTGTTTATAGTCCATCTGATAGTCCATCTGCAAATGCTAGATCACTGGTGATCAGGACAGGTTGTTTTGAAAGAGAATGTGTGAGAATGTAAAAGTATTGAAATATATTTTTCCTCCCACAGACCCACCAGGCAGCAAGTAGATAGATTTAGGTTGCCCAACTAAAAACAATAGCCCTGGGACATCGTGCTACCGGATTTTGCGAGCACTGGAATGCATGATATTGGGAAAAATATGACATTGCAATATTTTGTTTTGCTGCCGTATACACTATCTGACAAAAGTAATGTCGCCTATCCAAGTTTTAGGAACAACAAATGACTTCTAGTTGATCATTTGGTATCAGAAGTGGCTTATATGAAAGGCAAAGGCCTCTAGATGACGCTTATTTGACCACAATAAAATATGGTCATGCCTTGATTTTGAATGATTTCATTAGGACAGTAAGGTCTGACTCTGCTTAGACAAAAGTCTCATCACTGAACAGAAATAATGTCCCGTATAGAATATAAAGTCATGCTGCAGTGGAAACAGAATGAATATTGTGTCTGACTCCATCATGAGCTTGGAGGACTGCATCATACATCTCTGACTCAAATCACTCATTAATAAAGTCATCTGGAATGGCAACTTCTTGCAGGACTCTCAGAGTTCATCAAGATTCTTTGCATTCATCTTCAACGCCTCCTCCTCCATATTACCCCAGACATGCTCAATAATGTTCATGTCTGGTTACTGAGCTGGCCAATCCTGGAGCACCTTGACCTTCTCTGCTTTCAGGAGCTTTGATGTGGAGGCTGAAGTATGAGAAGGAGCGCTATCCTGCTGGAGAATTGTCCCTCTCCTGTGGTTTGTAATGTAATGGGCAGCACAAATGTCTTGATACCTCAGGCTGTTGATGTTGATCATCCACTCTGCAGATCTCTCCGCGCCCCCATACTGAATGTAACCCCAAACCATGATTTCTCCTTCACCAAACTTGACTGATTTCTGTGAGAATCTTGGTCCATGTCAGTTCCAGTAGGTCTTCTGCAGTATTAGTGATGATTGGGATGCAGCTCAACAGATGATCTATCAGAAAAATCCACCTTCTGCCACTTTTCCAAATGATCAACTAGAAGTCAAGTTATTATTTGCTGCTCTTGCAACTGGGATCAACAACAAGACTTATATCAGGTCGTGTAAGTACACATGATCTAACTTATCAGGATTATTTAGGCTAGAAAACCAGATGTTTATTTTACAGTACACTTTTTCTTTAAATGAAATAAACATCTGTGTAAATCAGTAATGAATAAGTGTCACAGTTTTCAAGATGTCTTAATAAATCATCCAATATAAGACATTTACTAACAATTAACGATTATATATTAGTACCAGGAAGTGAAGCATTAAAAAATAGGATGTGTGCCGTGCATAAAACATACAGGACGCAGTGTTATTCAGCATTTGTTTATATTATTGACGCTTTGCCTGACATGTTATGAATCTGAATGATGAATAAATCTGTTTTAGCTGCTCTTTAAAAACACCACGACTGCATATTATGGAGGGAAATGCTGTAAAGCAGACGGACAACATGATAGTGAGCAACAAGAGACTCAGATTAAAGTGTAAAATCTATTTCAATTATTTTCAAGTAGATTTAAAGCCAGGAATAATGAAACATAGTAAATGTTGTTCCTGGTTACAGAAACTAAACTATTCATGAGAACAGCTTAATACTAACCATAAAACAGCTCTCATTTCTTATTAATCAGTGATTAATTTAACTAATCATGGCTCTGTGGATCATTAGATTCATTATGACATTTTTACAAGGATAAAAGTACATAACTTAAGACTTTTGAATATTATAAACCATCTTTTTTACTTCTTATCTATTTGTTTATGCTGTGATTTGAGAAATATATAGTATTTTTTATTCCTTTGGGTGAGCTATTCCTTTAGTTTATTTTCCATACACTGCAATCTGTTGGGAGAACTTAATTGTTTTAAGTTCAATCCACTTAAATTTGTATAATAATAATGATAATATAACGATTTAATCTAGTTAATTTATTGTATGCATTTGTATGTATTAATTGTAATATCTTTACAGATGAAAACAATTAAAGGATTAAAATGATCCAGAAATGATGATTTTCTACATCAATATAAACACCACTGCCTCCATGCCTTCTTCACCTCGGGGGTCTTTTTCAGTGTATTCATGACCATCTGCATCTGTATAATGTTATTATTATTAGCAGGATTATTGATTATATGCAGATTTATATCTGTTTTAATAAACACAAGTGTAGATTTGTCCAGCTGTGGGGTTTTGGAGACGTCTGCATCACCATATGGGGCATAAGAACAGGACGTGTGTTTGGATATAACTCAGCTGTTTGACCACACTTCACTATTATTGATCATTTATTCCTTTGCTGGAGATTAGAACTGAATTTAGAAATAGTTTAGACACAAATCTTTGCGCTTAATAAAGGAGATTAAATATGTGGGCTAATGGATGTGTTCAGCGGAGTGAGTTTCCACCGTTTCCTTACTCCACCAAAGTAAAGGAGTAAAGAGTAAAAGTAAAGTAAAGAGGCTGAATGGAGGAGGCTCGTTCTTTATCCTCGCGCTGCAGATGCTCTGTTTAACTGTTTTCTCACTAGTGAAGCGTTCAGTTTTTACACTTACAAAGTCCATCATGTAAATAGCAGATGCATCATGGAGCGACACAACTGACTCTTAAAGGGAATGAGAGATGAGACTCTGATTGGTTTAATGCAGGAGTTCTCAACCTTTTTTACTTTGAGGCCCACCTCCTTCTCCGAAAATGTTTTGAAGGCCCACGTCTGACATTTTTTCTTAAATTGATTGTCTAGATAAAAAGCCTATTTTAAACATTTATTTATTAGCAAAACATTTATTTTGCTTATACCATTATTATCTTATTTTTCTACAGCATAATTTATAAAAAAAAAAAACGAAACATACAGTATATATATATATTAGTGGTGGGTCGTTATCGGCGTTAACGTGCTGCGTTAACGCGAGACTCTTATCGCCCGATAAAAAAATATCGCCGTTAATCTATTCTCAAAGTTGGGTTGGGAGCTGGGTCTATTCTACGCAAGCTATGATGACTTTCACCTTGATATACTAGCGCGGATGTATATCTGACGGATGACAAAATAGTGCCCTTTGAATCAAATCAGCAGGATGCCCTTCTGGATCTTTCATTTTCTTCGAAGACACTACCAGGGGCGGATCTATACCCCATTTGCCACCCCAGCACTAGTGTCCCAGTGTTCTAAAAATAAAAGCATTTCCTCAACCGATTTACAGCAGCGACTCTCTATTTTGATGACATAAAAATAGCGTATAGTGTGACGAGCGTCCCAATCATCTATCAGCGTCGCCCCGAAAAGCAAGGACGGACACCTGGACAAGCTAGTAAGAAACCGAGCGATCCCTTCGGGTGATCAAGCATCTTCAGCAGGCCAATAACCACTGTCTCCTACAGATTATAGTTCGTGAACTCTGCACTTGAGCACATCCACATTGAGAGTGAGCACAACGCACCACCGAAACTTCGCGAACCTTTAATGACTAACAGCTCAACTGTAAACTATTTTCAAAAGTATATTGTTCAGTAGCTTGAATATTCAAGATTGTCCGAACCTTTGATAACTGGCGTCACGTGACAACAACGCATTTGGCCCTGTCCAGTTATATATATCCGATATGCTGAAGTTGAGAAACAAATCCAGGTACTGAATTACTTTAATAATTAAAAAATGAATGCCAAATTAAGGTAAAAATATGTATGTGTTGTCTGAGATAGTTGCTTGCTAGTTATATGACAACTAAATAGCAAGTTTTTTGAATCGGTTATATTTATTGTTAGCCTTACCTTGTTAGCTAATCGAAATTGTTCAGTGTAGTGTATGCTGTGTATTATTTGTTTTTGACTTAAGGAAACTTGATTCACTGAGAAGTTGTATCCATATGCACTCTGCATTGTTTGTCATGCTTTGTTAATCAAATTTGGCATAGACTTAAACTCGCTACAGATTTGCATAGAACTCAGCAAATAGAAGTTAAACATACCATACCATCTCCTTTAATTTATTTGACTTTCCAATCCAGATATCAGGTTCAAGTCAATCACACATCAGCCTTTATTTCATTTTTTTAGGACAATGTAAAAATGTGCACCCTAGTGTATACAGCGAATAAGAATAGCGTTCCTTGAATCCACAAAAACCATGCAAGGATGCTTGCTTTAGTGTTGCCACCCCTCATAATTTTAATGCCACCCCATGAATATTTTTTTAGATCCGTCCCTGGATACTGATTATGCTTACATGGACATCTGTAATCTAGTTATGTGCCTTAATAGACAATAATATAGTTAAGGTGTTTACGTGAAGTGCTTTCATGTAAGAGTTCCCTGTAATTTTGGGTGACTTATTTTCAGACTAATTATGGACATTATGGCGAAAAGTCCTACATGACGGTAATAGTTTGATTGCGGTGTTTACTTCAATAATGCCACTAATATCTGCATACTCCACGTCTTAATTCCATTTCTGTTTAGTTCAGTTATGACTTTTTAGTCATTATTTGGGTAGCACACATATTCTGAATGCCTTCGGCAGAATTCAAATGAGCCATTTTAATCTAGATTAACCTAGATTAATTTCAAAATTAATCCCACCTATAATATATATATATATATATATATAGTTAAATAAAGAATGTATAATAATATATATTTTATTTATTTTTCGAAACACACACAGATTCAAAGCTCCTGGATTCTTCAGGTATTTGTTTACAACTGCAGAGTTTTTGGACCTTTTCTTTAATAAATGAACCTGTAAAGGACAAAGATGACAAAAAAAGCTGCTGCTTTGAATTGGACTTGCAACTATTCATTAAAAAAGTAAAATACAGTAGAAACACTCTAGTTCTGTTGAAACACATCGATCTGAAGGCGGTTGGGTTTTTAGGATTGGAGTGCGCTGACCGTAGTGAACAGCTGTTCACTTAAAGTGCTTTCACACTAGCACTTTTGGTCCGCACTTGGGTTCGTTTGACGTCATAGTACGGTACGTTTAGCTAGTGTGAACGTGTCTTCTGAACTCGGGTGCGCACCCGTGAACCGTACCCGAGTCCGCCTGAAAGAGGTGGTCTGGGGTACGGTTCATGCGAACTCTGGTACGGTTCACTTCTGGTATGAATGCAATCGTACCAAATAGCGGAAGTGAACCGCCAACTGTACAACAAACTATTGTTTTCATAACGTTCATTCGTGTGTGTGTGTGTGTGTGTGTGTGTGTGCGCCATGTATTGTACCTTTAGCGGGACTGAGGCAAGCACAGTGATACACAGTGATGTCTGCTTGTCTCCTCCAGAAACAGCTTCTGCAGTCACTGTGTGATGTTCTGAATGTTTATAATATTTTTGCGGCAGACAGACGCGAGTCGCTTTCTGTATGTCAAAAACTTATGATTCAGTAAAAGCAAATCGACCGCGATGTGCGGAAGTCTCCATTTTGGAGCTTTGCTTTCGTGACTGTCACCTAGCAACAGCCGTAAACAAAACAGCAGCTCTATGACGCAAGCGTACCGGGGTTCAGAAGGAAAAAAGACAGTGTGAACACAAACCAACCGAGAAGATGGCAAGGGGGGACAATCGAACTTGGGTACGGTCCAGGCAATTGAACCAAGTGTCAAAGCACCCTTAAACACCGCAGGGTCTCGCTAGATCAGTGCTGGGCAAACTTTTTAGACCCGAGGGCCACATCAAGTTTTGCAAACCAAGTGAAGGGCCACATGTCAAATCCTTCAAAAAATTACTTTCATTTATAGTGGCAGTATGCATGAAACTTATCGAACAGAAACGCACATTATCACATTAACACACATTTTTTTAATAGTTATTATTGAGTCATATTTACAAGTCAAATTAATTTGCACAGCTATTTATATAGCTTATCAATCATCATAAAACAATAAAACAATAAAATAATGCCTTATAAAATGTAATAATAATAATGTAATAATTTTTACAGTGGAGAATAGAAAAGATATTGTCTGATAGAATAAATCTCATATTAACACATTAAAAATAATTTGAATGTTTGCGTGAAAAATGCCGACTTAGGTTGTAGTCTTTAAAAACAGCAATACTTTCTTGGCATATTAGACATACCGCTTTCTGTCCGATATTGGTGAAGTATTTTGTTGTCCATACTTCCTTAAACACACAACATTCAGAGTCAATTTTTCAGTCATTAACAGTCGAGTGCATTTTAATATCTGAGAGTGTGTTCTAATTCTACTGGTTGCGCTAACTGTACCGCGTTCAATACTGCCATCAAATGGCGTTCACTTGTATTGCATCATTAATTTACTAATTTTGAAACCAAACCGTTACTCAGAAGCAGCATTTTAAAAACTCCCTCGTGGGCCGGATGAAAGAGTTTAGCGGGCCGCATATGGCCCACGGGCCGTAGTTTGCCCACCTCTGCGCTAGATCCTCCTATATGGGTCCAATATAAAACACTCGCACTTGCGTTATAATTTGGACACTTATGCTGATATTTTAAAGAGTTCACACAAAGAGAGCTAGCGTAGTTTGTGAATCAACGGAGATGTGAGAGTCTGATACGAGTCGCAGACGTGAGGCACGCCTGAACTGGTTATAACTCTAATCATCGTTACCTTTACATTTGCGTGATGGTTTGCTTTATACAGCTGAGCAGGTAGTCATATTTGACGTGCAGCGGTTGGAAGTGCAGCCACGGTGAAGTCTGTATTTTACAGTGAGACTCTTTTTGAGCCCGAAGTAATCAATAACAGAAAACGGGAAATGCCATTACACCGATCATTTTATATAAAGCATATTTAATAATGAAATCAAATAATTATAATATAGTAAGATAATTTAAGCTATCTCACGGCCCACCTGCAGGATCGCTGAGGCCCACCGGTTGAGAATCCCTGGTTTAATGCAGGTTATGCTCAAAACACACCCAGAACTGCAGTAAGAGAATAAGCACAGCCCTGTTTGACCATGCGCCGGGGTGGTTTTTCTTCCCTAAAATGGCAAAAGTGGATTCAGACACACTCTTAATGCTTTTGCACCATGAGCTTTAGACTTTGTGCCTAGATCGTTAAATTAGAGCCCATAAACAAACAGATTAAGAACATTACTGGACTTCATTTGTTTGTTTAAATTCAGCCCATATCAATTGTTAGAAACCACTTACCTTAAAACCAATTGAGCAAATCCAATAAATAATTTTTTTAGTGCACACACACACACACACGCGCGCACACACACACACACACACACAAATCTGTTCCAGATATATTCAGAAAGAACACATGCAGAATCCTAACATTTATGCATATAAGCAATTAATGCTCTTCAGACTGACAGAGCTGTACGCAAGCCTGCTTTGACAGCACAGGTGGGTTTACACACAAACACACACCAGAAAACCCTCCTCAAACGCAAAGCAACGCTGCGAAATCACTGCCAGATTTGCTGGAGAGAAGCAGAAATCACTTCCACCTTCAGCAAAGCAGTATAAGAGCAACCACATGACACACACACACACACACACACACACACAACTATGAACTTCATTAACTCTGAGTGACGGCAAACAGTTATCCTGCTGCTTGTGTGTGTTTGTGCGCACGTGTGTGTGTGGGAGAGGAAAAAAGATGGTTAATGACTGTTGTTGAAATATGCATATTGTGTAGAAACTGCTCATTTTTTTCAGCGCTCAAGATCTGTACATGTTAATAATAATTAGCAAAAAAGGCGATAAAGATGTGCATATATATAATACTCACACACACACACACATGTTCTGCTATCTTTATAAAAACTGGTCAAAATTTACTGGTATTGCTATACTTGTGGGAACAGTTGGTCCCCACATTGTAAGGTATACAAGTCACACGTACACACAAACCCATGCACTCACATACGCACACACACACACACACACATGCATGTACGCACACGCACGCACACACACACACACGTTCTGCTATATTTGTGAGGACTGGTCAAAATTGACTGGTATTGCTATACTTGTGAGGACATTTGGTCCCCACATTGTAAGGTATACAAGGCACATGCACACACACACATGCATGCACATACGCACACACACACACACACACACACACACACACACACACGTTCTGCTATCTTTGTGAGTAATGGTCAAAATGTACTGGTATTGCTATACTTGTGAGGACATTTGGTCCCCTCATCATAAGGTATAAAAGGCACACACACACACACACACACACACATTCTGCTCTCTTTGTGAGGACAGGTCAAAATGTACTGGTATTGCTATACTTCTGCGATCATTTGGTCCCCACATTTTAAAGTATAAAAGGCGCACACACACACACACACACACACACACACATTCTGCTATCTTTGTGAGGACTGGTCAAAATGTACTGGTATTGCTATACTTGTTAGGACATTTGGTCCCCACATTGTAAGGTGTACAAGACATGCACACACACATATACGCACACATGCATGCATGTACGCACACACACATACACACACACACACACACTCTGCTATGTTTGTGAGGACTGGTCAAAATGTACTGGTATTGCTATACTTGTGAGGACATTTGGTCCCCTCATCATACGGTATAAAAGGCACACACACACACACACACACACACGTTCTCCTCTCTTTGTGAGGACTGGTCAAAATGTACTGGTATTGCTATACTTGTGAGGACATTTGTTCCCCACATTGTAAGGTATACAAGACATGCACACACACATATACGCACACATGCATGCATGTACGGACACACATACACACACACACACACGTTCTGCTATGTTTGTGAGGACTGGTCAAAATGTACTGGTATTGCTATACTTGTGAGGACATTTGTTCCCCACATTGTAAGGTATACAAGACATGCACACACACATATACGCACACATGCATGCATGTACGGACACACATACACACACACACACACGTTCTGCTATGTTTGTGAGGACTGGTCAAAATGTACTGGTATTGCTATACTTGTGAGGACATTTGGTCCCCTCATTATACGGTATAAAAGGCACACACACACACACACACACACACACACACACACACACACACACACACACACACACACACACACACACACACACATTCTGCTCTCTTTGTGAGGACAGGTCAAAATGTACTGATATTGCTATACATCTGCAATCATTTGGTCCCCACATTTTAAGGTATAAAAGGTGCACACACACACACATGTTCTGCTATCTTTGTGAGGACTGGTCAAAATTTACTGGTATTGCTATACTTGTGAGGACATTTGGTCCCCACATTGTAAGGTATACAAGGCGCACACATACGCACACACGCGCACATAAATGTAATGATGTTTATACTCTACATACTGTATATTCTCGCCCCCTAGGACATTTGGTCCCCATAAGGTAAGGAATACGAGGTGCGCACAGACACAAACACACACACACACACACACACACACTGCTGTTCTTCAGAGCTTCATGTCAAGAAGGATAATTTGCAAAGCCGGTTTCAGCTGGAACAATGTGAACATCTCTGAACAGTTAACAGGTGTGTGTGCATGTGTGTGTGTGTGTGTGTAAGGACATAACTAAAAGGACGCAAGACTGCCGACGCTTTGTGAATTTTTCATAGCTTAGCATTATTCTACAGTTCAAAAGCAGGTCTCAGTCAAAGCTGAAAGAGGAGAATAAGAGCCTTCAAATAAACTACAGAGCTGCAGCTTCACATCCTTACACCACAGCCGTGAATGACCTTCCTCTCTCTGATTATTACAATCAAACAAGCCATGCGTTTCACCACCGCGCCACTCTGAAGACATTGTGCTATTGCGTCGGGAGCTTGAGGTGCATCATTTGAGCATCAATATCGCAATGCGTGTGTCCGCTATAGGGTAACACTTTATTTTGATTGTCCGTTTGAGTATTGGTAGACTGTAGTAGACTTTATTTTGATGGTCGATTTTGTTGAATTTAAGTTACATTGCATCTACATGCAGATTAAAATTTGAAATTATATTCATGTCACAATATACACTGCCTGACAAAAGTCTTGTCGTCGATCTCAGTTGTAAGAGCAACAAATAATAACTCGACTTCTAGTTGATCATGTGTAAAAGTGTCAGAAGGTGGATTTTTTCCATGAATCATCTGTTGAGCTGCATCCCAATCATCACAAATACTGCAGAAGACCTACTGGAACCAGCATGGACACAAGATTCTCACAGAAATCAGTCAAGTTTGGTGAAGGAGACATCATGGTTTGGGGTTGCATTCAGTATGGGGGCGTGCGAGAGATCTGCAGAGTGGATGATCAACATCAACAGCCTGAGGTATCAAGACATTTGTGCTGCCCATTACATTACAAACCACAGGAGAGGGCGAAATCTCCAGCAGGATAGCACTCCTTCTCATACTTCAGCCTCCACAGCAAAGCTCCTGAAAGCAAAGTGCTCCAGGATTGGCCAGCCCAGTCACCAGACATGAACATTATTGAGCATGATGGAGGAGGAGGCGTTGAAGATGAACACAAAGACTCTTGATGAGCTCTGGGAGTCCTGCAAGAACGCTTTCATTCCAGATGACTTTATTAATCAGTGTTTTGAGTCATTGCAGAGATGTATGATGCAGTCCTCCAAGCTCATGATGGAGTCAGACACAATATTCATTCTGTTTCCACTGCAGCATGACTTTATATTCTATACTGGACATTATTTCTGTTCAGTGACGAGACTTTTGTCTAAGCAAGGTCAGACCTTACTGTCCTAATGAAATCATTCAACATCAAGACATGATCATATTTTATTGTGCTCAAATAAGCAAAATCTAGAGGCCTTTGCCTTTCATATAAGACACTTCTGACACCAAATCATCAACTAGAAGTCAAGTTATTATTTGCTGTTCCTAAAATTGGGACAGGCGACAAGACTTTTGTAAGGTGGTGTATATAGTTAAAATCATGTGATATATTCAACAAATTTTAGATTTTACAGTGATGTTATCGGTGATTTCTGTATTGAACACTGCAGATGCATCCTTATAGTGTTTTTAGCTCTAATTTTTTTTAAATCTTTGTTTCCAGCTACTATAATTTGGACGACATCAGCCATGAAACCATTAATAAATACCTGTCAAACCTGGTGGAGAGGAGTCTGAGGGATCTGGAGTGTTCCTACTGCATGGAGATACAACAGGTAGAGTCACTCCATTTACATGCATTCATTCATGCTGTCCAGCGGTTTTCATTCATCATTCATTCATTTTTCTTCGGCTTAGTCACGTATCAATCAGGGTCGCCACAACGGAATGAACCGCCAACTATTCCAGCATATGTTTTGCGCAGTGGATGTCCACCCAGTACTGGGAAACACCCATACTCATTCACACTCATACACCACGGCCAGTTTAGCTCATCAGTTCCCCTATAGCGCATGTGTTTGGACTGTAGGGAGAAACCGGAACACCCAGAGGAAACCCACGCCAACACGGGGAGAACATGCAAACTCCACACAGAAACACCAGCTTATCCAGCCGGGACTCGAACTTCGACTAGCGACCAAACAAACTACAAACTAACCAACCAGCTAACTAAAGAACTGACAACTGAATAAATAATATAAGAAATAAGGACAGATTGCAGTGTATGGAGAAGTAAATTAAAGGGATAGTTCACCCAAAAATGTACATTTACTCCTTCTTGTGTGGTTGTGGAGTTTCTTTCTTCTGTTTAACACAAAGGAAGATATTTTGAAGAATGTTGGAAACCTGTAACCATAGCATTTGTTTTATTGTGCTATCGAAGTCAATGGTTACAGGTTTCCAGCATTCTCCAAAATATCTTCTTAATGTGTTTAACAGAAGAAAGTTTTATTCGCACGTATTCAACACTAATGATAAAACTGACCTCAAATTGTACAGACATTTTTGTATATACACTCACCGGCCACTTTATTAGGTACACCTGTCTAACTGCTCATTAATGCAAATGTCTAATCAGCCAATCACATGAAAGCAACTCAATGCATTAAGGCATGTAGACATGGTCAAGATCTGCTGCAGTTCAAAGCGAGCATCAGAATAGGGAAGAAAGGGGATTTAAGTGACTTTGAACGTGGCATGGTTGTTGCTGCCAGACGGGCTGCTCTGAGTATTTCAGAAACTGCTGATCTACTGGGATTTTCACGCACAACCATCTCTAGGGTTCACTGACAATGGTCCGACAAAGAGGAAATATCCAGTGAGCGGCAGTTCTGTGGGCGCAAATGCCTTGTTGATGCCATAGGTCAGAGGAGAATGGCCAGACTGGTTCCAGCTGATAGAAAGGCAACAGTAACTCAAATAAGCACTCGTTACAACCGAAGTCTGCAGAAGAGCATCTCTGAACACACAACACGTCCAACCTTGAGGCGGATGGGCTACAGCAGCAGAAGACCACACCGGGTGCCACTCCTGTCAGCTAAGAACAGGAAACTGAGGCTACAATTCACACAGGCTCACCAAAACTGGACAAGAGAAGATTGGAGAAACGTTGCCTGCGCTGATGAGTCTCCATTTCTGCTGCCACATTTGGATGGTCGGGTCAGAATTTGGCCTCAACAACATGAAAGCATGGATCCATCCTGCCTTGTATCAGCGGTTCAGGCTGGTGGTGGTGGTGTAATAGTGTGGGGGAGATTTTCTTGGCACACTTTGGGTCCATTAGTACCAATTGTGCATCGTGTCAACGCCACAGCCTACCTGAGTATTGTCCATCCCTTTATGACCATCTTCTGATGGCTACTTCCAGCAAAGTAACACACCATGTCATAAAGCACCAATCATCTCAGACTGGTTTATTGAACATGAGAATGAGTTCACTGTACTCGAATGGCCTCCACAGTCACCAGAGCTCAATCCAATAGAGCACCTTTGGGATGTGGTGGAACGGGAGATTGGCATCATGGATGTGCAGCCGACAAATCAGCAGCAACTGCGTGATGCTATCATGTCAATATGGAGCAAAATCTCTGAGGAATATTTCCTGTAGCTTGTTGAATCTCTGTCACAAAGGATTAAGGCAGTTCTGAAGGCAAAAGGGGGTCCAATTCGGTACTAGTAAGGTGTACCTAATAATGTGGCCGGTCAGTGTATATGTATGCATATTAAATTAGTTTTTAATACACTTTTATAATGTCTGTGTGTGTTGGGATGTTTGTGTGTAGGTTCACTTTGTGTTATAAATGTGGACTTTGTACTATGAAGCTCATGTAAATGTCCTGAAGAAAGAATGTCATCTTTGACCTCCCCCCCACTGTACGCCTGTATTTTGACCTCCGTCATGTTAATCAGTGACCGTCTGTGTTTTATTTTTTGTGTCCAGGACGAGCAAACCATCGAGCCGCTGACATACGGCCGCATTTCATCCTACTATTACCTGAAACACCAGACCATCCGCATGTTCAAAGAGCGCCTGAAGCCAGAGCTGCCGGTCCACGAGCTGCTGGCCATCCTGTCGGTGAGCAAACATTCATGTTTAATGCGTCTGCATCCAGTGTCTGCGGTCATCTTCTGCTCATCGAGGCGTTCAGTGCACTTTAAACACCAATGCATCACCACCTTCACTGGCCAGCATCCTGACCCTGTTAATGATTAGTGCATGAGCAGAGCTGCGGAGTAAAGCATTACATTTACTTCAGGCTTTTCATGCTCCTTTTTTTTTTAAACTGGTCCTACTTTTACTCAACGTTTAGTGCATATACAAGTACACCCCTATCTGTTTTTATTGCATGCTATACAATACTGTATTTGTGCATATGCATTAGTTTAGTCAGTGCTTTAAGCCAAATCTGGAGCTAATCTAAGAAAATAATGGACTATGACGGTCCAAAAATTAGCCCAATTTATATGTTAGAGAAAAAATATTAAATTAAAATGTTAAAAAGAGGAAAAAAAAATCATTTCCTTGCCCTCTCAGTGAATATAGGTAATGCATTTTAGAACAAACAGATAAAGATATATTTATTAAAATAACATTTTAGTCAATAAACATCTTTAGAAAAAGAAATATTATACACTTAAATTCAAGCAAATATTGCAAATAAAACTGCTAAATTTAGACAAAATTCACACACACACACACACACACACACAGACACACACACACGCACACACACACAGACACACACACACTCACATATATATATATATATATATCATTAACTTGTTTACAAAAAAGTGACGCTTAAAAATAGAAGATATGTAATGTAATGTAATGTAATGTGTATTTATATAGCGCATTTATTGTGTATGGTCATACACCCAAAGCGCTTCACAATCATGAGGAGGGGGGTCTCTCCACACCACCACCAGTGTGTAGCATCCATTTGGATGCTGCGACGGCAGCCACAGGACAACGGCGCCAGTGCTTCACCACACACCATCTATTGGTGGAGTGAAGAGACAGTGATAGAGCCAATTCAGTGGACGGGGATGATTAGGAGGCCATGATGGGTAAGGGCCGATTGAGGGACTTTGGCCAGGACACCGGGGTTACACCCCTACTCTTTAGGAGAAGTGCCATGGGATTTTTAATGACCACAGAGAGTCAGGACCTTGATTTAACATCTCATCTCAAAGACGGTGCCCACTGACAGTGTAGTGTCCCCTTCACTTTTACTGGGGCATTAGGACTCACACAGACCACAGGTTGAGCGCCCCCTGCTGGCCTCTCTAACACCACTTCCAACAGCAACCTAATTTTTCCCATGTGGTCTCCCATCCAGGTACTGACCAGGCTCAGCCCTGCTTAGCTTCAGTGAGTAACCGGTCTTGGGCTGCAGGGTGATATGGCTGTGTGATATAAAAAAATGTACACAGTATATTGATGCTGGGGTTTATTTTTCTTAAGGACTATCATAATTTCAGTATGGAAAATTCTATGTTGTTTAATTTTAAAAAAGCAATCAGACCTGCAGTAGTTTCCTTAAGTAGCGTTAACTACTATGTGCTTACATTTAAATGAATTATTATGTACATGTTTTTACAGATATTTAAAAATAGAATTAGTTATTCATTTTTGTAATTACATCTGTTGACCCATCATTAAAGCCGCAGTCACACTAGAGTTTGAGCTTGTGAAATTCTGTCGGACGTCGCTGCAAAAAGGGGCGGGATTAAACAAGATGATTAGACATTAATAAAGCGAGCGATTGCTCCATGTTTTAAGTTTCTGTTCAGAGAGCTCATGTTTTGATCCTGGATTGGTCTCACGCAGTCAAGTGATGCGATTTCGCGGGTCAGAGTTCACCAAGCTTGAACTTTGCACTGCAACGAACTGCAAAACTTGACGCATGACCCTGCGTTTCCGGTCTGACGCATTCGCGTGCGTATGAATGGAAGTCTATGGGGAGTACGTCCAGTGTGACCGCGGCTTTACACCTCAACACACCCTTAAAGTCCACATGAAATGGAAATGTACAATGTTTATTTTGCTAGCTAGCATTGTTAATCTTATAGTGAGTAATTAATCCGTGTTTAAGTTCGTCCACTAAAAAAATGGTTTCCCTGCTGAAAAAAAACAGCTTAAACCAGTCTAGGCTGGTTGGCTGGTTTTAGAGGGGTTCTGGGTATTCCAGGCTGGTTTCCAGCCATTTCCAGTCTGATCTTAGCTGGTCAGGGGTACGTTTCCGAAAACCATCGTTAGCCAACTAAGGTCGCAAGTTTCATCGTTACAAAAATAGTTGATTTGGCGTTTCCCAAATCCATCATTCCAGCAAATATTCACAAACATCTACGCTTGCAACTACATCTCTGGAGCTGTAGTTAGAAACATAGTTACTGGCTGTGTTCTATTCCCAGTTATCCCCCCTATGCCCTATTCATTTAGAACACATGTGTCAAAGCCAGTTCCTGGAGGGCCGTAGCTCTGCACAGTTTAGTTCCAACCCTAATTAAACACGCCCGATCAAACTAATTGAGTGCTTTAGGCTTGTTTGATACCTACAGATAGGTGTTTTGAAGCAGGGCTGGAACTAAACTCTGCAGGGCTCCGGCCCTCCAGGAATTGTCTTTGACACCCCTGATTTAGAACATTCTAACATTTAAACTTGAATGATTGCCTCACAGCAAGAACGTCGCTGGGTCGCAGGTTCGAACCTCGGCTGGGCTGGGTCAGTTGGCGTTTCTGTGTGGAGTTTGCATGTTCTCCCTGCATTCGCGTGGGTTTCCTCCGGGTGCTCCGGTTTCCCCCACAGTCCAAAGAGATGCGGTACAGGTGAATTGGGTAAGCTAAATTGTCTGTAGTGTATGAGTGTGAATGAGTGTGTGGATGTTCCCAGAGATGGGTTGCGGCTGGAAGGGCATCCGCTGCGTAAAATCGTGCTGGATAAGTTGGCGGTTCATTCCGCTGTGGCGACCCCGGATTAATAAAGGGACTAAGCCGACAAGAAAATGAATGAATGAATGAATATTGGAACACGCAGTTTTTTACTGCATGTGCGTGTAAAACAATATAATTTGCACAAAGAAATGATGGGGTTCTTCTCTAAAGAAGTTACTCCACCCTGTTTAGAGCATCATTATGGGCGTTTTACATTATATCTAACATGGTTCAAACGATGGATCAGCGACAGAGAAACTACAGGTTTTGGGAAACACTCGTCACTACATCGTTCCTTTCCCAAACGAGGCATCGTACTATGATAGTTCAGCTGCGAGTTATGTCATTGTTTGGGAAACTCACACCAGGCTGGGAGATGACCAGCTAAAACCAGCTTGACCAGTCTAGCCAGGCTGGGAGCCCAGCCAAAACCAGCTACAGTTGCAATCAGAATTATTCAACCCCCTGATTTATTCGCCCTCCTGTTTATTTCTTCCCCAATTTCTGTTTAACGGAGAGAAGATTTGTTCACCACATTTCTAATCATAATAGTTTTAATAACTCATCTCTAATAACTGATTTATTTTATCTTTGCCATGATGACAGTAAATAATATTTGACTAGATATTCTTCAAGACACTTCTATACAGCTTAAAGTGACATTTAAAGGCTTAACTAGGTTAATTAGGTTAACTAGGCAGGTTAGGGTAATTAGGCAAGTTATTGTATAATGATGGTTTGTTCTGGAGACTATTGAAAAAAAAAATATAGCTTAAATGGGCTAATAATATTGACCTTAAAATGGGTTTTAAAAAATTAAAAACTGCTTTTATTCTAGCTGAAATAAAACAAATAAGACTTTCTCCAGAAGAAAAAATATTATCAGACATACTGTGAAAATTTCCTTGCTCTGTTAAACATCATTTGGGAAATATTTAAAAAAGAAAAAGAAATTCAAAGGGGGGCGAATAATTCTGATTGCAACTGTATGTCCATTTTAAACCAGGCCGGTCTAGCTGGTTTTAGCTGGTCATTTTCCAGCCTGACCAGCTAAGACCAAGCTGGAAATGGCCAAAACCCCTCTAAAACCAGGCTGGTCGACCAGCCAACCAGCTTAGGCTGGTTTAAGCTATTTTTTTTCGGCAGAGTTGTTTTAGTAATCGTCGATTAAATCGAATTGGAGTGGCGGTCCTGATGACGTCAACCCGAGGGTTTCCATAGCTATTACATATTGCAGAATAATTTGTAATATTCTCTCTTACTGTTAGCTTGCTGTGAGGGAATGATGCACAAAAAGAAAGCCCTGCCTCCTACTCAATGATGTTGTACTCAATGCTATGCAATACAATATGAACACAATAATTTCCTTATGCTTATGTATTGATGTAAGTACATAGTAGTTAAGGCCACTTAAAGTACTCCTCAAATCAAATCTAACCATATTAATTTTGTTAGCGCACATTGCTAACAATGTGCTGATCAATTCATCTCTGCATGTCATTAAGAAAAAAATAAATAATTTGTTCTTCTAATCTTTAAATGAAATCTGAAAATGCACTTCCTGGTAGTTTTCAGTTAAATTCTCAGATTAGGTCTGTCTGAAGTAATGAGCGGGGCTAACATACTTAACCACGCCCCCTCCAACTGTCGTTGCAATTACAACAAAGAGAAATGGTGAGGAGGAGGAGTCTGTTAGGTTGCAATAACTCTCCCCAAACCCTTTTCCCCATCTTTCTGAATGAAACACCTACTTTACTACATCCAATCAGCTCGCAGTAGAGTAAACAAGCCACGCCCACTGTTTTCTAACTTAATATTTCATTTCTCCAAGATCTGCGTCAGATTACGGGAAAAAAAAAATGGTTGCAGCTTCCGGTTCATGCAGACTTTAATATAAACGTTAATATAAAATTGTACTTGCAATTGAATAACATATCTGCCTACTCTGCCCACTGCTGTGCTTGAGTCCAGTTTGCCACACACACACATAATTGCCCCCTGAAGGGTTGGTGTGAAAATGATCAGCTCTTTACGTTCGCCTCATTAGAAAAAAAGCCTCGCTCTCACCGATCGCCAGCATAATTGAGACATAAAGGCTTTTCACACTTCAGTGACATGACATCTGTCTCATTGAGGAGCCGCTGCACAACGGATGGAAACATTGCCGAAAACGTCCCCTTAAATAGTTTTATAACCGCTCCTGCTGGACGATCACGTTTCCACAATGGGCTTTAAATTGGGGTCTTAATTGCACTTAATTTTAAGCACAACGTTAGTTTTTAATTAGGCTAAATCTGAATTGGTGTCAGCCATTCTGTCAGTTTTTTGTTAATGTATCCGATTTATTTGTTACTGCTCCAAAATTATGTTTAAGTTTAGCGTTTATGAATATTGAGGTTTGAGCACTTTGCTGAGCCATTGCTGAAGAATAAACAAGTTTGCAGTATTTATTTTCAATCCTTTTTAGGGAAGCAAAATTTATCATGACTTGTCATTCTGAACCAAAATTATATTATATTATATTATATTATATTCTATTATATTATATTATATTATATTATATTATATTATATTATATTATATTATATTATATTATATTATATTATTTTATATTATATTATTATATTATATTATATTATATTATATTATATTATATTATATTATATTATTTTATATTATATTTTTTATATTATAATATTCATTCATTCATTTTCTTGTCGGCTTTGTCCCTTGCGGGGTCGCCACAGCGGAATGAACCGCCAACTTATCCAGCACGATTTTACGCAGCGGATGCCCTTCCAGCCGCAACCCATCTCTGGGAACATCCACACACTCATACACTACGGACAAATTAGCTTACCCAATTCACCTGTACTGCATGTCTTTGGACTGTGGGGGAAACCGGAGCACCCGGAGGAAACCCACGCGAACGCAGGGAGAACATGCAAACTCCACACAGAAACGCCAACTGACCCAGCCTAGCCGAGGTTCGAACCTGCGACCCAGCGACGTTCTTGCTGTGAGGCAACAGCACTACCTACTGCGCCACTGCGTTGCCCTATATTATAATATATATTATATTATATTATATTATATTATATTATATTATATTATATTATATTATATTATATTATATTATATTATATTATATTATAATTTACTATATTATATTATATAATAATTTATTATATTATATTATATTATTTTATATTACATTATATTACATAATATTATATTATATTATATTTTATTACTTAATTTATTAAATTTAAAATATTATATTATTTAATATAATATAATATAATTTAACATATCACATTATTTTATTTTATATAATTAAATTTAATATTATATTATGTTATATTATATTATATTATTTAATATAATATAATATAATATAATATAATAAATTAAAATATAATATAAATATAATACAATATTGTGTAATATAATTTAATATAAAATAATATAATATAATATAATAAATTATAATATAATATAATACAATATTATGTAATATAATGTAATATAAAATAATATAAAATAATATAATATAATATAATATAATAAATTATTATATAATATAATATAGTAAATTATAATATAATATAATATAATATATTATAATATAAAAAATATAATATAAAATAATATAATATAATAAATTATAATATAATATAATATAATAAATTATAATATAATATAATATAATATATTATAATATAAAAATATAATATAAAATAATATAATATAATAAATTATAATATAATATAATATATTATAATATAAAAAATATAATATAAAATAATATAATATAATATAATAAATTATAATATAATATAATAAATTATAATATAATATAATAAATTATAAAATAATATAATATAATATAATATAATGCAATATTATGTAATATAATGTAATATAAAATAATATAATATAATATAAAATAATATAATATAACGTAATATAATGTAATATAATATAATATAACATAATGTAATATAATATAATACAATATGATATAAAATAATATAATATAATGTAACATAATATAATTTAATTTAATATAATAAAATATAATATGATATAAAAAAATGTAAATAAAATTGTATTATATTATTTAACATTACATTACATTATATTATATTATATTATTTCATATTATTTCATATTATATTATATTATATTATATTATATTATATTATATTATATTATATTGTATTATTTTATATTATATTTTTGTCTAAGCAAAGTCAGACCTTACTGTCCTAATTAAATCATTCAGAATCAAGGCATGATCATATTTTATTGTGGTCAAATAAGCGTCATCTAGAGGCTTTTGCCTTTCATATAAGCCACTTCTGATACCAAATGATCAACTAGAAGTCAAGTTATTATTTGTTGTTCCTAAAACTGGGATAGACGACAAGACATTTGTCAGGTAGTGTTCATTTTTTGTGTCAATTTTGAGAGTTATACAGGGTGAATAAATGATCTTTCAGTTGATGTATGGTTTGCTAGGTTAGGAGTTAGGTTAGAGATATCCCGATGTTAAAAACAGATTCATCTGCTCAAAATAAAGACGCTCTGAGAGCCGCTTTGAGTCATGCCTGTGAATGTTAATGTCGGTGTGTGTGTGTGTTTGTGTGTCCGTAATAGGCAAAAGAGCACATGTTAATGCGGTAATGATGCCTGAGGCAGCGGGGATAAATCACTGATCCTCACAGTTATATGTGTCCCGCTTGATTATCCACTTACCACTCACTCATTACGTGTGTCTGTCCAAACGCTCACACAAAAGCCTGACATGGGGTGGGCGGGACCCCCCCATTTTCACTCATTCAATAGCAACAAATGAAATGACCCTTTGCGTGACGCCTCCCCCATCAGGCCCTCGTTCACCCGTATTGTGCTGTAATTACCGCAGAACAGCTCATAATGAGACACCAAGTCAAGCCACCAGAGCTCCCCCCCGTCCCAACACAGTGGTCTTGACCTTCTCTATTGTGTCCAGCTATTAAACTCTTTACTTGTTTCTAACATTTATAGTTATAAGGAAGATATTTTGAAGAATGCTGGGAACAGATAACCATTGACTTCCTTAGTATTAGTTTTTTCTATGCTTTTCTGCTTTCTTAAAAAGATCTTTTGTGTTCAACAGAAGAAAGAAACTCTAATAGGTTTGGAGAAACTCGAGGGTGAGTACATTTTCATTTTTGGGTGAACTATCCCTTTAAGTTTGATGAAACACCAAGTCAAGCCACCAGAGCTCCCCCGTCCTATCTATTGCTTTACCATTAGTATTGGTAAATAAATTAAAGGGATAGTTCACCCAGAAATTAAAATTCTGTCATTTACCTCACCCTTTACATGTTTCTAGTTAATTTTTTTTATTGTTTTCTGTTAAACACTAAGGAAGATATTTTGAAGAATGCTGTAAACCATTGACTTCCATAGTATTTCTTTTAATAATTAGTGCAAATAAGTATTGTGCTGGAAATAATGTGGAACGACTCATCATGAGACACCAAGTCAAGCTACTAGAGCTCCCCCCCATCCCAACACAGTGGTCTTGACCTTCGCTATTGTGTCCAGCTATTAAACTCCTGCAAAAAAAGCCTTAAACTGTTGGATTGGATGTTAATTTGTTCAGTATCTCAAGAAATGAAAGGGATAGTTCACACAGAAATGAAAAATTCTCTCACCCTTTATTTGTTTTCCCTTTATTTATAGTTTTTTTTTTTCTTCTGTTGAACACGAAGGAAGATATTTTGAAGAATGCTGGAAACTGCAGAAAAAAATAAAAACAAATACTATGGAAGTCAATTGTTATCGGTTTCCAGCATTCTTCAAAACATCTTGAAAGAAACTCTAATAGGTTTGGAGAAACTCGAGGGTGAGTACATCTTCATTTTTGGGTGAACTATCCCTTTAAGTTTATACGTTTCATGTGGCTCAGCTTGGTTGAGTAGGGAGTTTTCAGCGTAATCTGACAGATAAATACTGAAAAAAAGTATATTATTATAATTCTAACAAGTATTGTTTTTAATAATAAGTGCAAATTAATATTGTGCTGTAAACACCGCGGAACGGCTCATAATGAAACACCAAGTCAAGCCACCAGAGCTCCCCCATCCCATCTATTGCTTTACCATTGTTATTGGTAAATAAATTAAAGGGATAGTTCACCCAGAAATTAAAATTCTGTCATCATTTACCTCACCCTTTACATGTTTCTAGTTAATTTTTTAATTGTTTTCTGTTAAACACTAAGGAAGATATTTTGAAGAATGCTGGAAACCATTGACTTCTTTAGTATTTCTTTTAATAATAAGTGCAAATAAGTATTGTGCTGTAAATAATGTGGAACGACTCATAATGAGACACCAAGTCAAGCCACTAGAGCTCCCCCCTGTCCCAACACAGTGGTCTTGACCTTCGCTATTGTGTCCAGCTATTAAACTCCTGCAAAAAAAGCCTTAAACTTTTGGATTGGAGGTTTAATTGTTTGTTCAGTATCTCAAGAAATGAAAGGGATAGTTCACACAGAAATGAAAATTCTCTCACCCTTTATTTGTTTTCCCTTTATTTATAGTTTTTTTTTTTCTTCTGTTGAACACGAAGGAAGATATTTTGAAGAATGCTGGAAACTGCAGAAAAAAATAAAAACAAATACTATGGAAGTCAATTGTTATCGGTTTCCAGCATTCTTCAAAACATCTTGAAAGAAACTCTAAAAGGTTTGGAGAAACTCGAGGGTGAGTACATCTTCATTTTTGGGTGAACTATCCCTTTAAGTTTATACGTTTCATGTGGCTCAGCTTGGTTGAGTAGGGAGTTTTCAGCGAAATCTGACAGATAAATACTGAAAAAAAGTATATTATTATAATTCTAACAAGTATTGTTTTTAATAATAAGTGCAAATTAATATTGTGCTGTAAACACCGCGGAACGGCTCATAATGAAACACCAAGTCAAGCCACCAGAGCTCCCCCCATCCCATCTATTGCTTTACCATTGTTATTGGTAAATAAATAAAGGGATAGTTCACCCAGAAATTAAAATTCTGTCATCATTTACCTCACCCTTTACATGTTTCTAGTTAATTTTTTAATTGTTTTCTGTTAAACACTAAGGAAGATATTTTGAAGAATGCTGGAAACCATTGACTTCTTTAGTATTTCTTTTAATAATAAGTGCAACTAAATATTGTGCTGTAAATATTCACGAAGGAAGATATTTTGAAGAATGCTGGAATCTGTAGAAAAAAAATAAAACAAATAAAACTCTAAAAGCTTTGGAGAAACTCGAGGGTGAGTACATCTTCATTTTTGGGTGAACTATCCCTTTAAGTTTATACGTTTCATGTGGCTCAGCTTGGTTGAGTAGGGAGTTTTCAGCGTAATCTGACAGATAAATACTGAAAAAAAGTATATTATTATAATTCTAACAAGTATTGTTTTTAATAATAAGTGCAAAATAATATTGTGCTGTAAACACCGCGGAACGGCTAATAATGAAACATCAAGTCAAGCCACCAGAGCTCCCCCGTCCCATCCATTGCTTTACCATTGTTATTGGTAAATAAATTAAAGGGATAGTTCACCCAGAAATTAAAATTCTGTCATCATTTACCTCACCCTTTACATGTTTCTAGTTAATTTTTTTATTGTTTTCTGTTAAACACTAAGAAAGATATTTTGAAGAATGCTGGAAACCATTGACTTCTTTAGTATTTCTTCTAATAATAAGTGCAAATAAGTATTGTGCTGTAAATAATGTGGAACGACTCATAATGAGACACCAAGTCAAGCCACTAGAGCTCCCCCCGTCCCAACACAGTGGTCTTGACCTTCGCTATTGTGTCCAGCTATTAAACTCCTGCAAAAAAGCCCTAAACTGTTGGATTGGATGTTAATTTGTTCAGTATCTCAAGAAATGAAAGGGATAGTTCACACAGAAATGAAAAATTATCTCACCCTTTATTTGTTTTCCCTTTATTTATAGTTTTTTTTTTCTTCTGTTGAACACGAAGGAAGATATTTTGAAGAATGCTGGAAACTGCAGAAAAAAATAAAAACAAATGCTATGGAAGTCAATTGTTATCGGTTTCCAGCATTCTTCAAAACATCTTGAAAGAAACTCTAATAGGTTTGGAGAAACTCGAGGGTGAGTACATCTTCATTTTTGGGTGAACTATCCCTTTAAGTTTATACGTTTCATGTGGCTCAGCTTGGTTGAGTAGGGAGTTTTCAGCATAATCTGACAGATAAATACTGAAAAAAAGTATATTATTATAATTCTAACAAGTATTGTTTTTAATAATAAGTGCAAATTAATATTGTGCTGTAAACACCGCGGAACGGCTCATAATGAAACACCAAGTCAAGCCACCAGAGCTCCCCCCATCCCATCCATAGCTTTACCATTGTTATTGGTAAATAAATAAAGGGATAGTTCACCCAGAAATTAAA